>OX123203.2:26960324-27560324 GCA_944739405.2 Euclidia mi
CTCGCCCCTATAACGTGGGACCTAAAATTCATAGCGAAATGTGGGTGTAATATTACACCTCTGCCTACCCCTTCGAGGATACAGACGTGAGTCTATATTTGACTTGTGTACCGTTCTGAAGGCATAGGAAATAAGCATCAAAATAGTTCGTCACTTGACAAGCTAAACAGAACTTAGGTAAAATAGTAGGATGAAGGGAGTGTGCACTGACCAGGCATAGAGGCGCGGTGTGACATCTCGATGGCGATGCGGAGGGCGGGGTCGCGACGCGCGCCCGCCAACGTCGCCGGGCCCGAGCCGCGCCGCACCGCGCGCGTGCGGCGACGAGCCACGTACAACGCTACACATAATTATACAGACACATCACCTATGGCAACGGGGTGTAAACACCACCTTACACTACATAATATTATATATATATAAAATTCTCGTGTCACAGTTTTCGTTCCCATACTCCTCCGAAACGGCTTGAGTCAAGCCGTTTCGGAGGCGGATCAAAATCGGTCAAGCCGCTTGACCGATTTTGATGATTTTTTTTGTGCTTATCCGGTATCTATGAGAATCGGCCAACATCTATTTTTCAAAAAAATAAAAAAAAAATTTGCAAAACAACGTTTGCCGGGTCAGCTAGTTATTATATGGTTCTCATTTTATGTAACGAATAGCAGTGGCGGGCGGCGGGGACTTCGATGTACATGCCGCGCTCTACTCTGCCGCGGCCAATGTCGCGTCAAAGTATACCGCGCCATAGACATTGAAATCGCTGTCGCTACCGCCCGCTGCTGTTGTTCGCAAACACCACGTCATGGTAAGAATAGGCTAACGTGTAATGGGAAAGAAAAAGTTACCACCTTACAACACTTACATAGTTCTCATTAGATTTAAGTGAAGTAAAAATGGTCCTCAATGACGATACCTTATAGGCGTAGATGTATTTAGCACAGGGCCGGATGAGCCGTGCCCACTTCAGTATGATGTATTGCCTACCCTAGAATATTGGTTACCAATTCTAAATTCTAGGCTGGACACCTAAGAAATTCTTAGGTGCCCAGCCTAGAATTTAGATTCTTAGTAAGAATCTTCGCACTACTGTATTTTGAAGACCTGAAAAATAACCCTAAAATACGCCAATGCCTATGGACCCTCTATCCCCGCGTTTTCACCGAGGTATAATACATGTATTTAACAAGTTTTTGACAATGTTTTCTCATATACATGTATACAAAACTATACACATGTATAAAACTTGTTGTACCTTATACAAAACTTGTATGTAACTTGTTGTAGACATGTATACAAAACTTGTATGTAACTTGTTGTAGACACGTATACAAAACTTGTATGTAACTTGTTGGTTGAAACTTGTAGTGTCTGCATGTTTATGATCTCATGTTTTTGTCGTAGCTAAACTTGTAGAATTCGAGACAAATTCAAGCAGTAGTTTTATATTTTAAAAGAAAGAACCTGACTTCGTTTTTAATTTATTTACTTCCCTATTAAAGTGGTTCTTGAGGTTCGTTATATTTTATCAACATCTTTAACACTGCCTCCGTGGTCCAGTCGATAGCGTATGTGACTGCTAAATAGAGGCCCCGAGTTCGATTCTCGGGTCGGGCAAAAGTATTACCTACTGGGTTTTTCCGAATTCTCAGTGGCAGCACGGAGTCTGGTAATGTGCCCGGTACGGCAATAGGCTACCCCTCCCCCCCTTATTACGTGGCGACCTTAAAATGCATGGCGAAATGTGGGTGTAATATTACACCTCTGCCTACCCCTTCAGGGATACAGGCGTGAGTCTATAAATAAAAAATAAAAAACATTTATGTACATTTGCGAAGCAATTGCTGCCAATGCGTCTTTTTTCTTCTGACGATCTTTATACATTTTATTTTTCACCTTCCTCAGGCATTCTTGTACATGCAAAAGCTCAATGAGTTCTAAAGTTTGTTTTTGACCACTCCTTTCTTCTTCTTATTTCGTATTCACGAAGTAAAAAGCGCGGTTCGTCCGGTATGTTAAAAACTTTTTTTTTCTTAATTTTGTTTTTAAATACAACTCCCGCATAAGGACTAAATCCTGTGTCGCGGGGGACTTTACAAACATACAACATACGGGCACAATTTATGGATCACACAAAGTTTTGTCTCGTGTGGGAATCGAACCCACAACGCTCAGCGCAATGTCAAGCGATGAGGCGGCCGCTTAAGGCGCTACCTCGAAAATGTATGCCCTTTTTGATTACAGATTTTGAAGCAGTCAGACACACCAGCAAAGTGAAAATTTTATATATTCTTTATCTAGGGACTGCCCGGACAGATACACGATTGGAAGATTTTCGCTCGATAGAATTTTAATTTGAAAAACATGCTTTCTCTGAATATTTTTTAGGATATTTAAAAAAATACTTAACTTTTCGCCTTAAAATTGCTACTCACTGGAAAAAGAGCTAGTTTATTAGGGATTGGTCTAACGATTTTTTTCTAAAACGATTATTACTTGAGTTATGAACGAAATAAGATTGCAGACAGTTTCGTGATGGCATGCCATGTCAAAAACCGTGCGACATTCAACTTTATAGCTAACACTTAGCGATGACCTCTGCACGATTTTTTGACCTTCGAGGTAGCGCCTTAAACCACTATACGCCAACCGTGCAGTAAAAAAAAAACTTTATCCAACAAGCATGGATAAAGTTTAAAACTTGTTTAATACTTGTATAATACAGAAATTGCAATAAAATAAACAATACTTGTCTAAAACACGACTGTATTTTGTAGGTGAGAACGCTATCAATGTATAAGACATGTTTTAAACTGTAACAGACTTCAGTGTAAACGCAAATGTGTTTTATACTTGTATAGATACTTGTTGGCTACACAGTGTGAACGAAAGAATGTTTGATACATGTTCAATACATGTATAAAACAAATAATTATGTTGTCTACAAGTTTTGTATAAATCATGTATTGAACATGTTTCTTGGTGAAAACGAGGGGTATCAATCTTGAATTTAAAACATACAGAATCTCGGAAGCTGCGCACCCTCATACATATTTCAGGTGCGTACTTCCCACTTAGCAAAACCGCCAGGTATGATGAAGCTAGTAAAAATGCCGAGCCTGTAATTCACATAATCTGCAATTAAGAAATTAAAAACCTTTTTATGTATACGAATGATTGAGCATTCAAGTATTTCAAGACAAATCCAACACGTCTCGGGACGCAAATCATAATTTGGAAAATGCCTATCTAGTCAGCTATCTGCCAACTTTTCGTTTTACAAATAATGTTTTTGATAAGTTTATTGTCCATATATACGGTGAGCTTTAGTAGGTACAAACAGTGGCGTAGGAAGGGAGGGCGGTGGGGGCGGTCCGCCCCGGGTGCCACCCTTTTTGGGGTGCCACCCATCCAAAAATAGGGGTGACACCTTAAGAACAATGTACAAAAACATAGGCACTAGCTAGCACTACGAGAGTTAGAGCACGGAATTGTTAGGTGTCGACTAAAAAAAAAAAAGGTCATTCGCCGACTACCGCCCCGGGTGCCACCCAAGCTAGCTACGCCACTGGGTACAAACGCTCAACTACACTAACGCACACCTGATAAATTGATAACTGATATGCCCCACAGGCTTACTCATGCGTACAAGGCTTTTGTATGCATCAATAAATAAATGTACATGTATATCAATATAATTTATGCAACATGCAAGTTTACTAGATATTCTTAATACGAGTATAATGATTATCGAACTAACTACAGCTACTAGATCAAAGTACCTGGAAGGCCGCTTTGCTCGGTATTTCTTTTGAGGAAACCGATTTTCTAAAAAATAAACCTAGCTAGATCTATTTTAAACATTATTCGAAATGAAAACAATGTGGATAATAGTTTTACAGTGAAAATCTCTCTGCTGCGCTTCGCTATTTCTGCACCGGCCATAAGGCGATACGATGACGATAATTATGTTCTTTTAAACTAGTTTAAAACATGGAACATCGTTATACCTGCTGGTTGCGGAGCACAGTGTATTTTTTGACCTCATTTTGTGACAGCTTATTTTTTTTTTTGCTGATCACATTGAAAAGCATGTCACAAATACTGGACAAAAACTCCCGCAAGGCTCGCTACTAGTTTCTGAAAAAATGAAATTAAAAGTTTTATGTCCGGAACCGTTCTTTTGGGCGAGCTCGCTTCATCTACGACCACGTCTTTGCTCTCGGCCAAGACTGCGATCAAGAGAAAGCCTATATTCCTAAATAATAATAAAAAACTGTAGACCGTTAAGTAATTCTAGTACAAATACCGGAAACATGATATAATGATGCGATAACTAAGAAAGAGTTACTTAAAATTGTGCTGATGTACACGTAATAATGTTAGTGCCACGATAAAAAATTGCACCATATTAATTGTCAAATGCCGGAATATCCGGAAATTTTTAAAAAATTATATCTCCAAAAGTCCACCATATTTGCATTTGATTTTTTTGTGGTAGTAGTCCATAAGTGTGGCTTCGTTTAGAGGCAAAAAGAAATTACTAATAGCGTAGACATTAGTCGCAAAAAAATAATACGATTTTCACATATTCACGATTATCTTGGAACTCAGAAGCCCTAGCCTACCCACTATTAGTTCTTAATTTAGCCTTAGGTAGAACGTACTACGTTATACAATATATATCAAGAATTGTAGTCGTAGTTTTTTTTTTAATCTGTTTAAGCTTATCTTAAGTTTCCGGACATAAAACTTTAAATTTCATTTTTTCAAAAACTTTTGTAGCGAGCCTTGCGGGAGTTTTTGTCCAGTATTTGTGACATGCTTCTCCATGTGATCAGCAAAAAAAATAAGCTGTCACAAAATGATGCCAAAAAATACACTATGCGGAGGTCAGACAGGCAGGTGTTGAGGAAAAGAATATTCATTCAAATCCAGTTAGACTAGTAAGCGGACCTGGTCGTAACTGGGATAACGCTAGGAGGATGATGATGGAATTTGGGTTAGACCCAGGTAGAGAAAGATGGTTTAAAATATCTAATAGTACTCATGGGCGTCGCCAACAGGGGGAAGGGGGTGGGGGTTGCTGACCCCTCCTAGGAATTCCAAAAACCCTACAATTTAGTTTTTTCTCCATAATTTTCTCATTTTCCATATCAACTTGCCTACCTAGGCCACCGGCTGCCGTCCTTGTCCTCTCCTAGGCGATGGGCTGGCGACGCTTTTGGTAGTAGGTACTTACCGTATAGAGTTATGGACGTAGAGAAAGCACGTGAGGATTATATGGATAGAATCAAATGTCGTTCTGTTGTCTCTGCCTACACCTACAGGAAAATGGCGTGAGCATATTTATGTATGTATATAGTACTTACCAGGCTGCGGCGCCTGCAGCCTGCGCACTGTGGGGTCGGCGTAGTCCCAGCGCAGCTGGCGGCCGCCGATGCTGATGATGTCACCGTGACGTAGCGCCGCCACGCTCACGGTGCGACCGTTCACCAGCGTCTCGCCCTCGCACACGTTGCGGACCACCGTCTGACAAACAACACACGACTTTTAGCTATGACCATTATGCACCTACAACAAGAAGGAAAACCGAATCGAAATACGGTCGTGATCTACATGATCAAGAAAAGTTTGGAGCTAGGATCGTTTCGACCAGACATCTCGGGCTGTAGCGCAAAAAAGAGATTCTCAATTCGGTTTTTCTTTTATTCCATAGGCAATTTACGATCATGATTTAAATAGAATTATTGTAACTTAGCTGGCCTGTGCCGGACTAAAATCTCCACATATGTACAGGAGGTTTTTGTCCGACAGGGACAGGGCCGACTTTGATGATAATTATGAATCATGTAGATATGACAACCCATACTTTACTATATTTATATTTACAGCAGCCACATTTTAGAAGCCATTATTAAAATTTCCAATTAGCAACAAAAGCATGCAATAAGTATGACATCTTACTTGGTTAGCATGTACAGCGACGGTAGCATGATGTGGGTTAACAGTGTCCAGCATGAAGCGTATATCGCAGGAGTGATCGCTGCCGAGCGTGACGAGCCCCTGAGCCAGAGGGAAGCGCTTTACGTCGCGCCCCAAGCGGTCCAGCACTACTAGCTGACCACCTGACATCTCTGCACAACAAATACCAAAAACCCATAGTGTAGTAGTATATTTATTGCTTAAAGCAGAAGTTCTTAATCTAGGATCTATAGACCCCCAAAAAATCCGTCTAGTTAGAAGAGCATGCATGAAAATTTTTGAGAGTGAATGTAGCAAGAGAGATATGTCAGGATTGTTGCAAATGACGGTTCGTAGTCTCTGGATACCACTTGGGGAATCAGGCATGAGTCTATGTATTTTATTTGTTTTTATGACAAAGGAGGCGAAAGAGCAGTTAGGCAGTATTGACACCCAATACAGAGCAGTATCAGAGCTTGTAGACGTAAGTGCAGTTTTAGCCTTTTAAAAAGGAGTATGGTCTTTTCTTGAATGCCGGTCGGAATGAATGTCGTATTGCTCCAGAAATACCGCAGGCGACTGGATAATGCGTAATAATATAATTATGACGACACTGATACAGGGGTGGCCTACCTCTGCAATGTCGTTCCACATGGTAGACCGATGATCTTATTGGGATCTATAGGTTGGGATGAGCTGTTGATGATGAGGGCATAATGGTTGAAGCGTCCACCGTTTAACATGATATCGAGTATTGTCGAGGCTCAATTACCATAGTGGATAACACTAGTTAGTTTTAATATCATAAATGGGTACCATAGGTTAGTAAATGTTTGCCTTTTATGTAACTATTACTTTTAAATATTTTTTTATTATTAACACCATCAACAAAATATTAAGATTCAAAATTTAAATCAACATAGGAATAAGCAAGCAAGAAAAGTATATGAAAATGAATCTAATGTCATAAATAAATTAGTCCCAGTCCCCACACCATTAGAACCAAACATTTGGAAATATTGGAAATTATTTATTTACATGGATGGAATGGTAGAAACAATTATATGTATGATAGATAAATTTCATGCCAAGGATTTTATACTGAATGATTATACTTAGAAATGTACTACAGCAGCTATTGCTTTCTGGTAATGGCATCTCAGCAATATGGGTGATATATCGCATAGCTTGCCTAATTGGCATTTGACAGTTAGTGACCTAATAAACATTATTTGAATGTCTCAAAGAAAACATGATATAAGATATTATTAAAAATAACATACATATCATTATTTTGTTTAGAGACCTCAACATTCACCAAGAATAGACCTACTGAAACTTGAAAGATTCTTATTCTTATTATTTCTGAACGAAAATTTATGATGCTTTAGTGACAGCCCAAGCGTTTCCCGCCAACAAGCCAAGCTTGTTATATGTTGAATATTTTTAATCATGACGCTGTTAAGATGCTAATGAAATTACATGAAGACATTAAAACATAGTCAAAAATTGATAAATTACACTACGAAAATGTCAAAATAATCAACAAATCATAAAAATAGATCATTGTTATCAATACCACCGGTGACGCTTCTGTGTAAGAAACTTACCGATGTCAAATTCCTCGTGTTGATCTAAGCAATATTTTACACATAATCAGTCATACAATATGAAACACATAGAATCACTATATAATGAACGTGAAATAACTGCGTTTATTTAACAAAATATAGCAATAACACAGGCACATTAAACGACAAACACGAACACAAATAATGGCGTCCTTCCGTCGTGCAACGCGTGTCAATAGCCGTAGTGATGTAACGCGACGCCACCAACATACTAAAGTATTTGCATTTCTTACTAAAGTAAGAGAGAACGTTCTTACTAATCTATAGAATACGTTCTTATTGATTTAATCAAAGATTCTTTTTTTGTTTATCATATCATATAATCAAAATAAATTCAATTTGGTAAAATTAAAATATCGAATAAAATTATTTCATTTTGCTAAGCAAACAGGCACGCCATTTTATTTCGAAGTTCGAACTTTGACAGATTTTACATTTATACTTTATAGTCAAAGAGTAAAGTAATATAGAGGGAAAAGAGAGCCCTCTTACGGGTTAAAATTGCAAACCTATTAGATAGTGCGCCATCTGCATATCGGCCCCGAACTAATTGTACCGATAGCTATACATATATAGCTATGTATAGATTCTAAATGCTGTTTTTATTTTAGTTAGGATTATTTTGTTCCGTCCTATTTTTATGTAACATGTTCGGGGAAGAAATGTTACAAAAATAGGACAGAACAAAATAATCCACATAAAGAGTTAGTTAGGTTATGAAGAAAAACAACAATATTTGTGATTACTTTTTATTTTTATAATGTTTATGTTTATTAAAATAAATTTGTGCATTCGTTTTAGTAACATCGTCTCCATCATAAACAATTTTTCCGCTCAAAATTCGATTGACGGACCTGCACCAACTACATATTAATAAATTAATTGTTGTATTACAAAAATATTGTTTTAATTTTTCCTTATGCGTGCTACAATTAAATGGAAAATCTATTAACAAATCTGCTAATGTTACTATATTTCTCTTAATATCTTTTTTTGGAATATTATCTTTTTTTAGAAAAGATATTGTCATATTTTGCAGGTCATTGAAACAATTTTCCAATTGTTTAGTGGGATAGCACAACCATTTTTTGTTTGTATATTCCTTGGCCTTCGTGTAAGAATTTAAATTTATATTTTCCTTATCTAATAGGCTTTGTCTACATTTTTGACAAGACTTCACAACATTTTTAAGACATTTTGTTAAAACCCAGCCGCATACATAGTTTCGCTGACCAGCGTCGGTTTCATGTCTTTCGATAAATATATCTTCGTCAATTTCGATAGTTTTAGAAACATCAGAAGTATTTAAATCTACCTCTGTTTGCTCTGTTATAAAAAAATCTAATGATTGCAGGCATTTATTCAAATCTTCTTCACAATTTGCGCGGTTTGAATGGGGCGAGTTGTAATTATTTAAAAGGAGGGCTTTGAATGCACCTTCAAAGCCCAGGGTATTAGGAGCAATATTCCTCGCCCCATAGCTTCTTATGTTTCCAAAAAAATTTTCGACTGGGTCCTGATTTAAATGCCTTGTCAAAAGTATATCAAAACCATATTTTATATTTAATATTTTCCAAATTGCTTCAATGCCCTCTATAGTTTTAATTAGGTTTTGCACAGATGGTACAGCTGTTTCCGTCAATCTAATTTTGTTACCAACATTTTTGAGAGATTGAAATTTTATAGATTTTAATATTTTTTTGGCATTTAACCAAAGCTGATGGTGGGGCGATTGCCGTTTAACAGGCCCTTTAAATTCTTTCCCATTGGGAATATTCAGAGAATTTACATTTAAACTATCAAATAGTTTATCTAACAGTAATGTTATATCAATTAAATTTCTGCACTCGGGAGGAATATCACCTCTCGCGGCCAAGTGTTCCGTTGCAACTGCAACACTGTGGCTGAAGATTTGCGTCGCAGACTTCACTCTCATTTTATTAATTTTTTCGGGATTTATATGCTCTTCCGTGAGTTTATATAAAAGTCTTAATTCCCCATACGATCGGTCTGCTGCATATAACTTTTGAAAACATGCCCATTTTACTACCTTTTCTTCATTATTTACCTTATAAACCATATCTTTGGTCAAGAGGTTATTTCTTATCCCCTTTATTAAATGGGGAACATCATATAACGGGATAATTGTCTGGCCATTAATTCTGATTAAGTCATGACGCCATTCTTGACCGCGTCGAAAATATAGTTTTTGTTTCATCTACTAAATCAGTTACAGCACCCACATTAACAGTGCTTTGGTCACAAACCATATTTATAATTACGAGGCCCGAATCTTGTGCCTCTTTTACAATCGTTCTAATTAACAACTTTAACTCGAGTTTCTTAAGACCGGTCGTAAAATAATACGCAAGGGGTTGTTTAAAATTTTGTTTTATCCCCTTGACCATAAAAACAAGAACATGATCTGCAAATTTGTTTTCCTGGTTAGTGGCAAATCCTTCAAATTTGTCCTTATGCGTATCATAAAATATCTGCGGCGTCAAGGACATCTCATCAAAAATAAGGCTGCATAATCTATCAGCCACAGGCAATTCCAAAATCGTCTTCTTTAGTTTTTCAAAAATTATTTTGTTTATACCCGCAGTTATTTTTATTTTACTGAGTAGTCGCTTCATTGTTTTTGAAGTAGGCAAAGTAAAATATTTGTTTAAAAGCCCATAACATTTCGGACTTTTTTTATAAAGGGATAACGCCAGTACCTTTTCTTCTAGGCTAAACCTGCGTCCTTTGGCTTTCTTCGGGGTTTGCAACTGCATGTGAAAGAAGAGCTGTGCCGGTTTCGTCATGATTTGAGCAACGCGTAGAAATGACGAATTGTTCGATATCATTTCAGCATTTCTTAATCGTTCCTTAAACGATTGCCCCTTCTTGCGCAAACGTGATATTTCTGTCCGAAGACGCTTAATCTTGGTGCACAGTGGTCGAACATAAGTTGTTTGCTTCTTTTTGCATGCACCTGAAAAAAGATTGTAGATGTTTAAGGACAGTCAAATCCAATATCTGTAAATCATTTCAGTATCATCATCAAAGATTTGAGTAGTGGCTCATCTTTAAACGGTATAGAAAAATCTAAATTTTCGGTGAGATTTTAAATAATCATCATCAGCCCTTTATACTGTCCCACAGGGCATGGGCCCTCTTCCCATTATGAGAAGGGTAAGGCCATAGTCCACTACGCTGGCCTAGTGCGGGTTGGCAGACTTCACATGTCTTCTGTGAACATTATGGAGAACTCTCAGACATGCAGGTTTCCTCACAATGCATGTTTTCTTTTACCGTTTAGCAAACGCTAATTAACAATTTAATAAGAACATGACTCCGAAAAGTCATCGCTGCGCGCCGTGGATTTGAACCCGGACCCTCTGCGTAGCAGTGTGCCGGTCTCTCCACTAGACTATGGCTGCTTTTAAATGAAGCATTTTATTTAGGTTATTCGTTAACAGGACGTGTGCCTCCTACATTTGCAAATTTGCATTCCAAAACTTGTTGACCTCAACTAATGTCAGTCCTTTGCATATGGCCAGACTACTGTCATCTCCATTAGCTTATTCCACAAAATAATAAATATCGTAATAACCTTTTCTAGTAATTACTCGTTTATTTTCAACCTTTGCATAATTATGTTCCAACAATACATGGTTCAAAGCCGCGTCTGTCAGCATGGCACCTGAAATTTCAGAGAAATAATATTAGATAAAATATTATTGAAGTGGTGTTTGAAACCTTACTTTGCTGATGGTTTCAACCGCATTAATGGTATTCAATTTATAGTTATTATACCATTCTCGTATCCACGAGGGTGGTGCAATAGCTGTAAATCCCATAAAAAAACAATACTTGTCTAAAAACCAAGTCTCGCAACTCGGTTCTTCTACCGTAAAAAGTTGTGAGATCCATGTAACCAAGATATGATGATGATACATAAAACCAAGTCGGATATTAATTAAACGTTTTAAATAAATAAATTGACTCGGTCATCGCAATATATGTCACAAGTAATACATTACAAAAATTAGATTAATTAGCGCGATTGCCGAGTCAATCTCGCGATCGAGACTTGGTTTTTTGATAAGTATTGTTTTTTATGGGATCTCATTACTTTTTCTAGATAGTCCTACTTTTTACCTTTCCGGTATCTTCTACTTCTTGTACCTATTCCTACTGAATTTTCTTAAAGCCATAACTGCAAATGAAACTTTGTAATTCTTTATATTTATATGGGATTACAAAGTAATTTATGCAGTTTATGTATCTCGAAAACTGGACAGAAATAAAATTGAAAAATATTTAAGTTCTTCCTTGATTCATACACCAAACACTAATTGCATTCTAAATTTGAAGCTTCTTTGTCTGCTAGAAGTGCCTTAGACTTTTGATGATCGGTCAGTCAGTGAGTGAGAAAATTAAGAAACTTTGACTCGTTATAATTCTTAAACTAATAGTTCAAATTAAATGAAATTTGAAATATACCGTGTTTATACAATACCTGCTTGGTAACTGAAAATGCAGGCTTCTAGTTTTATCAGGCAGATACCAATTTACTAAAATTAAGTATGTAAGCCAGAGGGTATATGATATTAAACTGCACGATTGGCGTAGTGGTTTAAGCGGCCTTACCTTCTGTTGGTGATGAAGTAACTTGATGGAAATGTTGTGTAGATGGTTCCTCTGGAACCGTTTGGGTTGCCAAAGTTCCTATAAATTTTAATATACATTACAATTATGTCTCGTACCCACGAGAGTGGTGCAATAAAATAACAATTAATACCATCATAATCGACTGTTACTAAAATTTTGTGTGTAACCCAGAGGATATATGATATTAAACATATATTTGAACTAGCTTTCGCCCGCGGCTTCGCCAGAATGAAATTTTAATAAAGGGTAGTGTATTGGTATGGCGTGGTGCCGAAACCGTGGGGTAGGGTTCTAGGCGACTTGGAAAAGGAAATGGACTGTATTAGGGCGAGTTCTGGGTCGCCTAGAAAGGAATAAGGGAAGAGGAGATGGATACGGGAGTATAGGATATTTCCAGGATGGAAGGCACTTACCTTATTCAGCCTTCTTCGTTTCTTGTCTTCCTGGTGGTTACGCGATGCAGCTGCTTGTTTTCACTAGCACTCACGAGCGGGTTTTCCTTGGTGGAAGCGGCAAAATCACATACAGCGGCGCGGCGCGGAGCGGTATCGAGACGGCGTTCTCAGCGGGAGGAATGTTCGAGACTGTTCGTCGCGTTCACGATCGCGGCGACGAAATCAGGCGCAAGGCAGTGCCTCTTCCAGGGAGAGGGAAAGAGAGGGACGGAAATATGATATCGCTCGCACTAGACAAGCGTGGAACGATTCATGTTGATGCGATTAGTTGTAGATAGGAAGGTAGATGGCGCTACCATATCCCCCCGGCCCTAAAGGGTTGCCTTTAAAAAAAATAGAATTGAACTTAGCTATGTTGGGTGTACTACCGCATAACCCCTCAATAGGCTAAGACAGCGATATGACAATAAAATTAATCTAAACTAACTTTAGCGAAAGCTACAAATGCAATAATAGCGAAAACTACTAACTAAATACTTAAACTAAGAGGTAAGTCCAACTTCAGGCTAGATCTCACTGAGTTGGAAGTGGACGCGAGTTGATCAGTGCCTCGACTTGTGCAAGGACAGTTAAAGGCTCTTCGTGAGAGAGGATGTGCTGACCTATAACTTTGAAGAGATGCGTTTTAATTACTTTGACCATGCTTGCCCAACATCCACCGAAATGTGGTTATGCTGGTGGAATAAACTTCCAGTCAATATGATCTATGGAGAGTTCTTCCTGAAGACGAGTATGATAACCCGCGACGTGATTGAAACAAGTAGCGGGAACAAGTTCAATCAATTTACTAACGCGGTTGGCGACAAAGTCTGCCAGCGGTGAGGAGAAGAATGAATCCAAGCGAGCACTACTTTGGAGTCGGAAAATGCGTGTATTTTATTAATGGGGTAGTGGGGCAAACTGTGTCTTGAACCTTGCGGAGCAACTGAGACAGCAGAAGGGCCGCGCACAACTCCAGTCTCGCAACCGTAATGGTTTTAACAGGCGAGACCTTACACTTGGCACAAACAAACTGCACCGAGTAGTTAGAACCAATGCGGACTTGCAGATATACGACTCCGCCGTAAGCACGCTCGCTGGCGTCAGCGAAACCTATTAAGTTGACGGTACATCCATCTACCAACCCAAGATGACGCGGAATAGTAATATGATTGAGCGCGGTAAGCTCAATACAAACTGGCCCAAAGCGGCGACAATATGGTCAGGGGGTGTTTCATCCCACTCACACTTTGATAGCCAAAGCTCTTTGATCAAGAGCTTGGCGTACAAAATTGTGGGAGCCACAAAACCCATTATGTCCCATAGTCGAGCCACTGTGGACAGCATAGTGCGTTTGGTGCACTTATCATCTGGTGGTGAGACGTCAAACCGAAAACTATCGCAGGATTTGTCCCAGCGTAAACCGAGAACCTTATGCGGTACAGACTTCTCAAACCTATGTCTGGAGAAGCTTTATGAGAATCTGGTATGCGTGCGAGAACCTCCTTAGAGTTGCTTGTCCATTTGACAAGATCAAACTGGCCTCGCTTGAAAAGCTGAATAAGCTCTTCACAAAGTGAAATTGCTAGCGGAGCGGGTATGACATTAGGCAATGTCATCTATATACAAAGCGGATGTGTAGTATAGTATAGTGTAGCGTAGCGTAGCTTAGCATAGCGTAGCATAGCGCAGCATAGCGCAGCATAGCGCAGCATGGCGCAGCATAGCGCAGCATGGCGCAGCATCGCGCAGCATGACGCAGCATAGCGCAGCATGGCGCAGCATAGCGCAGCATGGCGCAGCATAGCGCTGCATGGCGCAGCTTGGCGCAGCATAGCGCAGCATGGCGCAGCATATCGCAGCATGGCGCAGCATGGCGAAGCATGGCGCAGCATGGCGCAGCATAGCGCAGCATAGCGCAGCATGGCGCAGCATAGCGCAGCATGGCGCAGCAAAGCGCAGCATGGCGCAGCATAGCGCAGCATGGCGCAGCATAGCGCAGCATAGCATAGCATAGCTAATTAGTGCTTTATCTTACACACAGTTTTAGCACCCACCTTGATCTCTTGAAGAGCAGAACAACAACAAGACGTAATACAATGAGAAGTATGTAACGTAGGTACGGTACCCATAATCACATACCCAAGTACCGTCTCAATAGCGGGCGGTAAATCATATCGCTCACTACGAACTATGTTAGTTAGTAGCAAGTGCGGAAATATCGAAGCTCCGATCAAAAGATCAATGCCTGCCGGATTCGCAAACTCCGCGTCGGCTAATGGCAATGATTCGAGATGAGTGAGTGATGCTACGTCTACATTAGCGTTCGGCAATGCGTCCGTGATACGCTCCACGATAAGCGAAGAAATGTTAAAATTAATGTCCCTATTAAAACGCGAATGTATTTTAATATCTACGGAACCTTTGCAATGTTTTTCTGATCCGCCTATCCCTCGGATTATTGAGTTCGTATTTTTAAAGTTATTCCATAATCCGAGGCGTTTGAACAATTCTAACGTTATTAAATTGGTCTGAGATGCGCTATCTAGCAGACAACGTACCATGTGCGGCGACCCATTGACATCATATATGATAACTTGCGCTGTCGCTAACAGAACAGTCTTAGACGCCATACATGGCGGCCAAGCACTGCTCTGATCACTACAAGCGCGCGAAGGCCGTCCGCGCGTGCGTGCCGCCCGCGCAATGGATGTCGTACACAACGATACTTCGCCCTCAGACGCGGAAGGCGCAGCTACCGTGGTCTGCTGCACCTGCGGCGTACTCGTAAGTGTGTCAAGGCTAGCGGCTTGACTTGGCAACCGGTTATTTTTATCATAATGTAACAGTGTGTGATGTTTTTGTTTACATGTGCGACATCTCGTTCTACTGGAACAATTACTCGTTTTATGTTTTATGCTTAAGCAATTAATGCAAGCTTTGTTATCTTTTACGCTTTTAAAACGAGCAATTGGATTTAAATCATTAAAGGTGGGACACTTATAGTAATGGTCGTGCACTATATTACTGCACAGACACTTCTGTGAATTATTACTATTAGATTCCGAACATGTTACGTAAGATTGTGGATTAGGGACTGAGTTATTATTACTATTTCGCGATTTATTCAACCTTTGTTTGTTGTTGTTAGTGTTAGACGGGCCAGGTGAACCAGACTGCGTATTATGAAATATTCGACACTGATCTTTGATGAACGAAATAAAACTATCTAGTGTAGGTATTTTATTATTGCGTTCCGTCATCTCGAATGCGCGAATTGTATCAGTGTCAAACTTTTTTAAAGCGAGTTGAAGCAACATAAAGTCGGAAAGATCTTCTAATTTTAAATTCCTAAGAGAATTAACCGCGGTTACGAAGTTATCAATAAACAGCTGGAAATTCGAGACAGACGCGGCACTGGACAGTTTGAGATTTAAAGCTTGGTCAAAGTACGTAGACGCTAGAACGCGCGTGTCTTGATATCTGTCAAGTAGTGACTGAAATATGACCTGATAATTCTCAGCACTGGGTGTGACACCTGCAAATACGGACTGGGCCTTCGGTGACAGTTTACCTATTAAATAGTACAACCTGTCAGCATCTGTCAGAGAACCATTATCGTGCACTGTAGACTTAAAACTTGCATAGAATAACGGCCAATTTCGTATATCTCCGTCAAACGACATAATCTCGATTGGCGGTAATCTCGGTTTGCGGGCAACGGGCTCTGCCGAACATTTACCCTCCAATTGCGATTGTATACGCTTAATAATACAATAAAGATCTTCGAATGCGGTATACGCCTGATAGTTCGGTTTTTCATCAGGATTGATAGAAAGTAATCTTGCGTTATAATCGTCTAACAACTTATGAAAATCTGTTCGAATACTATCTACTGTTGTACAATAACTGAGAAATGCTTCGCTATTGCTGTCAGACATAGATGCGGTTTTTGATCGTTCATAGATATTTAATAATAAAATATTGCGTTTCGCTTCTAAGATTGTCATCTCTTTGTCTTCCGACACGCGTGACTTCTTTTGTTGTGACATGCTTACGTAAGTATAAGCTAATGAGAACGAAACAAAATAAGAATATCTAATGTATCTATTATTTTACCTAAGTAGGCAACACTTTAGAGCTGAGGAAATAAAAGTTGATTGAAATATGAGATTTATAAGACAACTATGATAGTTGCAGAAATAATAATTTAATAAGTAGGTAGCTACATAAAAGTTTACCTACTAATGCGGGCGGAAATAACCATGTGACGGTTATGTTAATCTATTAGGAGTATAGCTAGGTGCTATAACTGCCTAGGTATAGCGGTATAACGTATAAAACGTAAATGAATCCGGCTCGAAGGACCAAAAAAATGGTATGGCGTGGTGCCGAAACCGTGGGGTAGGGTTCTAGGCGACTTGGAAAAGGAAATGGACTGTATTAGGGCGAGTTCTGGGTCGCCTAGAAAGGAATAAGGGAAGAGGAGATGGATACGGGAGTATAGGATATTTCCAGGATGGAAGGCACTTACCTTATTCAGCCTTCTTCGTTTCTTGTCTTCCTGGTGGTTACGCGATGCAGCTGCTTGTTTTCACTAGCACTCACGAGCGGGTTTTCCTTGGTGGAAGCGGCAAAATCACATACAGCGGCGCGGCGCGGAGCGGTATCGAGACGGCGTTCTCAGCGGGAGGAATGTTCGAGACTGTTCGTCGCGTTCACGATCGCGGCGACGAAATCAGGCGCAAGGCAGTGCCTCTTCCAGGGAGAGGGAAAGAGAGGGACGGAAATATGATATCGCTCGCACTAGACAAGCGTGGAACGATTCATGTTGATGCGATTAGTTGTAGATAGGAAGGTAGATGGCGCTACCAGTATGTTTCATAATCGTTGATTTCCAGGTCCTGATCTAGCAATAAATCTATCAATTTTGAAAACAATTTGATAACTACTCTAGAATGAGCACTGTAAAATATCGAAAGGCGAAATCTGGGTGTATTACACCTCTGCTTACCCCTTCGGGGATACAGGCGTGTCTATAAAAAAAATACATTACAATAAAAACGATGTACCTCGTTAGTTTATAATTCCTAGCTACGAGATCGCACCAATCTGGGGTATTGATCAGACAAATATATCGTTGGGCAAGTGAAATTTCTATCATAATGTTTACTCTGGATACGCTACGCCCAAAACAATTTTTTTTAGGTAATTTTATGTTCAAGTTTTTAGTTTATTTTTTGTTAGTTGATACTTCTCATTCTATTTTCGTAGTGAGCCCTTTTCTACCAATCGAGCCCTGTCATTCGATACCCATATTGAGGTACTTATTTGTGGAAAATAGGTAATCTGCCATTTTGTGGCTGCGGTCATCTTGGATTTTTTATAGTAAGCTCTATTCTACCAATCAAGCCTTTTCATTTGATACCCATATTGAGGTATTTGTGGAAAATAAGTAATCCGCCATTTTGTATCGGCGGTTGAATTTACAATCATTTAAATATTATCTTTTAATCTTGATGACAATAAGAGTGTATAGGTACCAAATATCAGATCAGTCTGTGATCAGGAAGGGGGTAAAATTCCAATTACTAAATTTGACCAAAGCAAACAAATAAAGATAATACAGGATTTTTGCCGACTTGGTTGATACTTTTCGTTATATTATGGCAACATAATACAAAATATTATAAATTGTCACCTATGTGTTATTATGATGTATAAACTATATTACTGTAAACTTTCATCCAAATCCGTTCAGTAGTTTTTGCGTAAAAGAGTAACAAACATCCATCCATCTATACATACAGTCATCTTCACAAACACATTTATAATATTAGTAGGATTGATTTATTTTGTATTACCTTCTGTTGGTGATGTAGTAACTTGATGGAAATGTTGTGTAGATGGCTCCTCTGATACCGTTTGGGTTGCCGAAGATCCTATAAATTTGAATATACATTACAATTATGTCAAGAACTTATCACGTCACACATTCTGTGAGTAATCTTGGAGGGGCAAGAGAAAGAAAGTGGAGGGTAAGCATCCTGTGTGTTTCTCACTAAAGAAACACCACAGTGTCAAATTTCACATTGTTACTAAAGCGAAACTTTAAGCATGGGTAAATTATGTACTAATTTACCTATGCCCTAACACTTCGAACAGTTGCACTAGCTGGGCTCTCAAGCTGACTCAGCTTGCACTGATATACATATATATTATTAAACATACAATTCAATACTTTAAAAGTGACAAGAGTGAAGGAAAATTTCAAAGATAACATAAGCAGACATGCATGTATGGTTATGTTATCTTATCATCATATAATATATTCTGATGTGTAAGCTATATTACTGTAATATTTCATTTAAATCTTTTAGTAGTTAAGTGTATGAAAGAGCAAACATCCATCCTTGCAAACTTTCATTTATAAATGTGTGAGTGGGATTGCGAGGTCTCGGGTTCGATTCCCAGGTCGGGCAAAGTGTTATTGGGTTTTTCCGTTAGGAAATTCTCAGTAGCAGCATGGAGTCTGGTAACGTGCCCGGTACGGCAATAGGCTCACCCCCTATTACGTGGGACCTAAAAATTTATGGCGAAATGTGGGTGTAATATTACACTTCTGCCTACCCCTTCGGAGATACAGGCGTGAGTCTATAAATAAAAATATATATTTATGTGTTTTAGAAGACAACTCCCGCATTAGGACTAAAGCCTGTGTCGCGGGGGACTTCACAAACATGCAACTAACGGACACAATGAACACCCAGACTCGAAACAACAAATTGTGAATTACACAAAGTGTTGCTTCGTGTGGGGATCGAACCCACAACACTCGGCGCAGAGTTAAGCGGCGAGGCGGCCACTTAAACCACTACGCCAACCGTGCAGTCTATGCCATTATTATGCAACATTTCTTAGAACATTCTATGAAAAGTCATATTGTCAGGAGCCTCTAATGAGTAATGGTGGATTCATTTATATATGTATGTTTATGCATATATTGCTATAGAACATAAATCATACTTAAACAACTAAAACAAACAAAAAAAATACAGTAAATAATTACATGTATCACTGACCAGGTAAATGAAGGGTGGGAATAGCTGCTGCATTTAACCGGTTGTTGCGATTTCTGTCCTTATCAGTGAAATGTATATCACAAACCCTCTTCTTCTGATAATATTCGTAATCAGATTGGGATTCTAATTTTCCACCAACAAGAATTACCCAGCTCTTGAACAGCTCAGGAAACTTCTTGAGATTTAGAAATCTGTGCATTGATACCTCTGAAATTAGTAAAAAAAAACCTTTTTATAAAAAAATTAACACTTTAAAAATAATGCTTACTTGTACAATCTACAAAATAATGTTATCTTATGTTTATGTGAATATTTCACATTGAATTCAGCAACAGATTTTTAAATAATTAAGATGAACAAACATCTTATAAATTAGACAAGATTTCACATTTAGTGACTGTTGGCGGTTAAAGCTTCAGTCATAGCAACCCGCTTCACTACATACAGAGCTACATTTTATTTTCTTAGGATATCCCACATTACATAGTAAATCTATCCTATCTATACTTCTATATACTAATATAATATAATATATTAAAGAGGAAAGATTTGTATTTTTGTATGTTTGTTATGAATAAACTAAAAAAGTACTGGACCAATTTAAAACAATCTTGCATCATTATAATGCGACATTATCCCTGAGTAACATAGGCTATATTTATTTCTAGAAAAATATAAGGGATCCCTACAAAAACATCATTAATGTAACAAAATTTTCCAGAAAATATTTCCATCGTGTGCGCTGGTAAAACTATTAATGATACATAAAAATAATGTACAACTTAACTAAAGTACTCATTATTACCTACAAAAAAGTTCGCGATGATATTGGTCTATCTCCTAAGGAAAATACCCAGTAACCATTTTTATCATTAAAAAAATTGCAAAAACATAATGGGTTATTTTATAGTGTTAAGCAATACAGTATTATTTCTTATCCAAATTGATTAGCTGGGTATGTTGTGTATATAATGTAGATAGAAATTGCCGTTTACAGTATATAATTCTATTGCATATTTTAGAAGATATATAAAAAAAAAAATAATGCGGGAGAAAATAAATTCCCCACTCGCACACTGATATTCCGCGGGTTTCGCTTGATGCAATCGATTAGATGAAATTTATAATAATGAAATAAATAATTTTATGTTCAAGAATACTGTAACAATACCTCTAGGATTAAATTTTGTATTATTTAAATTGAACATGCCATTCAAAAGATATGACGAATGTCTCAAATGAAAATGTAGACAATTGCCCTGGAAATTAATTACTGAAGTACCTACCTACCTACATAAAACTAAAAAGTATACCATTTATTCACATACAGCATTTCGCAGCCTACTGCTGGACATTTGGCGTACTATAAACACGCTGGCCAGACGCGTTCGTATGAAGTTTGATGTAGAGTTTACCATATCTTCGTAAAGTATATATGCTTCGTGTTTCCTTAGTCGCGTCTTAAGACACCCACAAAATGATATGGGGTAGTGACACTTTGTATCTCCAATCCACGAGCACAGGGACAAAAAGCGGTAAGAATTAAATATGAAACTAAAAAACGTTGAGAAGAAAAATTGGTTTATGGATAACTACCTGAGAACGTAGCTACACCTATGCTATTTAAGGCTACTGCGCCGCACCAGTGACACAATGTACTATCTTTTAAGAGGACTCCCGCACTAAAAGGCTGATGATGATGATAGTATAGAATAACTAAAAATAAAAGCTTTTTAGTCTTGATGTTTTTTCATCCGACCAAGGGTTCAGCCAGAAATTGTCCTTGATCGGAGAAAAAAAAAAGAGCAAAAAGCCTTTGTTTTTAGCCATTCTAAGCAATAAAATAAAAAAAACTCTAGAAATGATGATTTTGAAATGTTTTGTCAAAAATTTTATAAGTCCCAATACCCTTGCACACGTATAACTACACTCCAAATAAGCATATAATATCACATTAGATTGTAATAAGTTCTATGTTTACGATAAACATTATATTCTAGAAAGTTACAACTTATAGAAAATATATCATCTGTTTTCAGGCATTTCAATTCATATTAAAGTTTGGTAATAACTTTTTTCCCATAGTTTGTTGTCCTGCAGTGTAAGTGGTAGGCAAAAGTTTACTACATATATAATTATTATAGTATCTTTAAAGGCCCCTGAGCAAACCTTTGCTATCATAATATGCTCATTGAATATACAGTGAAATTATACTGCTTGGCTCAATTTCATTTAACTGATTTGCCCAGTTTGATATCCTGATAACGTGATAGCCCTGAGAGGACCTTGATGCATTTTAATGTAGGTACAACATTTACTTACCACTCGGAGGACATCCAAATGCATAAAGCCTAGGCATTCTAGCAGTTTTCAGAAAACTGAACACCTTTATTTATTGCACAGAACACAGCGTCTTTAGCGCACAGAACACAGCGTCTATATCGCACGATAACAACGAAGAAATTTTCGAAGTAAAGTCCCAATAACAAGGCGGAGGAACACAAGGCTCAACTCAACGCACTTAGTTTTGGTAATTACAGCGAAATAAAACAATATGGAACGGAAGCTACAAAGTGCGCGTACGCAAGGTGCAGCGATCGGCCATATTGTGTTTATTTATTAATTTCGCAAATCGCAACTGTCACTTTGGGCATTTACCTGAATCTGAAACTAGGTCTTTTGAAATTTTGATCCTTTTATTATATATTTAAGTTTCTGTATTACGTAAGTTAAAATCTGAACTTGTTAAAAATGTAATTTATTTTTAATACTATTTTTTTAATTTAAAATTGCAGTATTTCTTGTATTTATAATTTCTACTTCAAGATCGAATAAAGCGCCACCTGTTGACACTTTAAAGTTGCTGGTAGTCTGTAAGTAACTTTGGGGACAACTTTTAGATGGCGACTCTTTCTTTTTATAAATGTCAAAATGTACGTGGAGTCCCCCGCCTGTTTATAGTGCTTTTTGGGCTTGAAAGCGCTAATTTGCAGTGGGATTGTTTACATTTCAATTTCAAAATATAGCCCGCTCAAATCTTGTTCTCTCAGACTGTATTGAAAGTAAAATTGTATGATGGATATTAACAATCCGCACAACCAAAGCTACTGGTTTGTTCTTAGAGAAGATCAAAGTAATGTCATATTCAGCAGCAATAACTTCACTTTACCAAATCCTCCAAGTGAGTGCAAAAGCTTATTTTATTTATGTAATATTGAAATGTGCTGCTATTAATTGTTCTGGTAGAACTTCAATGGTGAATTGTGCTAAGATAGCCAGTCCATCACATTTAATTTAGTCACAAATTAATGCACAATCCAGTTATTCCAGATTCAAATGCTTACCATTACCTCACCAGAGATAGAATGTTAATTTATAATCATAACTGAATCCATTGCTAACATAGACTTATCAATATGATTGCCATTTCTCATGCTTCAGCTGACCTAGCCAGCTGTATCCTGTTTAAATTGTACAATTATTGCTGCCAGTCCAAATTTAATCAGATGACATGCTCAATTGCATTTCAAAGTAATATCTCATGTTTCCACTTCAAGGGTACTTGAAGTATAGAGATTGCAATAGGTATATTTCAATCTCAATACTTGGAACTTGATTTGAGTATCAATTTTATTAGGTACTGTATTATATTAGTTACTAGCTGAGCCTGCAGTTACACCCACATTGTTAAGAGCTATTAGTTTGCAGCCGTGGCTCAGTTTGCTGTTATATAGCCTTCCTTGATGAATGAGCCATCTACACAATAAGAATTATTTAAATGAGACATGAGATAAGTGCATTCAACCAATCAAACACTTCAGATTTATAATATTAGTATTATTACTCCATGTTAACATGGTTATCATGGCAAACAGAGCTACAGTTACACTCTGGAATCAAGAACATTCAAATATTTGGCTATGATATCTATCAGTTTACTGTCAAGACCATTTGTTAATTAATATTTATTACATTATTTTTTATTGAACCAGTTGCAGGTCAGGAAGCAAGATATATTGTGGACACTGGTGACAGGCAGTACATACAAATAAATGAAGCACCTGTGGTTGTTCAAGAAACTATATCAGAACCTTGTGAAAAAGATATCACTAAAGCCAAAGAAGAAGATAAGTTCTGGGATAGAAATAATGTGAAGTTACTGCTTACATTATGTTTAGAGAATAAGTTTAAAAATGTCACCAAAGATAAAACCATCTGGAATGAAATTGCAGTACATTTAGGTACAACTGCTGAGGAGTGTATTAGGGAATATAGGAACCTAAGAAGAACCTATATTAGACTGTTAAAGAAGAAAAAACTTGGAAAGGAAATAAAATGGGTGCATTATAGCACCTGTGAGGAATTATTCAAGTCCCTCCCAGCATCTGTTGAGCCTTGGGAAGAACACAAAGTGAGACGATTACTTACACTATATATTGATAACCTAGCCAAGTTTAGAAGTTCTGACTGCTTACAAAAAGATGTGTGGAAGGAAATAGCCTCACAGTTGGGTACAACAGACTACAATTGTTACCATAAGTTCAAGAATTTAAAAAGGGCCTACTTGAATTGGAAAGAGAGGAGTAGGGAAACTGGAAAGCCAATGAAATGGCAATATCAGCATTACTTTGAAAGAATATTTTATAACTACAATCCTAGTATAGGTCCATGGAATAAAAATAAAACTAGATTGCTAATAGATGCATACATGCAAATAGCTGATAAATTCAAGAATCCTAGATATCAAAAGAAAGAGTTGTGGAAAGAGATATCTGCTGCTGTAGGAGAACAGGCCACAAATTGTGACAAGAAATTTCGTAATTTAAAACAAACTTACATTAGACTAAAAATGAGAGCTAACTCTGGTAGATGCATTACACAATGGAAATACTTTAAAGATTTTGAAGCAATTTATGGAGGAGCAAGTAACTATACAAGCACAGATCAGGGAACACCCCAATTTGCGTACAAGTCACAAGAAGTGGATTATGTCAAACAACTTTTAGCATTTTATGTAGAAAATAAAGAGAAATTCAATGATCCTTTGGTCAAAAAGAAAACTGTATGGCGATTACTCGCCCCTAAAATAGGTTTATCGACAGAAGAATGCGATCGTAAGTTTCGTAACTTGAAACAAACATACCTAAGATTAGCAGAAAAGAAGAAGGAAACTGGAAAGAGCAACAACTGGCCTTATTATTCGTATTTTGAAAAGATATACGACGAACCTTCAGTCTCAGGCAACATATGCAACCATAACATCAGTCTAGATAACATAACAATGACTGAAATAAAGAGAGTAGTTCAGGAGGTCCAGCAAAGGAAGGAAAACGATAAGTTTGAGATATTAGTTAGATCTGTGGAGGAGTCTAATATTATACAAAGGGAGAGAAATAGAATCCTACAAGCTCTCTTGGACAAAAATTGACATTCTGTAATCTGTGAGTCAGTTTCGTTAGTCAGAAATTAGACCTATGTTTGGTTGACCTGGACTAGCAGTGTGTAACTGTTGGACTGGTGATGTGACATTATCATAGCCTTTAGATTTCATGGAAACTAACCACTACTGGTCATTGTTTCATTTTGGTTGTGAAATAGATAAATCTATTTCGCGACCGAAATACCGTGAGTTCGGATCACATCTACCAATTATAAACGTGAGCTATCCCACGGTGACTGTAGTTGCATCATGACAGCAACTATCGCGGTCCATTGAAGAGTCGTCAATGGTGAAAAGGTGAATGACGTCAATGACCATTTTCACAATTTCATTATCATAATGTTCATGACCTCCATTTACCTAGCTGCATAGTAAAAACAGAATAGTAAGCTAGCTAAGGCCGCTCGGCGAGTTAATTGCCTACTTTTGCGATGACGCACGGGTTGTCACGTGTTTACACCGCGGCGCCGCCGGCTTTGTCGGCGCGCGTTATTTCGCCGTTTTTTTAAGTGATTGCGCTGAATACTACAGAATTTAAGTTTGCATATATTTTTTTTCAAATACCTGCTGACTAGCTAAGCGTTATATAACTATCTAAATGCCCTTTATAGCGAGAAAAATGTAACGAGTTTAATTTACTGTCGTTTAACACATTGCATAATATTAATAACGTTTATTACAAAACTGAATGTACATAAACAATGGTCGCGGGCGAGCAGTGTAGTACCTACATGCATGCGCGCGATCAGACGCGCGGCGCATCCCGTACTGAATCCGCGCCGAGCGTTCCGCGCTCGTGAGATTGTGTGCGTGAAAAGTGCGTGCGTACACGCCGCCGCGCCTCCCCGGCGACTCACGCATACATTCACACCAGCGCGGCGGCGGCGGCGGCCGATTTGTATGAAGCTATCCTACTATTCTGTTTGTACTATGCTAGCTGTTTCAGGGCTTACCTGGTGTACCAGGGTGTAAATAAATATAATCATGGTTGTAAATAAAAGATGTGAATATGTTTAGAAATGCTTTACTTTATTGTTACCGTTCTTATGCTTTTATAATGTATATGTACAAACAAACTATAATAGATCAGTTTTTCATTCTGAAATGAGAAATCGTTAGCAAATTCAATTACAATATGTCGACCGGTAGCTAGTCCATACAAAATGATCAATGTCTTAAAAGTACACTGATTATGCTTAATTATGTCTTAACTTAAAAATACATCTGTGAATTTAAGACTTACTTTAATATTAAATTTGACATCCATAACACTATACCACAGTAAGGAATGGAAATTTAGTTTAGAAAAAAAAATACAAAATATATAAGTGAAGAAATCACACTCGATCGTCGGTAACCACGTTGGGATCGGATCGATAAGTCTGCAGATACCTCGACCAGTAACTATCACGAACATATACTCACACTCGCACTCACCCAGCCACGCTCGAGTCGATACAACGCTAACCTAGACTGAATTACCACACTATGTAGTTACAACTAAGAGACGCCGGCTGGCCGCGCCCGCGCGCCGCCCGCAAACACGCACTCCTTACTGGCTTGTGCTGCTAATAACGAAAACGAAATGTCCACAATTACACTAGGTAAGTATACCTAAAGTTAAATGATCGAGTATGTAGTCAGTCTTAAATGGAATTGGTCTATCTGACTCGTGGTAGAGGCGCGTGTGAGCGGGCGGCGGCGGGCGGGGCCGGCGAGACGCTGCGGCCCCTTCACTTCTTGGCGTTCTTCTTGGGCGACGGAGCCTTGCCTTTGGCGTTGTTTGACATTTTCGACTTCTTGCCCTTGGGCTCGCCATCCTCGTCATCTTCGTCCTGTAAATTCAGACAGTTCATTACACTCCACACTTCTAACATGAAACACAGCTACCACAATAATTAATTCCAGCAAATAAAAGAGACTATCCCCACTAATAATATAAATAATGGCCTAAAAAATTATACTTCACATATGCTTGTAATTTTTTCTAATAAAAACAACCACAGCTATCAGAAGGTAAAGGGACGTTGAATGAGGACAGAAAACCAACAAGCCAATAGGTATGAATCCATCTTCACAAACAAATAATTTTGAAAACCCAGTTTGTATGGAAATGACAGTGATGAGTTTGTTTTCGACAGATAATATTTTAAGCCGCGCCCTAGTTTAGTCTGACTTATACTGTCATTATTAACAAAACTGGGTAACAGGTCCTTTTCCCTCTGTTGAGCATGTTTGGAACCCGTCTCAATGTAATTTTGTATTAGTTGAAGGTTTTCAGTACCTCATTCGTCTTGCGCTTGCCTGCTGACGCTTTCCTTTTATTTTCATCTTCCTGGAAATTCAGCAATCTACTTTATTTTCACGTCATAGACATTATTAGTAATACTATAGAAATTATTTCTACAACACTACACAAACCATGCTCAGGGATTGACAGTTTTATGTAAGGAATTATCAAATCACATCTAAATGTTTTGAAGATACTACCACCAGACCTTAGTTCAATGTTTACTTCAAATACATAATATCTAAGTGTTGACTTACTTTAAACTGAGAATCATCGCCTTCCTCTTCATCTAGCATCTCTTCTTCCATTTCCTCCATGTCTTCAAACTCCTCTACTAAAGCACCGAGCAAGTGCTGGCCGATCAAGTGCACTGGTCCTGACCCCTGGAGAACACCACACAGTGCATGAGTATGTAATATAGCATTCAGCAGGAGTTAACTTTGTAGTGTGTTGAATCAGACAAATGCCTCAAGTCTATCACAAGCAGGCAGTGCAACAGTCAGAACGACGTCGCACACCCATCAAAATTACCATTGGTAATGTTTCTATCATCATTTTAATATAGACAATATTGATAAATACATTAACTTTTAGAGTACTGGTATAAAAAAAAAATTATAACATCACTAACCACTGGATCATGTTCAACTTAATTACTTAATTTTGGAGACAGCATTTTTCCTAATAATAGAGGAAAATTAACTGAGAAGTTTATATTTTAAGTCTAAAAATGACATGAAATTAAATGAATGCTACATTTTATTTACCTGTATAAGAGTGAATGTGACTGGCGCATCTGGGAACTCAATGTCAAGACGTGCATGTCTCTGTTCTCCGGCCTTCAATACTGCCACAGGGATCTTGATTGTTTCTTGGAGTGACATAGCTTCAACCTGCACATAATAACTGAATCAGCATCTTGCTACATTTTATATGTATATCACATGGCTTTTATAAATAAATGCTTGTTTTGTCACTGATAATTAACACTTCATTCCATTATGAGTCAATAAACTCTCATAATGGAATGAAGTGTTAATTATCAATGTTCACATAATTTATATAAAGCTTTATTTATAATAAAATTGTTCTGTATTTAGTCATCAACTCATCACTTGAACTATGATTCATGGTCTTTACCTGTTGTGCAATGTGTTGCTCAGACAAATGCCTCAAGCTATCACAAGCAGGCTGCACAACATTCAGAACGAAGTTGCACGCCCATCAAAATTACCAATGGTAATGTTTATATCATCATTTCAACACATTGCATGGTGATTTGCCTTATATCTTTAGGCACTTAATACTTTGAATTATCTTTGCCTATAGAAAGAATTACCTCCATAAGTACAAAACATCTTGCATAGGCATGTATTTACTTGAGTCACATGGATAACCACCATGACGATAGAAAAGCATGGTGTTGTATATTCACTTAATTGATTTCACTGAACTCTGAAATGCATGCACACATCAATCTTCCTAGTTTAATCAAAATGCCATAGACCCAAATAAAAAATCTGAAAATAATATGAATTAGTCAGCACACCTGAACTACATTGAGTTCATCTGCCTTGGCGTCTGGTCCCAGCAGCGCTTGGCGTATGAGCAGCTTGTTGCTGCGGGGGTACTCCGCTTTCGCCTCGGGGTCCCATGTCTCTGTCTGATGTGAGGAGGACAGGGTAACGCCTGAAATGGTTAAATGTTTATTTTAATGTTAATTAATTAAATGTTCTTATAATCACAATTTAGTAAAGAAATAACGGTCGCCGCCTGCGACCACTCGTTATTAAATTTGCCATCTTAACCTCAAAACTCAAAAAGTAGTAACTATACGCGGTGCTATCTGTAAACAATGATGCAAAGCTAGCTCAAGCCTCAAGCTGCTAGTACCGGTTAACCGAAATGTTTATCGTTGTGACGACCCAACGACATGTAAACTGTTGCGGCTTGGACGCCGCAAATTCAAATTACGCGCCTAACAGCCTCTGACTTCGCACATTTGCAACGCACCATGCGTTTGCGAAAAAATCAATAGGAGTTTTTTACGCGTGGGTTGAATGAAATATACGTTAAACGAAAGCGCCAAATACCAAAGAAAAAAATTGTCCATTTCGTATCTTTGAACGAAAATGGCGGCAAGACAGTTACGAGTTTAACACCAATATATTAAAATACAACATTGCTACAGGCGTATGCTATACAGTAAAAACAACTCAAAGAAGCAATTCAATACTGATAACCATGATATAAAGTGAAATAAAATGGCGAGAGCCGGGTGTCAAATTGGACGCTAAAATTATAATCATATTTGACAAAAAAGTACTATCACAAATCACTAAATAAAATATCCATAGTAAGCAGAATTATATTAAGAATAGTACGTACCATAGAAATATTCGTCCGACATGGTGATTTCACTAATTTATTGAGATTTTGCGACACGTTCACGTGCGATGCCGGCGCACACAAATCTGGAGATCAATGTTGCCAACAACGAATTCCTAATTTGCAATACAACGCATTCACACCCGCTACTTTCCTCGAATCCCCACCCTTGTAAGTCTAGTAATGGATGAACTAACTAGAGGAAATATTTCAATAGTTTTACATGCTAACCAGGCGCTAAGAATTCATAGCCAATTAAAAGACACAAAAAGTAAATATCTTTGAGATGGCTCAAAAATTATAGGTTGTATCACTTGTATCGTATGCATATTGTTATGCATTCCATCACTTTGGATTGTGCAGATATTGGGTACGTATTTTTAAGAAATATGGATTATATAATAATGCACACACATATTTGCTTGTAAAGCTAAAAAGAACATTTATTAATTTAAATTAACACTTTGAAATAACATAATTTTGTACAATAAAATAAAACTACTTAAAGAACTATCCCAAACTATAAAAAAGCTAAATTACTTATTTGATACGTGAAACGAATTTATGTGGTTTTTTATTTCAACTCCTTCATGGCGATTTATAGCTCTAAGGACCCCATAATTATGACCGCCGAATTTCAAAATAATGCTTTAAGAACTAAATCGCCCTCGCAGATTCATCTATGCTTTGAGCGCAACTTCCCTAATAGTAGGGTAATTTTTTATTCTCGAACTGGTAACATTATTATGAAATATTTTTTTCATAGACAACGCCTGTAGCGTTCTGAAATACATGTTCGTCAATGGTTCGTCATGTTCGATCGTACCTGGTTTTAGTTGTTTACTGCTGATGTTTATGTAGGCAGTAGATATGCACTTTATCTCATATTCTTTAGAACATATTATTGGTACAGTCGCTACGATAAAGTCAGAGCTAAGGTGTATATACTGATCAGCGCAATATTAGGTACCTTTATTTAATTTTATTGATCGCATAAGGCAAATAATGATTTATTTAAGGCTATTCGATGACGAGCACATAAGGTAAATTTAAAGTCACTACGGGTTAAAAAAATCGGCAGTGTCCACTTTCTGTTACATTCTGTACAGCTTAAAAGCAAAAAATAGGTTCACAGCTACATGTATTTTCAGTGCTACCACTCAGTCTCATTAAAATACTTCTTTAATCTAACACTGCCTTATTTTGGCGAATAATTACTCAATAAAATTCAGTAGATAGGTAGGTACCTATTTATTTGCAAACAATGTGTAGCGGTCGCTAATGGTGGACGCACAGCTATCCGAGCCGAACGCGTCGAACGAATCGAAGTCAAGGAGGCCTCGCACATTAGCAAGATTCGACCGCGCTGAAAGAATCGAGCGCATCGAACAAATGGTTTCCATTTCCTTTACGCCTGCACTGTTATTGCATGTGAATTGTGATGGATCTTGACGAGGTTTTTATTTATCAGTGCTTTATTAATGGAAGATGAAGAAACAATGCGGATATAGTACTCGTGCGTTGCTCTGTCATACCCAACTGATAGAATGCGAGCGCATCGGACGAATCGACCGCACTAACCGCACCGAATCAGATGACGTCATTCGAATTTTTCGCGGATTTCTGAGGTGCTTCCAGATTCGGACGATTCGACGCGGACAAGTGTGCGAGGTTTCATGAGATTTCATATAAAGAATTCTATAATTCGTTTCCTTCGACGCGTTCGGCTCGGATAAGTGTGCGTTCACCATAAAGACCACAGAAGCAATGTAGCAAACGACGGCGAAGAAAATCAACATGGTGAACACGACGCAACTAAAGTTCTGAATCACGCAAGCTAAGTTCTGACGCGTTAGTACAATAAAGTTTCAAAGTATTTTGATCGGCCTGCAGTCCACCGGGCACAATCACCTAACCTGGTCAGAGGATCCTCCCTCTAGTTGGAGGAATACCTTATTCCTCCAGAAATGTATTTTGGCAGGTCATAATAGGGAAGATTACTGCCAAGTTAAACCACCAGATGGCGGTATCACCGACTACAGTAAACAATTAATTTTGGCGAGTATGACATTTGAGTGACAACTTGACAACTCGTTTAGACTTCAAACTTTGGATGCGCGATCTCATTATCTCATCTCAAACAAGTCAATAAAACAGAAACATTGTACCATTTTTATTGTTACTGATAAACTGTTGTTACTGTTTTGCCTATATAAATAAGTATAGATATATTGTTGTCTTGTTGATGACAATATTTGAAAAGCGCGCTACGAAAGTTTGTTTACTGTAGTTGCTTGTGCTGCCATCTGCGTCGAGCTTTGCGTAATGTTCCCTATTCTTACCTTCACTTCTGAGCTGAGAAAAGAGCATTTCATCCGGTAAATAACAAAACGTATTAATTTAAGTAGTAGGTACCATCAATTTATTTAAATTTCGGTGTTATGGTAGATTTACGTCCGGTTTCATTATTTGATTTATCCATGAAATTTGAGATTAGAGATAGGTACATGTTGACAAAATTATTTTGTATGTAGCATAAGTATGTCAAAAATAAATCTCTAAAACCATGGATATATCGGATATTGAAACAAGACGTTGTTAATGCGTGCAATAAAAGAGATCTTTCTTTGTTTCAATCGCTAATATTTAATAATTCGCTTAAATTCCTCCTTACAATACAAGAATCTGACGCAGACCTATATAAGGCACCTTTTCTCTTTGGTGAAAACGTTCGATGAAGGTATTTAAAATTCTTAGTTTTTAGACATTCGTGTATAGTAAGAGATTTTAATTTAGAATGTGCAGTACGAGGACGAATTTCTGGCGCTCTTTCATGTGATCCCTTTAATTTAGCGTCTAGTTTATTTACAGACTTGGTATTCTTTTCTATTAAACATGGCTGTTCAGGTAACTCCTGTCCGTTATCGGTTTCATGGCTTAATATCTCTGAAGAGTCCTTAGCAGATTGATAAATCTTAAGTTGCGTGTTTTCATAGTGTAAACTTGCATTGATTTGCAAAAGATTCAAATACTTTTTGCTGTCTGGAGATAATGTAGAGCTCTTCAACAAATTATCTAAAAGACTGTCCAATGTTTTTCTATTATCTTGTAGTAAAAGTATAATTTTCTCGCATGTCTGAAAAACAAAAGTTCAAAAGTAATTAAGTGCTAATATTTAATTTATAGCTAAAACTGTATATGAATTAGTAAATTACATTATTATTATACCTAATGGCCAATAACTTCAGATTCTGTCGAATTAATTTTTCACCTAAGGAATAATAAGTTTCAGGAATTTAGAATCTGGACTGAGTTTAGACGACTAGCCGAAATAACGCCCGTTACACACAACACCGCCATTGTGTCCAACCTCTTTATCACAACAGATTATAATTTTATGGCAAAGCAAAAGGTGAAGTTGAAAAGGAGCAATCAGTAGTTTGACGACCGGTTGGCGAAGCAGGAGTGTAAGCGACTGCTAAGCCGAAGGTCGCGGGTTCGATTCCCGCACAAGTCAAACATTTGTGTGCATGAACATGGATGTTTGTCTTGGTCTGGGTGTTTCTATGTATAATATGTATGTATTTACAAAAAAAAAAAAGTATATAAGTATGTTTATCCATTATCTAGTACCCATAGTACAAGCTCTGCTTAGTTTGGGACTAGATGGTGTTGTGTGAATGTGGTAGAATATTATATTATTATTATTATAGTACTATCGAATTTATAATGAATGTTTATACGTCCATCCTAATAGTTGTTACGAACTAACAATTTTACTTAAATATGAAATAAATGTGTCGTAACATAGTCTTTATATTGCTTGTGCTCACAATAACTTAGGCTGTCAACGTCCTCTCATCCAATCGTCCCCGATAAATGTAGATATTTAAGTATGATGGTTTATTTTTCTAATTCTAGAGTAGTAAAAGTTTATCAGTTTCGACATAAATGCTCGACCGCAGATATACTTAAGTGAGAGTATCTGACCAGTAGAGACTTCATTATCCTTTCCTCCACTGTTGCTTTTCCCTACATGCACAACTTTAAGAAGCTTTTGGTGTGCCACGATCGAGAAAATTAAAATTACCGGGCCAGATCGTAATCAATCAAGTTTGAGAAACACCAATTTATGAGATTAAATGGAGTAATTACCTTTTTGTTCTGTTCCTGTAATTTTCCCAACTTCTTTTGAAGAGCCACTTTACTAGATTTAATTTTCATATACTTAGCGCCAATATTATAAATGACCTCATCCTTAGCCCTTAATTGGTCAAATAAGTTCTTGGACTGATCTTCGTAACCCTAAATAATAATAAATTATTGATAGATATAAAGCCTCCTGGTTCTAAACAACTATAATTTAAAATTAATTAGGTACTTTTTCTGGAGACTTTGGAAGGAATAAACAGCAGTAACACTGTTCTTTATTATAAAGCTTTGTTTTCTTGACTTGCAAGATACTTACTGAGAGACAGAAAAAGATAACATACACTCAGACGAAGCACCACAGTCTTTTCCATTATGTGAGAGGTGAAAAGGTGCCGTTGTGAATTCAAAGGTTATGGTCGGTGCTTTCCTTTCTTAATATCTCTATGTTTCCTTCCATAGCGATATTTTCCTTCAATCGAGCAGTTAGTGCTGCGAATAGTAGTGTTGCGCTTCTGACAAGTAGTAGCCTAGGCTACGAGCGCCGAACGGCGTCTCGGCCACGAGCCCATGGCATTTTACCTGAAGCCGGGTACTCATTAATAGCGAGCTGTAACCGTAACATGCGTGATACAGTACGAGGTTCTAATGTGTACGCTTGTCACAGTTTAGGCTCACGACGTCGCCGGAACGCTTTCACCGAGCGTACTCATTTTGAGAGCTGTAACTGTAACCAAACAGATACAGTAACGAGGTTCTAGTGTGTACGCTTGTTACAGTTTAGGTTCACGACGTCGCCGGAACGCTTTCACCGAGCGTACTCATTTTGAGAGCTGTAACTGTAACCAAACAGATACAGTAACGAGGTTCTGGTGTGTACGAGAAGGCCACTGACAAGCTGGATCTGTGCAGTGTTGGTTTGTAGATCCACGATGTCGGACGAAGTGTCTCTCGCTTGTGCAGCATACATACTTATAGATCTCTCTTCATTCATTTTCATGTTCTCCCTTCTGAACAAAGCCAATAAATGTATCATTTTTTGTTTGCACGCTTGAGCACTTTTATTCATTAAGTATACCTCCAATTATAGCCTTGTAGCCCAGGCATCGGCTTTCAAATGTTTTTTTATAATAATATTTATTTTGTCCTTAGGGTTCCATCGTACACTATGTTCCCTGTAGGCGTCTATCAGCGAAAGAAATTTATCCTCTGACCATTCACTCATGACGGATACTCGAATAAGCTGGTTCGCAGCGGCTAGCAACCTCTCCTCTTAACGTCCACGAGCGCAGTGCGAGCGCCCTTTGGTTCGCGGCAAAAACCGACAATCGTTGGTTCGCTGCGAGTCGCTCGTGTAGCGTTCGTTGCAGGCTCGCGAACCACGTACACACTATTTTTTTGCTAACAGTAACGGTTACAGTTACGTGCAACGTTACGGGTTCAGAAATGAGTACGTTGTAAACGTCGGCTCGTTCAAAAATGCACGCGTACCGCTCGCAGCAGGTTAGCGAACCACGTACACACTATGTTTTTGGTAACAGTAACGGTTACAGTTACGTGCAACGTTACGGGTTCAGAAATGAGTATGTTGTAAACGTCGGCTCGATCCAAAATGCACGCGTACCGCTCGCAGCAGGTTAGCGAACTACGTACACACTATGCTTTTTGGTTACAGTGCATGCAACGGTTACGGTTACAGCTCGCTGATGAGTACCCGGCTTGATATGCCTCTCTATTGATATGCCGTTTAATAAGAAAGATACCCTAAATACTAAAAAACTAAAAACTGGGTGCTGAAGAAATCTGTACAAACGCGAATCCGGTTGCAAGATGTTTCTCTGGTATCGACTTGCTACGTAACTTGTACGTACTATAAGAAACATTAATATTATAAGGCAATATTGCCTTACAATTTTACAACAGGTAATTTATGGTTTTCGTAAAATGCAATGTGAGTAATAAATAGGTACAACTTCGACTTATAAGAAGGAATCAATTACTAACATCTTCATTCTGTAGCGCATCCGTTTCATTCTCGTTTCGTTTTGATAATCTCTTTATCTCGTGAATGAGAAAATCTTTTTCTTTAGAATGGATATCCCTATAACGAAGACAAATTAAAACATAAAACAAGAAGGTGAATATTCTATAACACAGTTGCAAGATCAGCAAGAAACTGATCGGTAATTAGATTGATAAGTACTATTTTAAATATCTTCCCAATATCTTCACTGTCTCTTGCTTCCTTCGAATTTTTAATTTTACCAATCTAAGAAAGAATGTGGAAAGATGTTGGAATATCTTTCGTATAAGTCACTCACCAGTACAGGCACTAGGTACTTAGGTACCTACAGTAGTTCAAGATAGGTCTAAGGAATAGGTAAAAGTAATTTCCTATCGACTTTACTGAAATTGGAACTTGTTTTAATTTAAAATTTTTAAATCGACTAACTCAATTGATGTATACTAAATACAATATTGTTACCTTTCATCTACAAGCTGCTGATGTAAGTTTCTATTTGTCCTTTGTGCACTTTTCAGTTCTACGTAGATTTTTTCCTTTTCACGAGCTAGTGTGCCAATAGCTGCGTCTCTGCTTTCTACAGACACTTTTAAGGAATCAATTGTTTGTTTGAGTGACTCGATTTCACTTTGTAATTTTGAAACTTCCTCTGAATGAGTTAAGCTTTTGCCCGAAGAAGAAGACCTCAGGGAACTTTTCGACAAAATACCTCTAAAATTCATTCGAAATCATAAACAATATTTTAAACTTATACTAAAGCATTTTAGATAATACGAACTCGAATTCAAAAACAATTATTTTGTAAACATGCGGAAAACAGAGAAAACAGTCGTACTAAAAATTTGTCATTTACTCGTGCAAATGACAAAGTCAGGTTTGTCATTTACGAGCGTACGCACAGTCACTAAAACCATAACCCTCCTTTTGATGCAGTCGGGTAAAACTAAAATAAAAATCGGATATTGATGGGTAAAAATAAGATGCTCAGAAATATTGCTGTGTACACGTGTCAGGGCTCAGGGCCGCGGACAATTTACTCAAAGGCAAGTCAGAGACCAAAAGCCCAGACAAAAATAGCATAAAGAAGTAGACTCGGTATGAAACCTAAGACCAAAGACAAGTGATTTATCTTTTTTATGGTAGCCATTTTGATAGACTATTTTTAATTTTTTTATTGGTCATTGCAGTTTAAAGAACGTTTTCCATTGGTCAACTATCAATATGATTACTAATGTCAGTGTCATGTAACCAATCGCGTATCGCACAATTTTGACACAGTTGAGTGAGCCATCTCGTCTCTTTGAATGACACCAAAATTGACACAAAATTTGTCAAAATACCGTATAAACATAATTGCCTCTATCTCCATTGTTTCTTTTATGTTTTCTTCCGTCTCCCCCAGGTTTGTTTTATCCATCATATGGCAAGTTTCACGAACAAAACAGTTATAATTTAATCGTCAGTTCATCAGCACAGAGTGAGTAAATCGTATCGGTCTAGTAGTCTTGACCTTATGCCATCGCCACTCTTGATGTTTTATGTTGTGTAACGACGCCAAATTTCTAGGCAAAGTGATGCCAAGTTTCGTATCAACAACCTCGGATCTATAATAAATAAGTTTCGCATTCATCGGTGAATCGTCACTATCTGTCAAAAATACCAGTAAAAAATTCTTGAGGTGAAATTATTCACTCTCCTTTCTATTTCACAATGCGTGAGTAAACGTCGAGCTATCGGTCCTCGTCGGTCCATTACAAATATATTCTATTTTAGGTCACAGGAAACCGTTTAGAGGCGCACGTATCGAAACGATAGTCGACAAAGAGTACATCTGTGTAAACACAAGCCGATAAGATACTAAAGAATCTCGAATAATGAGAACCTCATAGTAGTGAATGGTGAAGTGTAGCAAGTGAAGTTGAATTCTCAATGTTATAATTGATGGTACAATGAGTGAGGAGGTGCAGAATGATGGGAGTACGAAGCCCGCGCCGCTGGAGCGCGAGCCCGCCGACCCCGTCGCGCCGCCGCCCGCGCCTCACGCCGCGACCCCGGACACCATCGACGCCTCCACCAATGTATCACAAACAAGCATCACCCAGGTAAACACTCTTTATATTGACTACTTGACCTTTCAGATAACACATCTGCCCATTCAACCACTAGCATACATTGCACATTTGTTTTCATTTATTCACTAATAGCCACTCATTATGATTAAACCGCTTGTACAAATGGTAAATCAACAACACATTTTGTTGTCAATTATTTGTATCTCTGTCCCAGTATTATTGTCTGCCGATATCGGAATTGGATAGTTGGTAAGCTATTAATATGAATATTGTCAATAAAAAATTTACCACGTGTCATTATAATAGTTGCGATAGTCAGGTACTGTGCTTTCTACATATAAGTCCTACAAATGAAAGTTTTCTATTTATCTATCTATCTATATCGTCATGCCTGTCTCCTATTGGGGTAGGCAGAGACTATAGAATGCCATATGCTTTGGTTCAAACATACCTCTTTCGCTTCCTCGACATTCATTAACCTCATCATGCATGCGCGTTGGTTATGGGTACTTTTAATTTGGCCCTTTTTCAGTACATCACCTATTTGGTTGGCGTACATCCGCCTAGGGCGTCTCCTACCGACATTTCCATTCATTCTCGCACGAAACACTCCTTTCGTATTTCTTCTTTCATCCATCCGTTCCAAATATCCAAACCAACGCAATATTCCTTTTTCAATCTTTGTCACTACATCTTCTTTTAGACCACACTTCTCTCGTATCACACTGTTTTTCACTTTATCTATCAGCCTTACTCCGCACATACTCCTCAAAGCTCTCATCTCCACAGCATTTATTATACTTTCATGATTCTTTTGCAATACCCATGATTCACTACCATACATCAGTGTTGGCGCCAAAACTCCCTGCAGTATAGCAAGGCGAGCTTGCTTTGGGATAATACCATTGCTGATGATGGATTGTTAGGCACCATTCACACTATTTCCTGCTTTCACTCTCCTTTCAACATCGCCTTCACATTTTCCATCTCTCGTAAACAAAGACCCTAAATACAAAAACTCGTTCACTTGCTCCACTTTTTCATCTCCTATCATTACGTCACATTCAGTTACACTATCATCCCTCTCTATGATCATGACTTTGGTTTTGTTAACATTCACTTTCATACCTTTCTTCTTATATGCCTCATTCATCGTGGTGACCATCTGCTGCAAATTCGAAGCTGACGATGCAAATAGAACCTGATCGTCAGCGTATAGCAGAGTCTTGAACACTGACTCGCCCATTCTTAATCCACATTCAGACTCTTTCAGATCGGTCAAACAAATGTCCATGGACAGATTGAACAGCCAAGGAGACGCCACACATCCCTGTCTAACACCACGATCAATGTTAAACCAGTCCGTGTAGGCCCCGTTTATTCTGACACAGGCACTTGAATCCCTACATAAGGATTCAAGTGGCGCTTTGCCACACGTCACGTTTTGTCTCCCCGTCCAACAGAGGCAAAAAGAGGGCTAGGGAATGCCTGTTTGCAACGGTGAATGTTTGTGGAGGAGTGGATAGTAAGATCGATGAATTGTGTGATACAATGGATGTAAGGAAAAAAAATTATTTTCTATTTAAAAATAATTATATCAACAATCAATATTTAATATCTTTCTCTTAATGTTACTAAAGCCTTTAATAGTCAAATTCAAGGTAACTTTAATGCTCCTGCTACACCTGCATCTTAACGCGTCAATTAGCGCGTTAATTTAGGCGCTACGTAGATGTGGCCAACGTTTTAACGGGTTAAATTACAAATTTCCGACGCAATTAACACAGCATTAACGCGTAGTTGGCCATTGCCGTTAACGCTAACGCAGATGTAGCCGTAGCATAACAGTAAAAAGAAACCATAGGTTATGAATGTTTTCATGTCCATTGCATGTCTAACTTTCAGTGTTAAAATTCTGCATTAGTTTCAACAGCAGTGTATATCTATGAAAAGTAATTTGAGTTTATAAACTTAATAATGAGTTTAAGCTGTAGTCTTAGGGTTTTATATTGACAATTATGCACCTTATACCTTATATACTTTACTTATTATACCGTGGCAGAGCGATGCTTCGGCACGAATGAGTCAGGCTCGACCGGAGTGATACCATGGCCTCACAGAAAACCGGCGTGAAACAACGCTTGCGTTGTGTTTTGCCGAGTAGTGAGGATACCGGAGGCCCAATCCCCCAACCCCCCCTATGATGGTGCAGTTGAAAAACTTTTTGCTACCCCAGGAGGATACCAACTGCGCTCGCGTTCGTGCGTTGGAGAATCCCTCTCTGGACGTTCGCGTTCAGGACACAACGCATCTAAGCGTGGACGCCCAGGCCGCCCCTCGTACTCTCCACCACCACCTCGAGACAACAAAGCCGGCCTTGCTCTTCTTGACTGAGACGCAGATATCGCCTCCAGCAGACACTTCCTACCTTACTTACCCTGGGTATGGACTTCAACACTCCTTTCTGTCCAAGGCCGGAGTGTGCGTGTATGTTAGAGACGATATCAGTTCTCGTCGCCTTAGGAATCTTGAAGGTAGGGACCTCTCCACCTTATGGCTACGTATAGATAGCGACGACCACCCCCGCGTCCATGCTTGCCTTTATAGGTCCCATAGCGGAGATACCAAAACTGACCGACTCATTGAGCACATCCAAATGGCTTCAGACTTTGTGCAACAGCAGATCCCGTCAGCTGAGATCATCTTGCTTGGCGATTTTAACGCCCATCACGCCGACTGGCTCAGTTCCAGTAAAACCGATCAAGCGGGGACATCTGTTCACGACTTCGCCCTGGTCTTATGGCCTGACACATTTGGTTACCACGCCCGCGCGAATCCCAGACGTTGAAAGCCAGAATCCTTCACTGCTGGACCTTCTGCTGACTTCTCATCTGGACGGCTACAAGGTATCCGTAGGCGCCCCACTTGGCTCCTCAGACCATTGCCTTGTACGGAGTGTGGTGCCTCTCACGTGCTCGCTGCGATCGCGGGCTGCACGCAATTGCCACGTGTGGCACTACAAGTCAGCAGATTGGGATGGGATGCAGAACTTCTTTGCGTCCTATCCTTGGGGACAAGTATGCTTCTCGCCGGATGATCCCAACGCCGCTGCTGATTCTTGCTTGCTGATGTGGTGCTACAGGATATGGAACTTTTCATTCCATCCTTTGTGGTCCCCATTGGTGGCAAATTTCGGCCTTGGTTTGGTTCATGTTCCAAAAAGGCTTCTCGCAGGAAGCAGGAAGATTACCAAGCTTGGGCTGATGCGGTGGCGGCAGGGGATGAAAATATCAGCGCATTAAAAAAGGAGTATAACTTTGCCCCCAGATCCTTCAAAAGAGACATTGCTAGTGCGAAGTCGAAGTACATCGGTAGAATTGGCGAGAGGCTTGAGCGCCTTCCTTCGGGAACTCGCGCATTCTGGTCTCTTGCCAAAGCTATCGAAGGGAACTTCTGTAAGCCATCCTTTCCACCGCTACACATGGGAAATGACTCCTTGGCCCACGAGGCAAAGCAGAAAGCCGATCTTCTGGGCAAACTCTTTGCGTCCAACTCGACCGTGGATGACGGGGGACAGGAACCGCCTACTATACCGCTGTTCAAGGGCTGTATGCCGGATATTGGGTTCCACCAACGCGCAGTCAGTATGGCACTTCTGTCCCTCGATATCCATAAGTCGAGTGGGCCTGATGGAATTCCCCCTATTGTGTTGAAGATCTGCGCTCCAGAGTTGGCACCAGTTTTGACACGCCTTTTTCGTCTCTCTTACTCTTTTGGCGTAGTCCCAACCTCGTGGAAGACAGCATTGGTCCACCCGATCCCTAAAAAAGGCGATCGCTTTAACCCGTCCAACTACAGACCGATAACTATAACCTCCCTCTTCTCGAAGATAATGGAGTTCATTATTAACTGCCAGCTCTTTCGGTTTCTAGAGGATAATCAGCTGCTTAGTGACCAGCAATACGGCTTTCGTAAGAGTCGGTCGGCTGGTGATCTTCTAGTATACCTGACACATCGTTGGGCACAGGCGATCGAGACAAGGGGGAGGCTTTTGCGGTCAGTTTGGACATAGCGAAGGCCTTGGATCGGGTCTGGCACAAAGCGCTTCTTTCGAAGCTCCCTTCCTATGGGCTGCCCGTGAAATTATGCGAATGGGTCACCAGCTTTCCTACAGACAGAAGCATAAAGGTCGTAGTTGACGGTGAATGCTCTAACGCTTTGTCTGTAAATGCTGGTGTCCCTCAAGGCTGCGTGCTATCGCCTACTCTGTTCCTCCTGCATATCAATGATATGTTGCTAGACAGCGGCTTTCATTGTTATGCAGATGACAGCACAGGCGATGCTTTATATACCGGCCGCGCCAACATTTCTCGGGGAAAAGTCATCGAGAGCCGAAATAAACTTGTGTCTGAAATTGAGACCTCCTTGGAGATGGTCTCAGATTGGGGAAGACTTAACTTGGTCCTATTTAACCCCACAAAGACACAAGTCTGCGTGTTCATTGCAAAATAACTGCCTCTGGTCGTATGTCCTCGTTAAGCACCCACTTAACAGCCTCCTCCAGTATTGGAATACTTGGTGTCGACATATCGAGCGAAGTCCAGTTCCGCGGTCACTTAAGAGGGTAAAGCTAAGTTAGCCTCGAAGAAGCTCGGCGTGCTCAATAGATCGAGACGGTATTTCACTCCGGCCCACCGCTTGCTCCTTTATAAGGCGCAGGTCTGGTCGCATATGGAATACTGTTCTCATCTTTGGGCAGGGGCACCCCAGTACCAACTTCTCCCTCTGGACGGCATCCAACGGAGAGCCGCTCGAATTGTCGACTGCCAAGATATTTGCAACCGGTTAGACCCCTTGGCGCTGCGTAGAGATGTAGCCTCGCTATGCATCTTTTATCGCTACTACTATGGGGAGTGCTCCGAGCAATTGTTAAAATTAATCCCTGCCGCCTCTTTCCGCTATCGTTCTACGCGACAGCATTTCCATCTAGGGCTTGTAATATCGGAGAGTATTGAATTCCGGAACTGAGTTACGATATTGGAGTGTCAATTCCGGAATTCCGGTGCTGATTCCGGAATCGGTATGCTCTTGAAAGATTTAAATTTATTATATTAAATAAACGTGTATAGTGCCTAAATTGAACAAGTTATATACTTTTCATCAGTCTATAATTCGTTATACGTTGGATAGATCAAGATTTTACCATTTTTTACAGTTTTTATAAATAAACATGCCATAGACATTCAAGTAGCAAAAAGTTAAGAAGAAAAATAGTATAATTAAACATTGTTATAATTATAACATCAGACAATCAGTCTAAAATTTATATTAATAACCAGACCGATTCTCAAAATTCCTAGCCCATGCTTTGCTAACGTGTCATGTAAAGTAGCGTGTTAGGTGTACCGTGTAAGACTGACCGATATGATAATTATGATAACATTCAAAATACCGTTATACACAAAAAAAATCGGCATAATCAAGGTGCGCGTCAAAGCAGTGAAGTTAAAATAGGATTTGGTGGGATATGTCTGTAGGATACATCTCGAAAAGTGGACATACATCACAATGGAACCCTGAAGGCGACACAGGGACAGGACGAAAAAACGATAGCGCCAAGGCTTGATACTTTTCTAGCAGACTGGCAAGATAAAGCCAAAGATTTATGGAAGAGTGTGGGGGAGACCTTAGCCCAGCAGTGGGACGGTAACGGTTAAAATGGAAACAAATATTACTAAACTTTAAAATTACATTTGGGAATAAACTGAGAGTTTATGCACTCTCCTCATTTAATGGGTAGTAGTCTATTTTTTCAACAATTGATTCAATTGTTGAAAAAGTCGTGGGGCGAGAATCAACAAAATCTTTGAAAACGATTTTTTCCCTGATGAAATTGTTCAATTTCCAAAAAAGTGATGATCTATTGGAGCAAGGTACAGACTCTAGGGGGTGTAGAGGTATGAGAAGATGTCGTGTTGTGTAAGATAAAACAAAGAATCCAGGAAACGAAATAATAATATATACTTTTACTGTGGTACCACATAATTTTAAGAACTAGACTTTTTAACCTCAGCTCCTTCTAATTTAGCAACCGTCTTTCGCGAAGTACCTAGCTATGTGATCTAAATATCCGTTGTCCTCAAGCAGCAGTAAGCTCTAACATATAAAGATATAATTATGATTATAACAATTGAGACCGGTGTCAGTTGTTTAACAGGCACCTTTACATCATTGTTTGCAATTGTTGACAGTAAAATTTGCTACTGTAATATGCTGTCCAGATCTTGGGAAGCTGAAGTGCATGATACCAGCACTGGGCCTCCAGACAACAACCAGTACTTTTTCTGAATGAACTTTATCTTGTGCAGGAGTTGGTCCGTTCTCCTTGGTTCAAGTGCTTTGATGAGCGATTCCTATTGTCGGACCGGATCCATTTTTTTTAGCACAAGAAACGATAGGTTTCAATATTCGCTCTATATCGTGAGTTTGAGTAAACTCAAATAGCACTCAATGGGTATTTGTTATTTCTGCAATTGTTTCCTTTTTAATTGATTTTAAGGGAATTAAAATTGTTTCACAAATCGTTACTAACACCGAAGCTAACTCTGATGTGGTTTGCATTAGATATGATGATTACATTTAATTCTTCATTGTCAACTATGATCACGGATCGTTAACGGAATTAGCAAAATGTCGGGGACATGGGAAACAAGGGGGAGCGCGGAGTCGCCGAGGAAGGAATGGTGACCTAACACTGTGTATTATTGGCCACGTTCGCAAAAAAATGTTATCTAGAAAAGTCACTTTGTGATCATCCTCCTAGCGTTATTCCAGTTTCAATCTGGGGTCCGCTTTCTAGACTAACCGGATTTGGCTGAATATTAGCTTTTCCACGGAGCGACTGCCTGTTTGGGCTCCGCAACCCGAAGGGATAGCGATATTCCATGGTTTAGACTAGTGTCAGTTTATTTAGAAGGTACTGACGCCCTGTAACGACTGTCATAGATCTTCATGACAACCGGGACGGCTTAACGTGCTCTCCGAGGCACGGGACAAGCGATAATTAACTAAATAAAGATAAAGCTAGAAAAGTCACTTTGTATTACTATAAATATCGGAATTACGATATTTGGGCCCTCAATTCCGGTATTATAATATCGGAAAAAAACGTCCGAAATTCCGGAATTACGAAATCTCGGAATTCCGGGATCCATGGCCTATTTCCATCCCCATCATTTAGATGGTTGGCAATCCACAATAGTGCGTTTTTCTAGAAACTTTCTGCCTCGCACCTCTTAACTGAAATGATCTGTCGCCTGCGGTTTTCCCGAACCAGTACGACCTTCAAATCTTCAAGAAAAGAGCGTATTCCTTTTTAAAAGGCCGGCAACGCACTTGTGACTCCTCTGGTGTTGCGGGTGTCCATGGGCGGCGGTAATCGCTTAACATCAGGCGATTCGTCTGCTCGTTTGCGGGGGGCAAACTTTATTGCATAAAAAAAAAACCTTATAAGGAAGAAAATGGTGCCTCCGTGGTCCAGTCGATAGCATATGCAACTGCTGATCGGAGGCCCCGGTTTCTTTCCTAGGTCGGGCAAAAGTATTACTAGGTTTTTCCGAATTCTCAGTAGCAGCATGGAGTCTGGTGATGTGCCCGGTAACGGCAATAGGCTCGCTCCCTATTACATGGGACCTAAAAAACCATGGTGAAATGTAGGTGTAATATTACACCTCTGCGGGGATACAGGCGTGAGTACATAAAGAAAATAAGAAAATGGTGTCTCAGCAAGCATAATTATGGGTTTATTGGGTCTAGTGATAATTGAGCCTGACTGCTTAGCCTGAGATTGTTGACACAGGAAAAATTTGTGATGACCATGGTTATTTATTTTGGGTCCAGGTGTAATTTATGTATATATATTATACTATTAAATTTTGTCCATGTGGTGACGGATTAAGAATACGGAATGTCACCACTCCATATCATCCCATGGGTGTCGTAAGAGCCGATAGAGGGAGCATATTATGCAGAGAACAGCACTGTAAGAGAAGGAAAACTTGATAAAATCCCTATACCAACCCATTTGACCAGTGTGGTATAGTAGGCCAATTCCGCCTTTCAAATGACTGGCCTAGTCTATCAGTGGACTGTTAAAGGCTGATATTTATACAATTAAGGCCAGCTATTATTGCGGCCTGTAATAATGTATTTACTAAGAATATATACTTAAGTATGCTTATCACTTATCTGGTTGCCATAGTCAAACTCTGCTTAGCTTTTTTTGGACCCACCAAATGAATCTTTGAGATTGTATATCAAAAAATTATATATTATTTATGTATGTAATTTACGTAATAATTTTTATACAACTTCTTACAAATAAAGTAGATAATTTACAATTGATAAGACACACTCCATAATCTATTGCCTGTTCTAAAGCTATCTTCTCAGTAAATAATAACTATCTGGCTACTATCCGTGTATGTGTACAATAATTGACAATTAGTATTTAAAAGTTTAATCTCACTAAACACTTAAATATTTGATAGTAATTAACTAATTAGTCTAATACACATTATTTAAAAATATCAGTGCACATAGCTACAACACTGTATCAATAGGTACCTCCATTAATGTATTTGATTGTGGTGATGGTTAGGATTTTTTGTTGGATTACTAAATTAAATTTTTGTTTTAAGGTATTGATATAAAAATATTGATAAGCTTTTAGAAACTTTTTAAATAAATTTTTAAAGAAAATTAAATTAAAAAGTGCCTTGTGGTTGGCATAGAATACAAGTGTCACCACCCCCTATCTTCCCGTGGGTGTCGTAAGAGGCGACTAAGGGATAACACGATGCAAATACCATCTTTGCGTAGAGACGGAAAACTCGACATCAAACCCTATACGACTGCCTCGTTGGTCTCGCGGCATAAATGTGCGCGTGGGATCGGGCGGTCCCGGGTTCGATTCCTGGGTCGGGCAGTGTTATTGAGTTTTTCTGTCACGAAATTCTCAGTAGCAGCACGGAGTCTGGAAATGTGCCCGGTACGGCAATAGGCTCGCCCCTTATTACGTGGGACTAAAGTATATCTGGCGAAAAGTGGGTGTAGAAATACACCTCTGCCTACCCCTTCGGGGATAAAAGGCGTGACGATATGTATGTATGCATGTATTAAATTAAAAAAAATATATAAATGGCCAAATGCCATTTGAGTGGCCGAGTTTTGGGCCAAATCTATTTAGTGTGTTGCCATTGACACAATAAGTCAGTAAGAAACTTTTTTTACATCATAAACATTATTTCATGCTAAAATATTTACTTATGTAATCTAAGTATTATTCATAAGTAACTTACAAAACTCCATTTTTGAACTTTGAATAAAAAGGCTAAATTGATGAAAAGGAAAAAAATGGGGACCATCTAAAATGTGTCAGAAAATTCCTCTGCAATACTAATATGCAGACTCAGCCCAGAATGGCAATGCTTATTCTCTCCGAAAAATACAGGTTGTCCCAGAACTCAACGTCAAGCCGAAACGGGGTGACAGGATTAATCATAACCATCACCATAATCTGAAAAAAAGATCTATCCCATGCAGTTTGAAAATTATGGGCATTTTAAGAAAAACCTAGAAATTTGATCAAACTGTACCATTTTTCGGTTATTGTGGTTATTCTTTTTTATTTTTCTTCATTTGAACTTTGGAAACGTTATCCTATATAACATTTCTAGAATCCCAATAAAAAATAATGACACAATTGACTCAAGTTTCCGAGAATTGAGACCATTTGATGAAGATTTTTCATTATTTTACTAATTTTACTAACTTTTTTCACTTTGGTAAAAGTGGCGTCACAATCTGTCTCGCTCACTCATGGCAAACATACCCACTATCCATCTCTCTCATCATTTTGCCTTAAAATAAAGAACCTACCTAGAGCTTGTGCGAATCAAAAACATTTTAACTGAGATAGCAAAAATCGGGTTACTTGAGGTTTTAATTTTTTTACTCTTTTTTTTACTGTATGGAACTAACAAGTATTGTACCATTTTAGAATTCTGATTAAATGTGCCAACTTTTAATGCCACTTGCCAAGGCACTCTAGTACATTTTTTTTAAAGGAGGGCCTGTCAAAGTCGACGAATCTTGAAAATTTTAAATTCCTAGTTTAACAAATAGTCTCAATTCTCGGAAACTCGAGGCAATTGTGTCATTATTTTTATTGGGATTCTAGAAATGTTATTTAGGCTTACGTTTCCAAAGTTCAAATGAACAAAAATAAAAAAGAATAACCACAATAACCGAAAAATGGTACAGTTTGATCAAATTTCTAGGTTTTTCTTAAAATGCCCATAATTTTCAAACTGCATGGGATAGATTTTTTTTCAGATTTTTCTCGTGATGGTTATGATGTGATCAATCCTGTCACCCCGTTTCGGCTTGACGTTGAGTTCTGGGACACCCTGTATATGCCAACTTTCAAGTCATAGGTAAGTAGCATTGATTAGTCTTCTCGTGCATGCTCTGTCTAAAGCAGAGCTTCTTAAAGTGAGGTCCATGGACCCTCTAGGGGTCAATAGCATAAGCAACAGTGGACTGCTGTGGCTCAGTTAATACTCAACATATTAATTTGGAATTTGTGCACTAAGCTCACGCCTTGAATGAACTGACGAGCGTCGGGCAGCGAAAGTAATGTTTAATATAAATAACACTTGTTTTTTACCCTAACTTATTTGTTAGTAGGGGACTTACGTTTTAGGGTTTCCTAGAAATTTTACATTCTGAAAGTGGTGCATGGCTACAAAAAGTTTAAGAAACCCTGGTCTAAAGGGTGAGTACTCGGGCATCTCAACCCAGTGTTACAACCCAAAGGAAGATAAATAATTATTAATGATAATTATTTTTGGAGATATTATTTTAAACATTCCCAAAGAGTTTTGCCATCAAGATGGATGGTTGTGCATTGTAAGATAATGCCACAGTATCTATTTCATTGCCTGGATCCAAAAATATTTGATTGTAATCAATAAAAATGTTGTTAAATATGTCTGTTTCTGCCAGATGTCCTAATGAAGTGCAGCAAGTTTCATTTTTAGGTAAAAGTTTCGAAATACGTCGCCGTTTTTAGGGGTTGTGAGTGATTGGGGGGGAGGTCTCGGAACCGCCCTCACCATTTTCACTTGCCGGAAATACTTGGTTCCCTCTGAAAAAAAAAACTCTTCTCGCCAAATTTCACATCGCAAGCACCTCTTCTATGTAGAGATGTCGATCGAGAAAGGGCCCGTCGTCCTCGAAAACATCTTCATATACTGCCGATGCTCCACCAAGCCCCGAACTCGTAGACGGTCCCGGTTCCAGGTGTCCACTTCCACTACTTCCAAACGCCATTGCAAACTGCGATAGCGTTATGTCATTGTCCAGAAGTGAGAAAGCCGAGGTAGTACAGTAAAGCAATCCAAACAGAATCCAAGAACGAAGCCAAGACGTAAAAAAACACAAATCAATACGGAAGAACCCATTCACAATTCACATATGTATAGTCGAGAGCAAAGAAATTACGCACAAATTCGACATTCGCTGTCAATTTCAGCCATACAAGATGGCGGGTTGCGTTTCGTTTCACGTTTTTCACATAAAACCTAAATATAGCTTTTATTCATTCCACTAGTTTAATAAACTGAGGTTGACGAAGACCTGCTTCGCAGGGCTCCTATTTTCGGGTTAAGGGTCAAAAGAGAACCTAACACAACCTATTTAGTTACTTGAATTACAGTCGCTCTTAACCCTAGGCACTCGAAAGCAAAGGAATGGGACGCACAAATTTGACATTAGCTGTCAATATCATTTGAGTTACGTTTCGTTTCACGTTTTTCACATAAAACCTAAAAATTACATTTGTAAAACTGTACTAAAGTATAAAAATTACGTTCCGTTTTGCATAATTTATTGCCGAAGTATTTAAGAATTTTTGGAAATGGTTTAAAAATATTTAGACGCAACTCCGCCAGCCAAAATTACTTTTAGGGGATTAAAACTAACTCCCTTAAGCCCCCTACACCACCAATACCCTCAAATTCAGGCGACTCGTTTCGAAACCCAACCCCATTTTTATTTATAGTGATTGTAGACTTCAATATTCTCATCAACATTTTGCTCTATGGATTCACTATTGGATAGCTTGCTTAGCGTCCCTTTAGCGAACCGTTTACTTGGTTCCTGACATTCATAGTGTGATGTTACATAGTTTGTTCTTCACATTCTGTAACAATTGTTTTGTATAATGTTAAAACAAAAATTTTTCAAAGCTGGATTGCAAGTTTTTGAGATAAGGGTGTTCAAATAAAAATGAACACACAGAATCTGTAATCTAGACTAGTCAATGTATATTGTTTTATTACACGCCATTTGGAAAGCACTTACGGCCTGGTCACGAGATCGGTCTAAGCGGCGAGCGGCGCGACAGGAGCGATGTACATGGCGCGTTTACCCTGAGGCGACCGCGCGCCGCGTCACAGTAAACGCGCCATGTACATCGAAAACGCTCGCCGCTGCCGCCCGCCGCTGTAGGCCGTGACCGGGCCGTTTAACCTGCTTGTCTTGCGACTATACCCTTCGGACTATGAGAGTAAGAGAATAGAGAGTGCACTTGTGTTTGCGCATATACTTATGCATAAACACAAGTGCAGTTTGCTTGAAAATTGGCTTAGAGGATATCGTCGTCGCAGCATTATCCTATTTGCATCAAAGACTTTTGTCTTGGAGCGCGGGGTCCGGTGATTTGGTTTGGAAGATATCATTAGAATGTTAGAATGTTAATTACATAAGTATTGTGACACATCTGCATTACCTACCGCACCGTACATTCACCACGTTCGGCGCGGCGCCGAACCTTCGTCGAAGTCCACATCGCGTGGAACGTTGTGAGACCGAATGTTAGCCATCGCTGTCACATAATGCCAACTGTTCGGAGCGTTCGGTGTGTCATGCCAACTAAATACTACGCGTTCAGTCGCTGAAGTTTCGGTGCCGATCTTTCAGCAAGTGTGTCGCAACTCTAAGTGTATGACGATTTCATCGAAATGTTAAGTAGACAGTATATTATACTTTTGCTCAATGTTTCAGATGACAGCGAGCTCAGTGCCGGCCGGCGAGAGCTCCAAGTGGTGTTGTGACGTGTGCACTTACGAGAACTTCCCAATGTCGCGAAAGGTACCAACCTTTTACTAGTATTCATTATCATTATCTCATCCGAAAGCCGTTCATTGCTGGACATAGAGCTCCCCAAGGCTCTCCGCATAGACCAATCCAGCCGCCTCCCGCGATACCAACAAGATCTTCGGCATACCTTGCGTCCCCTTCGTGGCTGCCACTCCTTACATTACACCAACTTATTATTTTCCGGCAAAAGTCTGTTGCCGTGCCAATTCGAAAGAGCTCTCTCCATCGCTCCATCGTAAGAGGATTCATTGATAAATCATTGATTGAGAATAGATTTTGGGAAAGTTTTGATTGATTAGTGGTTGTACTAACCCGATTAGTAAGTAATTAAAATCATCATCATCAGCCCTGTAAATATTCTGTCCCACTGCTGGGCACGGGTCTCTTCACACTATGAGAAGGGTAAGGCCATAGTCCACCACGCTGGCCAAGTGCGGGTTGGCAGACTTCACATGTCTTTCTTGAACATTATGGAGAATTCTCGAACGTGCAATCTCAGTAATTATACCTAATATTGCTATTAAAATAACTCAACTTTTAATAATTTAATACACTGTTGCTAAACTCTTCGGTTAAAGCAGTACTGTTAAGTAGTTGATCATCTAAAAGTCTTACCGTATCATTCACACAGTCACAGTCGGGTATTTGTCATCTTACTACGATTTCTATATTATTTAGTTATCCTCGATGCCATGCCTACTTGATATTATTTAAACTTGTATATCTTTAATGGATATTTGATTGGGATATTTTTAACAGCGTATCAAAAATGTTATGTAACACACTAAAGTGAGTTACGCAAAAAAACTTTATTATTTCACTAAAATACTAACTGCCACACTAAAATACTATTTGTACACCAAATATGATGATCTTTTTGCAAAATATCATTTGATATGAAAAGTTTCGTCCGCTTGGGAAACTTATCCACTCAGAAAACTTAATAGGTTATGTTAGGTTCTCTTGTGACCCTGCTACCAAAAATAGGAGCCCTGCGAAGCAGGGCTCCGTCAACTTAGCTTAGTGGTGCAATTAGTATTTTTGGTGGAAAATTAGTATTTTTGACTAACAGTTAAATACAACCCTATTTGATTGGAGAAAGTACCGAAATTGAGCAATTTTGGTGGCATTCATAAACCGAAAACGAAATGATCGGTATGCGAGCTATTGAGCTTATTTTAGTTGGATACAGGACAATGGCAGATCTCCATACATCAAAATGTCTGAAATTAAATTGAAGCGCTCAGTAATAAAAAATATATAAAAAAAATCGGCGTAAGTAACAGAGTCTATAAATTATTCTATTTTCACTCGGGAAAGCCGGAAAAAGAAGATATCGGTGTTTAATGTTTAGTTAAGAATGAAACAATGTGGGTACGTTTGAATTATCAAAGGCATTATGTCAGATTGACATCTAAACGCAGAACTATTCTGTAGCATCTACCTGTCACAGCCAAAGACAAAAGCAGAGCTGCACATTTTAAATCGATTTTATGTGAAATCGATATAACGTTAAAACGATGCTGTGACGTTTTTATTTGATTTAAAAGTTGTTTTGCTACAAAAGAATTAGCTTATTGATATAATGTTGATTAGCAATTAATTAACTTCATTTTAATTATTATATTTTAAACCAAACCAACCCTATAAAGGTCGATCATATCGATTACTTATTTAATAATCGATACGCATCAATGTAAAACGTCTATTCCTGTCACACCATTGTCTATGGCAACAATCAAATAATAAAGTAAGCACCTAGTTCGTAATCAATTGGAATGCTTTTTATCACCATAAAATAATCCGGCTTTATCGAGACAAAGTGAAAATATAAAAAATATTAGAAAAAATAAACAATTTGTTTTGTTCATATGAAGTTTAAGCTCGCCACAACAAACCCAGACCTAATTCTGCCATTGTTCTTTAGCAATTCAGCGACGTTAAGAAAGTTTTTCTCTCTGTGCAAAAAGTTCGATAACCAAGCCACCGTCTGCCTTTGTTTAATTTGCCTTATATACTTTTCGGAACCTGTCAGAGGTCACATCCGTTACTTCCATACGTTACTTATAGCCAGTTTCACCGCTGTACCTATAGTAAGTTACTCATACCATTTTCGTTCCAATTTTTTATTCATCTTGGGAAGAAAAGACCTATCCAGAGGCAATGAAACTGGGTCTCTCTAAACGTCCCATCAGCACAGTTGACCTGAATGATGAATAATAATAATAAAAATAAAAATACATTTATTACCAAAGTGAAATACACAAATTACGCAATGTCCTTTGGCCCCACACTAGGCAAGCCTGTCCTGTGGGTACCTGTCACGATTTACTTAGTGATTTAATTGCTCGGTCGTACCGTTTTACTTAGACTTAAAATACTTACACATGATTATGATATAATCTAAACATTATAAGCAAACAAAATGTGAGTGCATGTAGGTTGTAGGTATATGGTAAATATAAATAATCTATGTGTGAAATATTATATATATATAAATATAGATACTTTTAGTGTGTATTATGTATGATAAAAGTTAATACTTAATAATTTTATTTAGTAAATGTTTTATTGTTAGTATACTAAAATTTATACCAGGTGAACGAAGAGATTTTCGGTTCCGTCATACGTTAACGAAGCAAGCCACTTTATTACCTTAATTTTTGCCTCCCTCAGCGAACAATGCTTTACAGCACATGACCTAACAACTTTATTATAAACATAGTAATCTTTGAAAGGGCTGAATCGTCTAGCGAATGATGTGTTGGTTTTTGGTAGGTCAACTCTGTATATACGGCGTTTGCACAGATCAGAATACTCTTTAGAGCTGGTAACCCTTTTATGCATCTTAAGAAATGTCCTTAGAACAAATAATTGTCGCACATTAAGTACTTCACTATCTTTATAAACCTGCGTAGTGGGGTACCTAAAGGGTTTCTTGAGCATTGTTTTGAGGACAGAACGTTGGGCTCTTTCAATGCATATCATTGCAGTTTTCGATGCATTTCCCCAGCAGCCAATGCAATATGTGATTAGTGATTGGCTCAATGCATAATAAACAGTTCGTAAGATATTTTTTGGTGCTGAGGAACGTAGAAGTCGCATAATATTTGCCGTCTTCCGAACTCGACCTGACAAGGAGTCAATATGCGCCGTAAAGTTAAGGTTTTTATCCAAGACAACACCAAGGTATCGCAAATTATCCGTTTTTTGTATATATTGGCAGTTACATGAGTTGTGATCTTGACATAGGTGTAATCTTATTTTATGAGTGTTATCTGGAGCTGACGCTGCAGTCTTATGAAAACAAATGTATTTAGTCTTATTGGCATTAAGTGTCAATAGATTGTGATTAAGCCATGTCGATATTTTTTTCATGCTTTCTTCTGCATTCGCAAACGTCTCTGCCCAAGTGGATCCGTCAACTACTAGGACAGTATCGTCAGCATAACATATTATTTCTGTGGGAATAGTGTCGTGTATGTCGTCCATGTACATAATGAATAGTGTAGGTCCCAATACACTGCCCTGCGGAACACCAAATTCCACAGAGTGTAAATCACTTTCATGGTTGCCAATTTTAACACATTGTTTTCTCCCAGACAAATAGCTTTTGAACCATTCCAGTGCTATACCTCTTATGCCAAAGCGCTTTTCGAGTTTCTGAAGCAGTATCGGAATCGAGACGGTATCAAAGGCTTTAGCCAAGTCTAAGAAAATACCTATGCAGTGTTTATTCTCATCTAATAATGACGATACCGAGGACGTTAGTAATGACACAGCATCCTCAGTCGATCTGCCTCTCCTAAATCCATATTGCCGTGGAGAAATGAGGTTCTTGGTTTCAATGTATTGAATTAGTCTATTATTAACCACCCTTTCAAGCAATTTCGAAAAAGCTGTCAATAAAGAAATAGGTCTATAGCTGTCTGGGGAGTTCTTGAGACCACTTTTATATATTGGCATGATACGCGCTATCTTCCATACATCGGGAAAGATCCCAGTCTTTAAGCTTGTATTAAATACTTCTGTTAAGGGTGGTATAATAACATTTCTAATCTCTTTCAAAATCATGTTTGTTAGACCGTCCGTCCCGGGTGCTTTGTCATTATGTAGTGACAGTATAAGACCCTCTATTTCCGCACAGTCAGTGGGCTCCAGAAAAAAAGAGTCCTTTATATGATTGCTACTCACTTTACGTGCAATTGCTTCCTGAGTCATTTGTAGATTAGTCAATATGTCACTGGAAAGCTTTTGACCCACTGTCGAAAAATATTTACAACATATATTCAGTGAGCTAACAGCATTTACACTGTTTTCAAGGGATAAGAGTTCTGTCGGTATGTTTTTGTTTCCGCTAAGATGACATACGGTTTTGATGGATTTCCACATCTTTTTTGTATCCTTGGCGTTGTTGGATAGCTCTTTGTTCTCATACTCTACTTTTATTTTACGCAATAAGTCGTTACAGAAGTTCCTATATCGAGCGTAAACTGTCCGTAAAAGCTGGTCGTTAGGAAATTTTTTTAACCTCATATGCAGGCGATCCCTGTGTCGCATACATCTTATAAAATGTATAATAAATGATGAATAATAATATGATGATGGATGATATTCACGGCCTGCGCTATGTCGCGACGCACCAATGCAGCAACATAATGATCTTTTGTTATCAAAACAATCAAAATGTCTTATTGTCTGATACGTATTCAAATCACTGAACTCTGTAAAACATTTGTGTTATCGGAGATTAGAAATTGCCACACGTTGAAATGATATCGATAGTTTTGTACCTGTTTTGAATGATGATGCGGCAAAAGTAGGCTACGGTATGACGTCAAATGTATCTTTGATTGATTGATGACGAATTTCTGAAGGAATTCATATTATAACAATCGAAACTACAGCAATCTAAAAATATTTACTTGTCACCAAGAGATCGTGTTGGCGTGGTTCTCTCAATCTGCTTATTTTGTAACTTGTTGAGTCGCGGGTACACCCGCTTTATGATGGGCTGCTCCGCATCCATGGATCATACCGTGATTTTATTATAGCCTCTGACCTTTCTCGATAAATGGGCTAGGCATCACAAAAATGAAAATATATTCAAATCGAATCAGTAATTCCAGAGATTATTGCACGTTCACCCAAAAAAAGCAATAAACATACTCTGCATCATCAGCCTTTTATACTTTTCCACTGCTGGGCACGGGCCTCTTCCCATTATGAGAAGGGTAAGGCCATAGTCCACCACGCTGGCCAAGTGCGGGTTGGCAGACTTCACTGCCAACCCGCTGTCTTTCGAGAACATTATGGAGAACTCTCAGACATGCAAGTTTCCTTACGATGTTTGCCTTTACCGTTTAGCTAGCGATAATTAACCATTTAATACGCACATAACTCCGAAAAGTTAACCCGGACCCTCTGCGTAGCAGTCTGTCGGTCTCTCCACTAGGCTATCGCCGCTTCAGCTTTATTATATTAGTATAGTTTTTGACGAATCATGAAAGGAAACTGCACTATAAACTATGTAACTGTCACCGCCAATTAAGAAAGTTTTTATTCGGCTCCTAAGGGTCGTAGTGTATAATAATAATAATAATATTCTACCACATATACAGGGTTCCCACCTAGAACTTAGGGTCCCAAGGCAACCTCACCTGCAAGTGGTGCACCTGCCGATCAACGGACGAGGCTCTGGCAAACAAAATATCCCGATAAGCGGCAATAGGCTCGCCACCTATTACGTGGGATCAAAACACTGGCGAAAAGTGGGCGTTTAATATGCCTCTGCCTACCCCTTCGGGGAAACAGGCGTGAGTCTATGTATGTATGTATGTATGCACATATACACATCACCATCTCGTCCCAAACTAAGCAGAGCTGTACTATGGGTACTAGATAATGGATAAACATACATATATACATTTTTTTGGGAATACATACATATTTTACATAGTAATGGTTAAGTCCTATTGCCTTCGTTAGTAATGGGACTGTCTCATACTGCATAGAGCAAAAATATATTTTTTTAAATTGCTAGTTCCTGAGTTTACCATGGTCTTATAAACGAGCTCTTCGTTTATATTCTAGTAGTAGGTGTAGATGGATGTTAATAGCGAGTTTGAAATGATGGAATCTCCACACTGCATTTCCTGCGTTAATGAGTATGTTGTTGAACATAAGAAATAGTCGCGAAACATGTGACGGCGAAGCCAAATGGAATGCAGAATAAAGGAATGTTCAAAAAGTCGTGATTTTCTACCCCAATAAAAGTGATAAGGCAGTCATTGAACAAGGCAGTCATTTAGATACAATTTCCAGTTTGTAAACACTTTTTATTTATTTATATTACTTCACTACCTCGTTTATTTCCCCTGTTCGACAATAGGATCCGCTAGAAGTTAAGTCACTAACTCGGCAAGTCGACGCAAACAGCTACAGTATATTTAACTCATCTAACTCATCTAATGAATAATGCTTATAAAATTAATTCTTTATAAACTTAATCATAATATAAAAATAAATAAGACGTATATAACAACGATAAAAAGTATTTCAATAAGTAATAAAATAATTCTCATAAAATAACTAACATAACTTCACGCCTTTTATCCCCGAAGGGGTAGGCAGAGGCGTATTACACTCCCAAATTTCGCCAGTTATGTTTAGGTCCCAATGTAATAGGGGGCGAGCCTATTGCCATCTACCGGGCACATTATTAAGCGAGCAATCATTAACGTTTTTAGGGTTCCGTACCTAAAAGGTAAAAAACGGAACCCTATTACTAAGCCTCCGCTGTCTGTCTGTCTGTCTGTCTGTCTGTCTGTCTGTCTGTCTGTCTGTCTGTCACCAGGCTGTATCTCATAAACCATGATAGCTAGAAAGCTGAAATTTTCACAAATTATGTATTTCGGTTGCCGCTATAACAACAAATACTAAAAACAAAAAAAAATGAAAATATTAAGGGGGGTCCCATACAAAAAACGTGTTTTTTTTTCGTATTTTTTGCTCAAAATTACTAAGTGTAACAGGTAGACGCTTTAAATTTTCACACAATATGTAGTTGTATATTACCTTTCAAAATAAATAAATAAATTAAAAAAAAGTAAATAATAAATGGGGGCTTCCATACAACAAACGTAATTTTTAAGCAATTTGTTACTCGATCTTAATAAACAGGTAGAAACTTATAAAGTATTTAAGTATACATACAAAGAACGTGATTTTCTTTTATAGATGATGGTACGGAACCCTTCGTGCGCGAGTCCGACTCGCACTTGCCCAATTTTTAATAATTCTCATAGTACAGGTTATCTCGTTAGCACGTAAATCCCACGTCGCCGCCGAGTCAAAGGCCACTCTTGGCAACGAGTGTGCGCTGTATACAATACTCTGAGATACTTGTTTTTATATGACGCGTCTCGCTGGGAACAACATACATGAATACCTTGTACACAAATTAAATTTTATATCTTTTATTTTCCACCTAGTTGTGGGACATCTCCACTGGTGAAGTATTAGGACTGTGCTAGCGATCGATGCTCTAGCATCGGGTGTAGACACTGGAGAGATGGAAAACTGGCGTAATGCTCTTCTTCATCTCAATTTTAAGAAAAATATTTGATAATTGGTCCAACATATTCCTTGTGCTGTACTAGATCACTCTGAAAAGTTTTAGAAAATTATAAATTAGGCAATAATTAGGCGTAATTGTCCGTGTGGTGACGGATTAAGAATACGGAATGTCACCACCCCATATCATCCCATGGGTGTCGTAAGAGCCGACAGAGGGAGCATATTATGCAGAGAACAGCACTGTAAGAGAAGGAAAAAAGCCCTATACCAACCCGTTTGGCCAGCGTGGTATAGTAAGCCAATGCCTCCTTGCAAAGGAGAGGCCTAGTCCAGCAGTGACTGTTAAAGGCTGATGATGATGATGAAATTAGGCAATGTTGTTGTTCCATACATCATATTCGTTTACTGCGGCACGGATTTCCAAAGCCAGGCAAAGCGCTATCTTCGATTTGATCTCAATATTTTCTTATTCATTCTGCTTCCTAGCATTGGCTTTGCTATTCTAATAATATCAAGTAGGAACTCACAGCGCTGAGCTAAAGTACCCTCTTATTCGTTGAGCGCTGCTCCATCAACGATATAAGTTGAAAGTGTCTATCCATCTTCCATCAGTCAAACGTCGAATACCAAGTACACAATTAAGCTAGAACACAGCACGCATGCTAGACACTTGTTCAAAGTCTATGAACTCTGTCATTCGCGACTAATTGTTGAGAACTTTCACTTTCTCACCAGTTCGCATGCGGCTCAAATGTGATTCATAGCCATAAAACAGTCTGTGGCGAATGCATGCTAATACGTGCCATGTATATGTTATATTATATTTATGTTAAACGAGAGGTGAAAATAACACGAGCGATCCGTACTCGTGATAATCTTTGCGATAAAATGTAGGTAGTAAAAGTATCTAGGTTATACCCGCGGCGCCGCCCGTTTGAGTGTCGAGTATCGCGGCAAGAGGTAGCCTTTGTGCTATTCTCATGTAAAGGTTGTATTACTGCAACGTTGCATTAAGGCGAGGATTTCCGTGCGCTCGAAGCTTTTGAGGCTTCCCGCTTCCCCAGTTCGCGAGTATGTCGACGTGCATAATTACGATGAATCGCGACGCGACGCCGTTCAATCGTTTTTGCTTTTGAAGGGTAACAAGCATCCATCAGTCCATGCCCACAAACTTACGCGTTTATAATAGTGGTAGGAATGATTGGGCCAATAGGTCATGTATGTAATGCATGGCCTTGCTGACAATGCTGACACCGTTGTTTTGTGTTGATGTTTAGTCAAATGCATTTGACTAGTAATCGCTGCTGCTAGTACACTTACATGATCGACACATACAAGAGATAAATCTCTGCTGTGTTTTAAACTTTTGCCGTGATTGTTATCAGATTCGCATAAATCTGGGAAACCTTTTATATACTTCATATTTAAAGGTCTACGTGTCACTTCACGATTTAATCCAGTAAATGAGATTAAATTAAGACGTCCACACTCGGACAAGTTAAGGCATATCGTGTAGCTGGAGTATAAAAACGCTCAATAAATAAGATATTATGCATAAAATGGCCTGTGGGATTCTGTTAATACATCATTATTCCAATCCAAACACGTCCACTGCTGAACATAGATACATAGGCCTCCCTTAAAGTTTACTATAGATAACGATTTTGAGCCGCCCGCATCCAACAGTTTACCGCGATCTTAATCAAATGAACCTTGCGGAGAGGGGAGGTGGGGGGGGGTACCCCTGCCTACCTCTACTTAGTAGGGTATAAATCTGTATATATACCGTTACTGCGTTACTGACCGACTGACAGACACGTTACAGCCGAAACTATTAGGCCCAGGCAGCTGAAATTTTGCGTGTATGATCCTTGGAGACCGTAGGGGTGCACTAAGAAAGGATTTCCTGAAATTGAAATCAGGTAGAAACAGCTAAATTACAAAATAATGTGCGGGCGTAGCTGCGGGAATCCCCTAGTACTCATATAGTTTTTTTTCTGCTCCGACATTTAGGCCATATAGCGCAGCGCATTATTTTGAAAGAGAACAATGACGATATTAGTATGACAGTGAAACATTTTCTGCGCTGCGCCTTTTAACATTTACGCTGGTCCATATCTTTAGCGGCCGCAAGGCTTCAGGGCAAAGGTCTTGAATCTTTACCGAGACAGTGCTTGGCTGATGATGTTGACTATACATACATAGACTCACGCCAGTTTCCCGGTAGGATAGGCAGAGACTACGGAACGCCATTTGCAACGATCCTGATATATCTCTCTTGCTTCACTAACGCCCATCAGATTCCTCATGCATGCTCTTCTGTTCAGGGTTCTTCTAACCTGTCCTGTTTTAGGATGTCTCCAATCAGCAGGCCGATTCAGAATGTCACGACAAGTAATCGTACGATATCTCAAATTATTGCCCTCGTCTTTTAGCCGCCTATCAGAGATAGTTTGAACAAATATTCATTGAATTCGGGTTATTTATTAATTTACTTCATACTGAATGCATAAAATTGATAAGAAATGCGATAGTTTTGACAAAAAATGAGGTGGCTCGTTTGACAATTAACGGAATCGAATGTCAAATGAGATATCGAACGATTCTGAATAGCCCCCCTGGTCAGAGAACGTCCGCCTAGGTCTTCCCCTTCGTCCTGTCCCATTCACACTTGCCTTGTATATCTGATTGGTCAATCTTTCGTCATCCATCCTCTCCACGTGCCCAAACCACCTTAGCATACCTTTCTCGATGCTTGTCACTACATCTTCTTTTACCCCACAACACTCTCTTATCACACAATTCTTTACTCTGTCAGTCAAAGACACATACTTCTCGGTGCTCTCATTTTTATAGCATTTATTCTACTTTCATGACTCTTCTGCCACATACACAACGTTCACTACCATTCATAAGAGTAGGTACTAACACCCCTCTATGCACAGCCAAACGTGCCTTTTCGACTCGTTTTGGCTATTCATAAACGCCTTCAGAGCTCCATTCACTCTATTACCTGCATTAACTCTTCTTTCCATATCTTCTACATCCTTACCATCTCTTGTAAACTGCGTACCTAAATATACAAACTCATTCACTTGCTCCACTCGTTGTCCATCGATCATAACATTACAATTCGTAACACATTCCTCCCTGATGTTGACTATATTATGTTACCTAAGGTATACAAAAGATTATTAAAATGTTCGTTTTGTTGGTACAGTGCACGATGTGTCGCAGCCCCAAGCCGGTGCTCAACGAGGACATATTCAAGCTCCAAGATGGTGCCAGTGCGCTGCCGACGCCTGAAGTGTGCGGTAATTATAAATAATTATAATCAATATCCTACCACAAGTCATGTCTTTAAGCGGGTGATGATGGATTCTAGCAGAACTCACCAGGTGCGGATTTAAGAGGAAGTTAAGCAACGCTTGCGCAGGTCCCCACTTGGATGGGTGACCGCGTGTGGCATTCACATCTGAGCGCTACTTACGTGCTTCGGAGGACACGTAAAGCTGTCGGTCCCGGTTCTTGTCTCAGGATATGAATCGTTAGGCCATGTCGGAGCCCTTCGGGCGGTATGAAAACTCCGACACTAGATTTGGACACACAATCACACCAAAAACAAACAACAAAACAAAGGCTTAAGCCTCAATAGTTAGCGTCTGGGTCCTTCCAAAGGCAAATGACATGTAAGCGTTTCCCTTGATAAACGCTTACTTCACCAGCTCATAAAATACTGGAAAAGCCACTGCAACGCTCCCAGGCCCATCTCATCCCATACTCGGTTTAGCCTGTACTATGAAAACCAAATGATATACATCACCCACCCAGACACAGAACAAATAATCGTGCACATCACAATACATAAAGATTTTTCCTGGCTGCCATATAAATTAAAATTAGATCCTCAACAAGTATAGGTCTTTTAAAGAATACTTGAACAAAAAAAAAGCAAGTTTGCTACAAATCAACTATTGAAAAGTGTTTATTTATGAAACTTGCACATCTAGTCGCTTTTTCTACAAAACAATTATGCAAGCCTAGCACAGCTGTGCTGATGCATGCTAGTATTAAATTATTGATTATTTACGCTCGCCCGTCAAGTCACTTACACGTATAGTTGCATTAAATTCGCCTTGAAGCGCACTACATCATATTTGAACCTACGAAACGAAATGGTAAATCAACCTTGGCCTAATATTTATGTTGTGAAGATACTATCAGTTGCAACGCACGCAGATCAATATACTTACAATTAAGTCCGATACTTAAAAATATAATAATCCCTCGCACCCGCTTATTTTAACTCCTTCAAGTTAATTTTTTGCAATAAATTGTACCCTGTGTCCGCTTCTTAGGTCAGATTTCTGTGTATGCTACATTGCATAAAATTGGGATCCGCTGGGTTTTGGAGTGAAAGCGACACACGCTTACAATGGCCTACATACACACACACTTAATATCGTTAATGCAAAATGAAATAAGAATGAAAGAAAACCTATTAATTTGTCACAGACACAGAAAAAGTATAACATAAAAAGAAAATCGTAACGTAAAGCATAACATTTACTACGGAATTCAATATTCGATCTATAGATAGATCTGTAGATTTTAGATTCGTTTTTGACATAAGCTCCATACAAAATATGTCAAACACGAATCTCGAATCTCAAAATCCATGTATGGATCGAATATTGAAAATGGCCGTTAGTCTGTGACAGATAGGTTCACACTCAGCTATGTTGTCGGAGCGATAGATAGTCTGCTCGTATAAGTTATTAACTTATATAATCACAAACTTGTGCCTTATTGTTAGACAAAAGTTGAAAACTATCCGGACGATTGTGATGTCCGTTTCAGGATTTGATTCTTAATTAGGCTAAACGCTATCGTCCAAAAACAAAAATTTCAATAGCAAGCATTTTATATTCCAGTCTGGTGATTTGTCAAATGAATTTGCTCCTTGTTTATATGTACTGTAAAGAGTATAATGATTGCACCAATAGCGCATTTGCACCAGTTGCCTCATAGATGGTTGCCCTGCTTTAGAAGCACTGTGCAAAGTACTACACATTTCTCCCACCCCTTCCTATAGCCCTACCAAACTTGAGGTTATCTAATACGAATCTCGGAAACGGCTCCAAAGATTTGCCTAAAAAGTATGTTTCGAGAGCGACAAAACATGATTTACCAAAAACAAAATACTGAGCACAGTTTGATCATCTAGTTACTATGTTTATATCGCTTTGAATCTCGGTGGATGCGCACAATATTTGCTCGGGCTCTTTTAGGTGCGCATGCTTTTTTTAACCATACAAATAAACGTAGACACCCTTTTTTCCTTCTTTACGCCCCTTTTTGGGATAGGGGCAGAAAATTTGTTCTCCGTTCTTTCTATTTCGTGTGTGGTCAATTCTGTTGTCGGAGTTTTCTGACGACTTTCGTCCTGAGACAAGAACCGTGACCGACATCTAAACGTGCATCTCGAAGCAAGGTAGCGCTCTGATGTAAATGTCATAAGCGGGCACACATCCATAGGTCGACATGTGCAAGTGTTGCTTAACTTTGCCGATCGAGGCAATCTAACTCACGTGACTTACCGAGCCACCGTTTGTTTGCTAAGCCTTTGATTTAACAGCTGGCTCTAAGAAAATAGAGGCACCAGCTGTTCAAATCAAAACATATGTATGATGTTGTTCTGTTTCAGGTGCGGAGGCGGTTGCAGATCGGCTCAAGCCCTTGAGGATATCCTCACCTCAGGGCGCCAGTGCTTCCTCAGTTGCCAAGTGGCCTTGTCCTGTGAGTATACAGGGTGTAAAAAGAACTGAAACACCATATTGTACCAAATCATTACGAACATTTTTTACTTCCGCACCATACCTGGGAAATTAATGGTTCAGGAGATATTGAGGCCCAAAGTTAGTATGGATTTTTTCTAATTAGGTACAAAATCGATGCATATACCCCGCCAATATGTTCTTTAGATGCCTTATGACCCCATGGATAAGTAGGTATTTAGAGCATTGCACGCGCCCGGTTTTAATTGCGGTTTAAAAATGTGAAAACTTCAAAAAAAAGATCGTTTCCCAGGTATTATTTTTTGTTAGTATGACTTGGCATGATGTCCACAACGAGTAGACGTCGGCTTGGTGATGGGTCTTGTGACATCCTGTATACTATGATTTCTTTGACATTTTATCTGTCATACAAAATGAAATAATGTTATTTGGATGATGCAATTTTATTTAACGGATTTTAATCTTGCTTTCCTACCAACAAATTTAAAGTATCAATACTTCTGTAAGACTTTTAGACGTCCGTGTGGTGACGGATTAAGAATACGGAATGTCACCACCCCATATCATTCTATGGGTGTCGTAAGAGCCGACAGAGATAATATGCTCCATATTATGCGGAGAACAGCACTGTAAGAGAAGGAAAACTTGACACAAACCCTATACCAACCCGTTTGGCCAGCGTGGTATAGTAGGCCCATTCCTCCTTTTAAAAGAGAGGCCTAGTCCAGCAGTGGACTGTTAAAGGCTGATGATGACAAGAGTTTTAGATAATTTTGAATGCGTTGTCTTCAGACGTGTACGTACGACAACTGGCCGAAGTCCATAAAGTGCGCGATGTGCGGCAGCAGCAACCCCGCGCCGCACCCCTCCCCGCCGCCCGCGCACCGACCCGCGCTCGGTGAGTACGCACACGTATACACACACACACGACATGTAGGTACATACACGTATCCACTTACGTTCACGTATACACGTACACGAATCCGCATACGTACACGCAACCGTACACGTAGACCACAAGAATATTTCAAAGTTGGGAATTAGTTAGTATAGAATAAAAAACGTTACTTACACAAATGATGACGAATGACTCTAACGACTCACAACCAAATGTCCAGTAAGTTCGCTTTGCAAGCAAAGAGGTCTTGGTCAAATTGCATTCGCTTCTGATTTCTATTTCCGCTAACGCTTGGTTGCCATGGCAACATTAGAAATTTCTTCTTCGTGATATATCGAAAACTTCTGTCAGTTCCATACATTTTTACAATTAGCGATTTAGCGACATCGCCAATCGAATGCCATTTGGCTACAGGCCCTGGTTTGGTTAATTTTATTTAGTTGGTCTTACAGTCTTAATCCGGACGGTGACGGATTAAGAACACAAGGTGACAGTAACCCATTTCTTTTCATATTTGTCGTAAGAGGCGAGTAAGAAAATTACACGAGGCCAATACTATGTTTGGAATGAGACTGAAAACTCGTCATCGAATACTATACACAAGCCGTCTGACCATCGTGATATAATAGGTAAAATCCTTCCATTGTGGCTCACAATGTTATTGTGACGCGAAATGGAGAGGCCTGCCTAGCAGTGGACTGCGAAAGGCTGTATAATAAATCTTCTTCTTCTGCCTGCCATGTTCCCAAATTACTTGGGGTCGGCGCAGAATGTCTTTCTCTTCCATTTTGTCCTATTAGACGTCATCTGATTATTCACTCCCTTTTCATTCATGTCATCCTTCACTCAGTCCATCCATCTTTTCTCTTGCTTTATAACCCTCAACTCTCATATTCATCACTTTCCTAGTCACATGATTTTCATCCCTCCTGATCACATGTCCATACCACGATAGACGATTTCCTTTCAGCTTTTCTTGCATAAGTGCGACTTTTAAACTTTCCCTAATATAGTCATTTATTTTTATCCACCCACACATCCATCTCAACATCCTCATATCTGCTAAATGCAATCTTCTTTCATCCGTCTTCTTTACTGCCCAGCAGTCCGACATTTCCGACCCATACAAAGCACAGGTCTTATTATAATCCCTCTAACTTAACGGGCATCCGTGGGTCACAAGTTGTTGCTGTGACCTGTCGCCATTTCATACAACCTGAGTGGACCCGATGCGTGACATCGCGGTCTATTTCGTACCGGAAGTCGAAGCAGACCGATATGGGCTCTCCAACAAGGGATATGGGCAAGGGACTGAAGAGATCGCCGAAGTCGCAAAACATTTACTCAGTTTTGCTTTTACTGATAAATATTGTTTATTTATTTATTTGCAGGTATAAACGACATCTGCAATAGTCAGAACGCGTCTATCCATGAGATGGACGCGAATAGTCGCCGGTCCAAGCGCCGTACCAACAACAACGCCGACTGGCTTTGGTTGCAGGCGTGCCTTGGTGAGCTTCACAAGATTGTTTTATGGCTGGTCCTAATAATTGATCTGTCCATGGATTTGGCTACTAAAGATTCATATTTGACATTTTCTAAATGGAGTTTATGTTAAGCATGTGTCTCTTGTAGCCAAATCCATAGATAAATCAAATATTGGTACCGGTCGTTAGTATAGTGCAAACCTATTAGATATTAATCACCTAATTGTACTCGACTTTTTTAACAACTTTTATTTTGGGATCTTGCTGAAAGTACGAAAAAAATAAAGGCGTTTTCATACATTTTGTCGATGAAAAATTTAAAATTGCATGGAAGAGCTTGTGCGTCGGTTTCATCCCATCCGAAACTCACAGCGAAGTTAGAAAACTGTTTGGGGAGGAAAATTTTATTCCCGAAATAGCGAATCGAGTTGATGACTTGGTCCGAGTTCAGCCACCGCACGTCTTAGTTCGATTTAAACGTAGTGTGAGCCAATCAGTGTTGAATCCCGTCAAAACTCAAACTCGTAAGACATGTTATGGTGTAAATACCACGCGACGAAAGCTCTTGGAAATTGTCAAAACTTACAATACACACAATTGTAAGATCCCAAAATATCGTAAGCCTATACAGTACAGTGATAAGTCAAGCTGTACAGTTGCAGTAATTATAATACTTATTCCTTACGCCATAAGAACGGTCAAAGTGTTTAGCATGACGTGTCGCCGTGTATACGAGAACTTGTCCTAGTGAGAGTAGAGCGCAGTGTGCCCAGATTTTGCTTCACCTATGTCATTTGAAAAGTTATATCCTCATTGTTTCCGCGTCGCGTCGTCTCTTGTCGCTGCTGACTTGTGTTTACGTGACGCAACAATAAGTTGAGTCCGTTGAGCCTTTTCTTCATTAGTCCTAATGTGTTGCATAAATTAGTTGTCAACTGCGATTCTGGGCAGAATATACCCATAGGTTGCTAGTTCAAATCCGGCTCGAAGGACCAAAACTATGTCTGCAGTAAATATGGCTTCAACAGTCATGGATGTTCTTGACTGATATTGATGTAACATAAAAATGATATAGGGTCGATCAGGAGTGATAAAAGAAACCGCCTGTGTTGAATGCTGTAAGTACAATTTTTAATTTTAATTAAATGAAAGGTACTCCACCGATTTAACGGTGTCGCGCATACAATGTAAATGCCGAGTAAACATTTTGTACAGGTAAACTGTACGTTGCAGATGAAGAAATGCGAACAAATAATATTGTGTTGTATATGTTGCATCTCGCCACTTACGTTGCGTATGTAATTGCTGTACCCGTGCTCGATAAGTTGGGACCTGTTTGGAACGTAATTCTCAGTTCGCTAACCCTCTCACTTTCCCTCAAGCACCCGCGTTTTCGTGTGTGGTTGACGACATTGTTTTGAGCGACGTCTTAGCCTCGGGTTTTATCATTTAATTGTGCACTGTACACACGGCTACTGGTCAAGCTAGACACTTTGACCTTTGAACCGTTCTTATGACGTCGGCGATAAGTGTCAAAATAGTACTGTAATTGTTAAGCTTGACTTGTCGCTGTGTTTAAGCCTATGCGTGTGTAAGTTGTTTAAGCCAATTTTGGTGCAGGGGTTAAGTACTACTGTTACGAATGACGATATTAGAAAATAACGCCATCTATCGGTGAATGAGAGAACTAGAAGAGAATGGATATATCAGTGTTTCATCTATCCTCTAATAGATTGCGTTGCTGTTGATACTAGAACGATACCACTACTCTAGAACGCTCGCACGTTATGAGAACATTCCGGAATACGCTCGATTGAACTAGTTTGTTATCCGGCCGGTATAAATAGCGCGTGGACGAGCGGACCGGACAAAGTTTACCGTCACAAAGTCATCGTGGCAGATATAGTGGACGACTGCATCTTGGGCCTAGACTTCATGCGGAAGCATCGGTGCGAGATCGATGTTAACCAGGGAGTGTTGAAATGTGGCTCAGAAGACGTCTTCATGGAAGGTACAACTTCAGGAAAAGTGTACTGCCTGAAGGATGTCATTCTTCAGCCGCGGTCGGAAACGGTTGTACCAGTTTGTCTACCAAGGCATTCGGGTCAGGGGAACCGTTGCGTACTTATCGAAGGCCTAGAGAAAGATGCCTCGTGGAAGATTGCACGAACCTTGGTAAGTAAGTTTCATCAGTACGCGCAATGAATGCAAGTGACAATAAAGTGTTGCTCAAGAAAGGGACGGAATTGGGCACCTATGAAGGAGCGGCTTGGATGCGTAGATGTCAAGAGCGATCTACCAGCGACAAGGTTCAGGGTGCACGATTCGACGTGTCATCACTTTTAAGGACTGCCAAAGTACCCTGTCAGACGAAGAGAAGACTAAGGCTGAGAAGATGTTAAACCGGTTCGCCGATATTTTCTCGACCGTTCGTCGACATGCCGACATAGGGAAGACAGCAATAGTCCAGCACAAAATAAACACGGGAAGTGAAGCACCGATTCACCTGAGGCCAAGACGTGCCAGTGGCACGAGAACGAGAAGTGGAAGCTATGATCGACGGTATGGTGAAGGAAGGTGTAATCGAGCCTTCGTCCAGCCCGTGGTGCTCTCCGGTTGTGCTAGTTAAGAAGAAAGATGGCAGCTTGCCCTTCTGTGTAGACTACCGCCGATTAAATGATTTCACGAAGAAGGAGAGCTACCCACTGCCAAGGATCGATGACACACTGGATACGCTGACGGGGATGAAGTGGTTTTCTACCTTAGATCTAAAAAGCGGCTACTGGCAGGTGGAAATATATCTTCGAGACAAGGAGAAGACGGCATTTTCCACAGGCAAAGGATTGTGGCAATTTAACGTCATGCCCTTTGGATTGTGCAACGCTCCGGCTACTTTTGAGATACTGATGGAGCGTGTGCTTATGGGATTGATTGGAGACGCCTGCCTGGTCAACTTAGATGACATCATCATCGTTGGGCGTACCTTCCAGGATCACCTTCGAAACTTGGAGCAGGTGCTGTCAAAGATACGAGGAGCTAATTTGAAGCTGAGTCCGAAGAAATGCGCGTTATTCAGACGGCAAGTGAACTTTCTAGGACATGTGGTCTCTGAGAAAGGTATTCAAACCGACCCGGATAAGATCATTGCCGTCAAGAAATGGCCAGTTCCAGAGAATAAGACGCAGGTCAGAGCATTCCTCGGATTATGCTCCTACTATCGACGTTTTGTGAAGAACTTTGCTGACATTGCTCGACCTCTTCATAAGCTCACCGAAGACAGAGTACAGTTCTGTTGGAATGAGAGCTGTGACGTGTCATTCCAGAAGCTCAAGGAACATCTGGGTACTGCACCTATTCTAGGCTACCCTGACAATGAACATGAATTCATAGTTGACACAGATGCCAGTAACACTGGAATTGGCGGCGTGGTATCACAAAGGAAAGGTGATCAAGAAGTTGTTATAGCATACTTCAGCAAGGCCTTATCCAAACCCGAAAGAAACTACATCGTCACCCGGCGGGAACTCTTGGCTGTAGTAAAGACATTACAGCATTTCAACAAATATTTGTTGGGGCGTAAATTCCACCTGCGAACCGACGACGCTGCGCTGAAATGGCTACTTCAATTTAAGGACCCAGAAGGACAAGTAGCCAGATGGATTGAACTACTGCAAGAGTTTGATTTTGTAATACAACATCGCAGCGGCAAGTATCATGGTAACGCAGATGACCTATCGCTTGGGCCGTGTCCCGACCAGTGCAAGCACTGTACCCGACAGGAAGCAAAGCAGGCAGCGCTAGTGAGGATGTTTAAGACGAATCTAAGCGACGAATGTAAAGAAGCTTTGCAGAGTGCTCAGCAAGATGACAAGGATGTGCAGCCGATTCGCGAATGGAAGAAATCAGGCGCTCCTAGACCAAAATGGAGTGATATCGCAGCACATTGGAAAAGCTTGGTTCTCCAGGATGGAGTTCTGTGCCGCAAATGGGAAAACGCTCGAGGTAACCAGTGCCATCTGCAAATGGTAGTGCCCAAAACTAAGGTGCCGGAAGTACTGCGGCTCTATCACAATGGTGCTTCGAGAGGTCACATGGGTGTTAAGAAGACCCTTACTAAGATCCGAGCGGTTTTATTGGCTCCACTGTCGGGATGACGTCGAGGATTGCTGCCGCAAATGCACAAGTTGGGGCCACATACTCGTAGCAGAGGTGCACTAAAGGTGTACAATGTGGGAGCCCCATGGGAGCGCATAGCCTTGGATTTTTGCCATTTCCTGAGAGCCAGGATGGAAACAAATACTTCTTGGTTGTGATGGATTACTTCACGAAGTGGCCTGAAGTGTTTGCAATCCCAAATCAAGAAGTTACCACAGTAGCCAATAAGCTGGTGCATGAAGTCTTTTGTCGGTTCGGGGTGCCCTTGGAAATCCACAGCGATCAAGGCCGGAGATTGGGACAAGCACATCCAACCATTTCTCCTGTCATATCGCAGTGCGGTCCACGAAACCACAGGAATAACACCAGCTTTTGCCAATTTTGGAAGAGAACTCCGTTTACCAGCAGACTTAATCACCGTTATTCTGCCAGAATCTCCTCGTAATATAACGAATTACGTGACCGAGCTACGCGACCAGCTGAACGATGTATACGAGCACATCAGGGAGTCAGGACAACAGATGTCTGAAAAGATGAAGACTCGCTACGACCGGAAGGCGAACAACAAGGGCTTCGATGAGGGGTCATTGGTGTGGCTTCATAACCCAGTACGAAGCGAAGGTAAATCGCCTAAGTTACAAGCCAGGTGGGACGGGCCATATCGCATAACTACCAGGATGAACGACGTCACCTATCGAATCCAGAAGGGGCCGCGAGGTGCACCGAAGATAGTTCATGTGAACCGGTTTGCTCTTTACTATGGGTCCAACGATGTTCGAGACGAACACGTCTAAAAGGGAGGCAGTGCTACGAATGGCGATATTTGAAAATAACGCCATCTATCGGTTAATGAGAGAACTAGAAGAGAATGTGTTCAGAAATGCCTAGAAAAACTGGGAAGTCAATTGATACATATAACTGGTATGTAATCCAACCAAAGCTGATTGATTAATGATTAGAACAACAAATTCTAATAATGTTAGAAATGCCTAGAAAAACTGGGAAATTGTTTGAAGAGGGCAGTGGAAGCGTGATTATATTCATGCAGTTGTTCTAAGGCAAGGCAAGGAGTCTAACATAATTATGTACTGTGTTTCACAGCGGTGAAATTAAAACATGTAAAGAACAATGGCCACTTCTCATACATTGAATGACCTGATAGTGAATTATTGCGTATATAGATAAAATGTACGAAAACAAGTAGCTATATGATCAAGAAATTATACTGTAAAGACAGTTTTTCTTTTAAAGGTCTAGGAATTACATAATACACCGAAATTTGTTCGTATTAATTTGACAGATTCTCCCATGTCCAATGTCACCGGCGGCGTCTTTACGCCAAAAACGTTCCGTGGCATCCTTATCCAATGGTTTCAACGGCAGAAATACATTTATATTTATCTTTTTAATAAAATATTAACCATAAAAAATACATTCATTTACGCTTTAAACAACTTGATTCAATTTATATATAAAATTAAGTTTTCTCGAGGTTTTGACAAAACCAGTTGATAAAGATGTGGTATAAGTGAAATGGAACGTAGCTTAACAAGGGAGTATTATCGGGCACAGATAATATAACAATGCAGCGAATAAAAAATATTTTGATAAGGATGCGTTCACGAGTTCTAGAACATCTTTACAACCCAAAACTTTTCTTTTACCTAGGCTTCTATAAAATATAAAGTATGTTAGTGAAATCATTACATTACACCTTAATTTTAAAATAAGTTTTATCTCTATACATGATTAGGTAAAAAATGGCCATTCTTCTTTACCTGAGATCTTCTGGTGATGTTCTGGAGTAGACCTATAAAATTACACCCATTAATTTGCCCAAAATAATGATGAAATCCTTATAGCTACCCAGGGTCCAAGGCGTCTGTCTTCAGAACACGAGGTGCAGATTTACACAATTTTACAAATGTTCAATATTTCACAAATTTTATCACAATTTACCGATGCCAGCAGTAGATCAAATCGGCATTCACAAGGGTTCTAAGTTTACTTCAACAATACAATTCGCGAAGCTACTATGTGCTTTCCAAAGGGCGATATTTCACGAGACGACAAAAACGTGTTAGTTTTTCAAGCAAGAAGCAAAAGGCTATTATATATATTTATCAATCGCTAACAACTATTGTCGGGCAAATGCAATAGCGACAGTTGCAAGGTTATTAACCAATTTAATTCAATTCTACAAATCACACACAAGGCAAAACGTGTTAACAGAAAGGATTTTTCCAGAACAAGAATTAGAATGATTTGACAGTTCATAGTGTGACCATAGTCAAAATTTACAATAGACAAAATAACACGCTACTAAACTGATATAATCGATTCAACTTATCATAGACAATATTTCTATTTCAAACAGAATGGATATATCAGTGTTTCATCTATCCTCTAATAGATGGCGTTGCTGTTGATACTAGAACGATACCACTACTGTAGAACGCTCGCACGTTACGAGAATGTGCCGGATTACGCTCGAATGAACTAGTTTGTTATCCGGCCGGTATATATAGCGCGTGGACGAGCGGACCGGACAGTTCATTTGAATAATCGAAGCGATCAAGATCGGCGAAGGACAAGGAAGAGTCGGAAGTGTTTTCTAGTAGTGTGAAATAGTGTTTTATTAGAGTTTTTATAAGTGTGTATAAGTGTTGTTGTTTGCAAAATAAAATGCAGTTTTAGTGGCATAGGAATTTAATTTATCACCGAACTCCAGCTTGTAACACTACTATTGTGTTGTGTTTGCAGGAGTGGTGGAAGGCGAGGCCCGGTGCGTGGAGGCGTACCTGGCGCACGGCGGCGACCCCGCGCGCGCGCTCACCGCGCCCGAGGTGGCGCTGCTCAACCGCGCCTCCGCCTTCGACGCCGGGCACACGCTCGTGCACCTCGCTATCAGGCACGTACACGTACTTGTTGTACCTACTGTACCTGGCGCACCAAATAAGGGTACTATCTAGACATGCCTGCATGCCACTTATCGCGTAATGCGTTCGCGGGAATTCGCAACATTCATCGCATCAGTTATTTTATTATACCTCAATATGTTATGACTGCATAGCGCTCATCTGGTCACGACAGCAAGAGTAAAGCGGTGCCTTTTTCTTCTTCTTCTTCTTCGTGTCAATGGTTCCATTGGTGTGAACTGTATGACACCCCCATAATACTCGACCACTCTAATTGCGTGGGTGTCGCCTCCCAAAGCTTAGCCACAGTGCAGATCCTGGGCAAGAGGGACATACCATCAAAAGAGCCATTGTCTGATCCAGCTTACCACATTAACACTGAGCAAGGCCGGGGTCCCTAAACCCCCACCTACAAAGCTTTGTTTGTTTATAAAAGGACTACCATACTGACCAAGGCAGATTGTATCCAGGTGGTAGAGAGTCCTGTATTAACGGGTGGCGGATTCGTTTTGGGCCATAGCCTACAGTTAAGTCAGGCAGTTGGAGGGGTTTTTGCTCAAGGAGTCGGTGTGGCGCTGGCGTTGAAAAATTAGGTACTCGACTTTAAGGCGATAGGGCAGCATGTGTATCCATGCAAGGGGTGATGACGGTTAGACTTCTGCGTTGCTAAAGAGCAGTCTACATCTTTTCGAATACCCGGTGGTGATGTTCCTTCACCATGGTTCCAACAGTAGCTCAGACCTTGCATAATAAATAGCCTTGTACTACCAACTCATCATTTTCTTCTTAATTTTTGTGCTAAAGTTGCTCATTACCCTTAATTTCAGGTTTCAACGTCAAGAGATTCTGTCAACACTATTATCAAGGATATCGGGAGGCGGACCCGGCCTCAAGAGATCCCCTTCATATATAGGTAAATTCTGAAGAAAAGATCATAAAATCTGTCCTCTCAATCCATAAGCACTGACGTAATTTTGTTTTTGTGTTGTATAGCTCCCGACCTAGCATCGGCGATACGTCGGCATATAGCGTCGTGCATCCGATACAAGAAGGGCAGCTTCCCGTGCCGGTATATCAACGAGTTCTGCACGTTTTATTTGCCTGCGGGTAAGTACTACTTTATGACTACTTTTTTTACTTTACTTTAGTCAGTGAAAGGAAAAGTAGTCATTGATGCATCCCGCAATCGCAACAAGATGGTTCTTGGCCAGGAGCCAAGGTAGACCACATATAATTTGGGTAATCTTCAGAAGCCGTCAGTACAATCACTTATCCATGGACTCAATCGCCACTACTACTCTAACAGTATGAACTACAGGAATAATGAATTGGAACAAAAGATCCTGTTAAATCTGCACTAAAAGTCCTGGATGGACGGTCTTACTCTATCAGACTACAAGGAACATTATTCTATCAATTAAACAACAGTCACAGACATGTTGGATCTAGCTAAAAATTACAATAAGGTTTCAGAAGATGAAGAGAAGATGACCCCTGAACAGCTAGCTATTAAGAATGTAGGCAAACAGGACTCCAAGAGGCATTTAGAAGAGAAAGTCGATGTTTTGATGTCAAATAACATATTGCAGTGTCTGGGAACAATGCTTGATACCATGGTGTTTAAAACCTAAATTCAGAGACGTGCGCAAATCTGTCTTATACAACGTGTAATGGAAATAACGCACATCCTCAGACACCCCAATTAGAAAACCTCATATCATAATGCATGCATTGAAATTTTTTTTTTATTAGCGTAAATAATGTTTTTTAAAGAAAGTATCAACTCAATTAAAAGTGAAAATCGTGGTCACTGTAAATCTGCGCACGCACACAAACGAAACAGTTGCTATGGTAAACAAACAACAGCGATCTGATAGGAACGAAACACGATACGATATAACAAAATTAGGCATGAGACCGATATATCAAAACGAAACTGAAATCCGATTGCAGTCAGAAATCGTATCGTATCGATATTCCAATATGAGAAAACCGATTTTAGAAAACGTAAAACAATACCACGATAACGCAAACAATCTAATCCAAACCAAACGGAAACTGTGCAAGCGCAACCAAACTACAAAGTAAATCTAAAGCTTAAGTTTTCGATAGTTTTCATATTCATTCGTTCTCTTTCACTCTACCCAACGACTACTGAGTTAGAATGAGAGAGAGCGAATTTCATATCCTTTTCTTTCTTACTTAGTGATCCGTTTAAAGAGCAAAAGAGATGAAGCGAATATCGATCGTTGCCAAGCAAGCCAGTCGTAGTACCTAGTGCGTTATGGATTTTGGCGGTTTTATGAATTGCAGATTGAATAGAAAAAATAAAACTAAACATCGAGGCGATAAGATCTAATTCAGATTGCAACTATTCAAATAGTTTTAATAGTTATGAGGGATTTATGTTTGGAGAGTTTTGACTTGATCAAATATCAATGTTTATTTGTTCACTTGACCTAGGTGACACGTGCAGTGCGGTGCGCGGTGCGCGCGTAATAATAATAAAATTAAGTACCTATATTTGGTTTTCGTGAAAGTTTTACTATTAGGATTTAAAAAGTTTTATTGTTACGTTGTTAGGATTGTAAAGTGTAAATAAATAGAAACAATTGGTGTTGCGTAATTTTAGTTTGTTTGGCGACTGAGTTTTTTAACAATTAGTTTTAGGTAGTTAGTAGGTTAGGATTGTAAAGTTTAAATAAATAGAAACAATTCGTGTTGTGTAATTTTAGTTTCTTTGGCGACTGAGTTTTTTAACAATTAGTTTTAGGTAGTTAGTAGGTTTTCTTTTTCAATACCTATGTCACGCAAACCAAGCGAAATATGGACGCATGACATGACAATACAATAAGAATTTGCTTGTTTGCGTTTGTCAACGCAACTAGTAACTACGCTCGTCGCTCCGACATCCGCTACAGAAATCGATTTCTAAAATCGGTTTTTGAAATCGATTTCAGTATGTGAAATCGAATTTGTATCGGTTTGCGGAAAAATCCGAAAACGCCCATGCCTAAACAAAATGCATGAAATTCAGTCTGTAAAACACACTCCGATAGAGTGGGGTTTACAAAAATGATGTTTGAACAATTTGTCGGCCACTGTTGAAATTACCAAAGATTTTATGAGTATTTCCTTCCATCACACTTTTAGGCTATGGAGTGGACAGTCGAATTATTTATTGTTTGTTATTAATATGCACGATCTATTGTTTCTTAACATCGTGACTATTGTGACTATCTTAACTTAATCATACCTAGTTAGCATTATTGATCGATAAAGTAAAAGCATATCAATGAGAGAAATAAACAAGAACGGCGTGTTTAAACTTGTCTTGTGAATCTAAATAGTTACAATAATAGAATAATAAAATAACTTACAGGCTTAAATCACATTTCTTTAGTCCACGTAGCACTTCACTCACAAATCACATCTTTTCACTGTTTCAAAAGCAGCTAGTATCTTGATTAATTAACTACTCGGCACTTTTTCTCTCGTCACAATAAACTAGTGATTTAATATTTCTCCACACTGAGAAAGTCCAGGGGTGTCAAGTCAACATGAAGATGATGTTGAATATTCCACACCGGCACTGTCTTGTTGATAATTATTAAATTATACACCATTACACATTTTGTAAATAAGTGAACTTTTAAAAAGGTTTTCACAGCACTCACTGATAGATAGATATTCCTGGTTGTACTTGTCATAACATGTCTAAGCGCATTGCTAGCTGCGCTTGTCATGCGCCAGCGCGAGCGAGACATTACGTCTCGCTCTTTCCCGTTGTTTATTACCTACGTTAGTGAAAGATAGATGATAGACATTTTGGTGGTCAATTGTGTGCTATTGTCTTTTGCTGTCTATTGTGTTGTATTAATGTGTGCGTTTGAGTAAGTCAACGTGGAACCATTTAACAAATGCATTTAAAAATAAGCCGTTCTGCTTTGATTTAAGGTTTATTTTCAAAAAGCTATCTTTTTTTTAAATGAGTGACTACAATAATTTACGTTATTTTAATTATTTTAAGACTAAAAATAAACAATATTAAAAGTGACGAAAATGGATTCAGTTGCCGATTCTGAACAAAGTACTTTCAGGATGTGCATTTAAACTTGTTACATGTTGTATAGCATGCCTATGACTGATAGAGGGATAACAATATCGTTATATATCGAATAGATCCAACACTGGTACATATACCGGTCTACTACGCCAATATGTCGACCTTTTATCAGTATTTGATGCACCATCGCTATTATCTGTTAACGGTAACGATTGTAGCATCTATGACGTGTAGACTATTATGCGGCGCGACGTGGCGTAATGCTGCATACCGTAGCAAGTAATCGGATTGCACCATCGGAACTGATGGAGTATCCATTGAGGCTGTAGGCTCGTAGGGTGTGGGTGGGTTACTGATCTTTTTAGCCGTGTACCCCTCACCGGTAAAATCTCCAACTAATGGAAACAGATTATCATCACTCCAGTCTTCAAAGGCAAGGGATTGGCGCAAGAGTGTAGTAGCTGTCAGGGTATTAAGGTGATCACCCACACCCTAAAGCTCTTTATGTGAGTTATTGACTTGGAATGTCAATATGGGTTTCGTTCTGGTCACGGAACCATAGACCCAGTTTTCACCTTCAGGATCGTTATGGAACGGTACAGGTGGAAGAACTCGCCTCTGCGTTTTCTGTTTCTGGACATGCAAAAGGCCTTCGACTGTTTGCCGTGACTGGGGATCTGATCGGCTCAAAGGTCCAAAAGAGTCCCAGAAGCGTATATTATCATCTTGCCTGACATGTACTCAAATTCCGATGCCTTAGTTCAGACCCGCTTTTGGCGACACTAAAACCTTTCCCATCACCATCGGGTTCCACCAGGGTTCCATCCTCAGTCCGTACCAGTTCGGCGTGGTATGAGAATTACTGTCAGACATCATCAGAGACTCACATGAGCCACCACCTGGCTGCTTACGTATGCTGATGCTATCGCGCTGACGTATGCGGACAGGGGATGCGTGCGTGCGGTGTGTTAAACAAAAAACTGTCGATAGCCATTGACGTGGCTTACGTGACCAAATGCACGTGACGTGTGATGCGGCGCGCCACGAGTTGACGCGAATGCGATCAATAGGTGTTCAGAATTTGCCTAGACAGACTGGGAATTGTTTGCAGAGGCGAATGGAAGCGTGATTGTATTTATCCAGTTGTTCTAAGTAAGACAAGACTCGAACATATTTTACTGAGATTCTCAGCGGTGAAATTACATGTAGATTTACCTGGTATCTTATCTTCACTGATGTCAGGCTTGGAGCTAAATTAGGCAAATCATACAACTATATTGGCCAAAATAGACTGAATGAATTATCCACTTAGCTGTTCCTCCAAACTGATGTCTTCAGGACACGAGGGCAAAAAATTGTGTGTCGACGTCCACGTACGTCGACACACAATTTTTGCAAGGTCAAGTTCAATTCAACTTTTGCCGGGCAAACCAAAGGCGGCAGTTACAAGCACAGAACAATTAAAGGGGGTTAGAACGGAAATAGTTACTGATTTGTATTAGAACGCGTGTCGCCGATTATCTCCCACTCTCTATCTCCACTACAAGCAATACACTAATACGTACGGGCATTACGCACACAAATCAACTGCACTTACTTAGATCGCGAGTTTGCCATTGGTTGTCACACTAGCGCAAACACTTCGCTTGACATGGAACTATCGCGTTTGACGATCACTCACACACTCTTATTAATGTTACGGTGTCCAAAAGGTCGATTATTTATATCGATAAAATACTGTTGTTTTGTTACTTTAAGTTTTGCAATTGTTTGTTTTTATTTCAGGATGGTGGGATAGGGTACAAATAGTGTGGCCTTTCTTAATATATATAAATAATAATATAAAATTAAAGGGGAAGATACAATATGGCCTTTATCATATCCGAATAACAAGAGTTAAAAATCATGTCCACCTAGGATGTCAGTGTCCGTGATAAACTATTCATGTGTACAACCACATGAGCTAAAGTTTGTGAAGAAATAAATGACACAAGTATATAATACAATAATAATTATTTTAATGTTGAACAATAATTTAAATTAAATTTCAACCCAGATTCTATTATTGTCCCTGAAATAAGACGTATTTATTAAGAAGCATACGCTTGCCGTCTTTTAAATTCGAATTTTTCAAAATAAAATGCAATCTTACATTGATATATTTTTCTATGATAGCTTTAGATAGGTCTGTAACATGGCTCGCACTAGGATAAAATCCAACCTGGTGATAACTAATGTTGCTAAATAATTCAGTTCCGACAAAGGTGCACAAGATCTTTGTTGTCAACATATATTATGTTCATTAATTTGCCGAAGATTGTCGGTGTAAATTTTTATATAATGATACAGGAGACTCCCTTTATCTTTTGCTACGATAAATTTATGGTCCGAATTTATTTCATTTGACAGCAGTGCTCCAACGCATATGTCACAATCAATTTTCTTAATTAAAATATGTGATATGTAACCCGCGATACCAAGTTAATAAACCACAATAAACATTAATCGGTAGTAATAAACAAAGTTATGTTAATCTTAATATTACTGATAACAATCATTTGAATACATTCACACGAAGGAACTCACAATCGACATTGTTCACAACTTGGTAGGTACAACACTATCGGACCCACCACCATAGATTTAGCAGAATTCAAGCTTTGACGTTCGCAGTGAACGAAATACATTGCGCAATCGCCTACGTAGTACTAGATGGTACCCACGTATTGCCAGCAATGTATACTTTTTTATTTGCTTGCGATAGTATCGTTTTGTCTACAAATTACATAATACTATTGTAATAATTACAAATATCATTTTTATTTTAAGGTTTCTGGACTTACCGGTGAAAAGAAATCCCACTCTTTTCACCGGTAAGTCCAGAGCCACAGTACATAACTGGCTTCTTTTTCGACACGTTATTATAGCGCAAGACGGCATAATTCTTTTATTTTCGCGGAGCTTCGTACGCTATCGCAATATGAGCACGATTGTTGACAGCGTCAATCAAATTTTTCGGCATATGAGCGTTTGCTCACAAGTACGGCGAGCCTGCCACGCCCACAAGGCCGTTCTAACCTCTCTTAACTGTTCTGTGGTTACAAATATTTACAAGACTATTACACAATACAATTCGCGAAGGCGGTTTAACCATGTGCTTCCAAAAGGCGATATTTTACGAGACGACAAAACGTGTTAACAAATTTACTTCAATTCTACAAATCACGTGACAAGCAAAACGGCTTGCCCACAAGGAAGAATTTTCCGGGAGCAAGAATGAGAATGATTTGACAGTTCGTAGTGTGACCAGAGTAAAAAAATTACAATAGACAAAATAAAATGTTACTAAACTGATATTCTCGATTTAACTATCATAGACAATATTTCTATTTCAAGCAATAGGCTTGTGTCCACTAAGAATAAATCGATTTGATTGTAGTATCTATAGATTCATTATTATTTATCGATGTCAATAAAGTTTATTGTTTATTATAAAAAGGTAAGATTAATGTTATTTTTAGGATTCTAAAACTTAAAATAATATATTTATTCTTGTGATAGTGAACACGAATCAGAGAGCATTACGTCAAACAGTGCGTCCGTCATTGATGTTGTTGACGTTTTGGTAGTGAATACAACTAACACGTACCTGTCAATTGAATATCACAAAATAAAAGTGGGTACACCAGACCAGACTTCATTCACGGTTTGTTTTGTCTTGCACTTTGTGACATCACTCAACCGCCATGATGGTTTATAGCGTTTTCGTGTCAAATTCAAAAAGGTTTAAAAAGCCGTAATTAGTAATGTTGCTGATCGATTTTTGAAGAAAAATTCAGTTATTTCGATTTAAAATCAAATAAAGAAACGAAACAATCACTAATTACATTTTAGGACACAAGCCTATTGTTTTGATATTTTCGTGCGAACTGAACGGGTGGTAGGCGCAGGGCGGTGATGGTTAGGACGATTCGCGCACACGTAGTACAGAGACGCCACGTCACACCTCATGGCATTGAATTCGCTCGCTCGGATCGCGTTTGCAACCGCGTTGGCATTTAGTCGCTCACGTAGGACGCCGCGTTACTGAACGGGTACTTATCGCGTTACACTGCATTGCTTTCCGCTGGTCACGTAGTTCACTTGTTTTTTTTTTCCTCTCGGCTCTTCACTTATACTCTACTGACGGCATCTTATGTCGTTGCAGAGATAGAAGAGTTGCCGGCGCCCATCCAAGAGCAGCTGTTCTCCGAGCTGCTGGACCGCGACGCGCAGCAGACGCTGGAGGCAGACCCGCCGCTTATCAACTGGAGCCTCGAGCTCACCGTGCGACTGGGTACGTACTCATACAAATACAGAGATAGAGATACATCCAAGAGCAGCAGTTCTCTTAAGATGATGATGATGTATTAAATAGACGACTAATGACGTTGGTGTCGCAGGTTCCCGTCTGTACGCGCTGTGGAACCGCTCGGCGGGCGACTGCCTGCCGGACGCCGTGTGCCAGGCGGCGTACGGCGTGTTCGACCGACACAACACGCTGCGCACCGCGCTCGCTGACTCGCTGCACCACGCGCAGAGGAGGTATGACACAGCTGCTTACTATCTAGTTTATTAAATTCTATTTTTATATTTATTGTTCGAAATTAAGTGGTCGACATTTGTCTGTATGTATAATAATTTGTGGAATGATCAGTTTCAACTCGCATTGCGTGACGTGGTAGAGCGTGCAGATGGCGCTACATTTTTCTACTTTTGGACACGGGAATTACATGAGCGCTGCGATAGATTATATTACACCGCCTTCTTTCTTTCTCTTGCTCTTACTTTGCTCCTAACCTACATGTGTTGGTGTAACGTGAGTGTGTTGCTGCCTGTACAGTTTCTACGCGCGCTGGGTGACGTGGGAGCGCGCGCAGGCGGCGCGGCTGCAGTACGTGCCCGAGGAGGCGCAGCTGCGCGCCGAGTGGGCGCGCCTGGCGGCGGCGGCGGCGCGGCCTGGCGCCGCGCTGCAGCAGCTGCACGTGTGGGCGCTGGCGCACGTGCTGCGCCGCCCCATCATCGTCTACGGCGAGGACGTCGTCAACTCCTTCCGCGGCGACGCGCTCGGCTACGCGCGCTTCCGCGGCCTCTACCTCCCGCTGTTGTGCGACGCCGACGCGTGCTGCAAGTCGCCGCTGTCGCTCGCCTACACGCGCGGCCACTTCTCCGCGCTCGTGCCGCTCGACCCCGCGCCGCCCGCCGCCTACATCCGCCCCGCCGACGCGCCGCCCGCCACCGCCTTCCTGCCGCTCACCGACTGCGACGGCAAGCTCATGCCCGTGCACTTCCTCACCTGTGACGAGGTACGTACCACACTACCACCTACCCTACCATCATTGACACTCACTAATACATTCATATTTAAAAAACAAAGTTATTACAAAATATTCATGGACCCATGTGAGGGCCTTGAGGCACACATGAAATAATAAATCAGTAAGAAGAAATTAACAGTTTGAAAAATCTCGTATGATCTGCATAAATTAGCGATGCATAAATTAGCGATGTTAGTGTTATTGTAATTTAAATAACCATTGCCTTGATAGTTTATCCGTAAATTTGACGTTAACACATAAAATGTCGTGATTGAATGAGTCAAATGGTTTTCCGAAGTCTATCGATATGATGGTGAGCGATGAATGTGTTATGTTTAGATGTCGGACGAGGAGGGCGTGGTGCGGCGCTGGGTGTCGGCGTGCGTGACGGGCGGCGGCGTGTTAGCGGCGCGCCAGGCGCTGCACGCGCGGCCTCTGCTGCAGGCGCAGATGCTTGAGGAGTGGCTCAACCACTACCGCCGGCTCGCGTACGTATACCACACTCCACACTGTATGTTGGACGAGTTTTGTCCTCATCAGAAATGATAGGGTGGACAGAAGAGGTGGCGGTGTAGCCATTTACCTCCGTAGCTCTTTACCCTTCAAAATCATCTTATCTTCATCGTCTAACTCTTCTGCTTCAGCAGAATATTCCTCGAGGTTTCAGTCAATGGGGCTAAAACTGTTCTTGGCGTTGTCTATTGTCCTCCCACTTTAAACTACTTCTCCAGTCTCGAATCGATTCCTGAATCTTTAGGGTCAGAATACGCTCATCATATCATCATGGGCAATTTCAAGACTGACCTTGCCACCGATTCCCCCCGCTCCCATAAACTAGCAATTAATTGAGTCTGCCAGTCCACACACGATCTTGCTTGGTCCCACTCACCACAATACCGAAGGTGTAGACACATGGCTAGACTTAATAATTACCTCCAACCCGTCCCTCATCCAATCCCATGACCAGTTTCTTGCTCCTGGTTTTTCCCATCACGATCTCATCTACCTAACCTATAACCTTAAGCCACCTAAGCCCCGTCCCAAGGTCCTGTATAGGCGTTGTTTTAGACGTGACAGTTTGCAGAGGGATGCTGCTGAACATGATTGGAGACAGCTGATGTCAGCTGCTACTGTGGACGATAAGGTCACTGAATTTAATAACGTGGTTTTGAAAATCTATAACAGGCACGCCCCCGTCCGGGAATTGAAATTAAGACGTCCTCCCACTCCGTGGCTAACCAGAGGCATAAAAATGGCTATGAGGCGCCTGGATAGAGCATTCCGGCAATTCAAAAGAGATCGATGCGTAGAAAACTGGGCCCTCTTCAAAGCTGCAAGGAATCGGTGTAACCAGATGGTTCGCAACGCTAAACGCCGCCATATTCTTGACAACATAAACTCCTCTTCCCCCGCCAATATCTGGAAGTTCCTTGGAACCCTGGGTATTGGCAAACAGCGACATTCTGATCCTCAGTGGACGGTTGATCTGGAGGATTTAAACCATTTTTTCACCACTACTGCAATGTTGGACCCTCAGACCAGGCGTCACACTATTGATCTGCCCTTCCCCGTCTCAACATAGATCCTTTTTAATTTTTCTCCACTTGCTCCGAGTAAGATCAAGAAAATTATCCTTTCTATCAAGTCCAACACTATGGGATATGACGGTATCAGCCGTCGTATGATCACCCTTATCCTTCCTATATCCCACATTGTCAATTTCTCGATTGCCAATGGTTCCTACCCTTCTTTGTGGCGTAAGGCCTTTGTTATCCCATTGTCCAAAATTCCCAATCCTACTCTCCCTCAACATTTTCGTCCAATCTCCATCCTTCCCTTCCTATCCAAAGTGCTAGAGGCTTGTGTGAATAAACAGCTGTCCAGTTGTGTGTACAAACACAATTTATTAAGTCCATTTCAATCTGGCTTGAGGCCTGGACATAGCACAACCTCTGCACTCCTTAAAGTGACTGGCGATATTAGGGCAGGCATGGAGGAGACTAAGGTCACAGTATTGGCCTTGGTTGACTTTTCGAATGCCTTTCATACCGTCAGTCACGATATCCTTCTTATCAATCCTTTCCCATCTAATGATCTCACCTTGCGCACTGGAATGGTTCTCTACTTATCTTCAGGAACGCCAGCAGGCAGTTCACAGTGATGACATCTCATTGAGTTGGCGTAATATTAACACTGGTGTTCCTCAAGGTGGCATACTCTCTCCTCTACTATTTTCAATTTTTATTAATTTCTTAACCCCTAAGCTTCGATGTTCGTACCATCTTTACGCCGACGACTCGCAGTTATATTCCCAGGCGAGAGTGGATGATGTAACAATAGCGATAGCCGATATTAATAGAGACCTAGGTATGATTCAAGCTTGGGTAAAGATTTCGGACATATGGATGTAAATCCTGCTAAATGCCAGGCCATTGTTGTCGGCAGTCAGCGAATGACACGGAGATTAGACCTGACTAGCTTGCCTCCGGTCATGTTTAATGGTCTTATCATACCTTTTAGTCCAGTGGTTAAAGACTTAGGATTGCTAATTGATTCCACTCTCGACTGGCAGGCACAGGTTACGAATGTCAGTCAGAGAGTGACTGGTACCCTTCGAGCTCTATATCGCCTCCCTTTAATCGACTATGGTGATGTGTGCTATTATGACCTGAATGCAGAGTATCTCAACAAATATGACCGACTTCTTAATAACTGCATTCGGTTCATATACAATCTTCGTAAGTATGATCATGTATCTAATTTTCGTTCCGATCTTAAATGGCTACCAATTCATCAGCGCCGGAGTTTGCGTGCTCTCACAACTCTCTACTCTATTCTTACTCCCTCTTCTCCTCTTTCTTATCTGACTACATACTTTCAATACTTATGTTCCACACATGAGAGGAACATTCGTTCCTCTCATAATCTACTTCTTCACTGTCGCGCTCATACTTCAGGATTTGTAAACTCTTCTTTTCTTGTCCAAGTTGTTCTGCTATGGAACAGGCTCCCTCCTCAAGTCAGAATGGCCACTAACTGTTATGCATTTAAAACGAAAGTACGGAATCTTCTCATCAGCTGTAGCATAATTATGTATTTATATATGTATATATTTATGTATTATATTTATGTGTGTATCATATCTTTGAATAATTATATATATTTATAGTATATTTATGGTTTATAATAATATTATCTTGCCGCTTGTTTCAAGGGACAAAACTCCCCTTTTTCCAAATCCGTTGATTGCTCCAAGGGACAAAAGTCCCTTTTTTTCTGAAGCCGTAGACTGCGCACAAGTAATTAATGTCCTTTTTATTAAAACTTAACGGATTGCGCTATATTATATATCAATAGACGCGTAATTAAATGAGCTTTCGAATGATACCAAATAACACCAAATTATATTCATGTAGTCCACGCAAGGGCAGTATAAAGTGAAAATTAGAAATATTTTCCCGCCATTTTTGAGCACGATTTTATATTTCTGACATATTCCTTTTTCTCGTAGTTTTTTTTATTAAGGGAGGTATATAAGTATTATACACGGTTAGAAAGGTTATTTAATTTACTTTTAGAGGAAATAAATATAATTAAAAGAAACATTTTAATTTTAAACATAAAAAATAAAACAAAGAATTGATTGTTAATTGCCGCCAATTTCCGTATTTTATTTTTTTAAATACCTTTCTATGTTATATATCTGATTCCATTCCACCAAAGATATAAAGAACCATTTCCGATAAGAATCCGATAAGAATTACTCTTACTGAAATGTGCACAGTTGTTTACGTTTTCCCGCCAAAAATAACCGGAATAACCGCAAAATTTTTCGATAATCAATATCTCATGAATAATATGAGTATTAGTAGTAGTATAGTACTCATAATACAAAAATAACACAGCATGAATGTAACCTTATCAACATACAAATGTTACATTAAATAAAAAAGAAATGCCGTTTTTACGATTGTTTGTAAAAATCTCTTAAATTAAAGTAATACACAATATTTATTATTTTTTTTGCTGTAACTTCATAATTTATTAGTTTATTCACAATAAAAACATAAAAGTATCATATATAATTATAATATTTGTTTACAATGATGTTTGTAATCCATAATTACGCCCCGCGCGCAAAATGCAAAGTCAGCGAAATAATAATTTTGTTCACATGCTAGTATGATATTATCTAAATAACTTTTCAAGAAAGTATTACTATAATTTTATATATTTGTTAAGATAATATCACCAGGTATATAACAAAACAAAAGGAACCAAGGTTCAACTCGTATTGTTATCACGATAAGCTATTGTTTCGAGTAAGTCGTTAAAAGTCCTAATTGTTTACATAGCATCCGGTTCGTCCCCTCGCATAAAGTAAATACTTCATTCCAACGTAGTGTATTTGGGATCATATGAAAGAATCATTCATTAAGTTGAACAAAAACATTAGTTGAGGCCACGGAGGTGAATAAGGAGCGCACAAAAACTAATTTATCGACCCCGGGCGGTGTCAAGTGGCCGCGTCAGCTCGTCATTTGACACCTTGCGCGGTCGAAGCACCTTAGCAAATTATTTAGATCGCTCAAGCGAGGCAGAGGTTATAAACCATAAATATACTATAAATGTATCTAAATTATTAATATGTATCTAATACATATCCCTTTTTTCACCACATGGCTAATGCACCTACCTCATCTGTAACAAAACACAAAAAAATCGGCAATTGTACCCAGTTTGAAGAATTATTCATTACATCAAACAAAGATATTGCGGAATCAAAATGACGGAATTGTAATATACATTCCAGATAATCTATGCTACAACATCACCGAACCGGCATTTGCTGACGCTAGCTGTCTTGTTTGCACAGTGGACAATAAATACGTAATTGTGGCGCTGTATAGATCTCCTTCGCAAAAGATTATTGACAAGTTTTTAAACATTTTGTGTACCTTATTATCGAGATATAACTCTCACAATCATGTAATGGTTCTGGGAGACATTAATCTGAATATAAGCAATGGGCACAATGACCCTCGCTCTTATAATTACTTAAACTTAACAGCATCCTATGGACTACTCCCTGCACATCTAATTCCTACCCGTTTAAAAAGTTGTTTAGATCATATACTGCTAAAATCGAACGGTAAAGCTGTCGCGTTAATATTGGATGCCGCCATTACAGACCATTCCCCGCTGATACTTAGTCTAGAAACTAAAACCTACTCAAAAACCTCACTAGTCCACTACTCATCTCGACTTAATCTTCCAAACGCTATTAAAGACATTGAAGCATATCGTCACTGCGCGTACGAAACCGCGTAAAAGCAGTTTGTAAATACCGCGTAACAGCTAAACGCGCAAAATTGAAATATCGTGCCAGCCGATTCTAAACACCTATTGGCGTATATTAGACCTCACCTGTTTTGAATTATCCAATGAGAAACTTCAGTTTTGGTATCGAAACATTACCGCGGAACTGTAGGAGGCCTGAAGTTGGAAGCAAGTGCGCGTATTTACCACGGCAGTGAGATAAATGTAGCGCGATTATATGTGTGCTCCCAAAAATAATTATTTTACCGTGATTAGCCACCATGTAAGTATGTTTTAATTGTTTATTATTTTTCGTTTGTTATGTCTTTATGCTAAAATATTTAACCCTTTTTAAGGCATAGGGGATATTTTTCCCACCATGATTTTAATTTTTTTTAGTAACAAAACCTCATCCTTGCGGTACTTATTTTTACTTTAGCTATTTTTTTATTAATCTGTCATTATTTTGACGTAAAGAAATTGTAAACTATCAAGTATATTTTTCTTCGGTGGTTTGTTGAAGTTTGAAAAGTAGCAATTTTACGTATTCAATTTTCTAGTTAGGGCTATCTCTTGAATCTTTTTATTTCTGAGGCAAGTTTTATTTTTAGCATCTGTTATTATATTTAATCTTAAGGATTTTACGCAAATCTTTTTCCCTGGGTGTCTTGATATTTTATAATATTCGTTTGTTATGGTGGGAAACATATTCCCTATGCCTGTGGGTGGCTGTGGCTGTGTGCTGTGCCACTATGAATATTGCCATTTTTCACGGCTTTTCACATACAGTAGTCATTGTTCCTATGAATTAAAGTTATTTTCTAATTATATTTGTTGTTTACGTAGACCACAGACTAACCTATTGTGCATTAGACTAATTCAAGATCACCTTTTCCATACTCGTAATGTTCTATACTGTCCTCCTACACAGGCAAAGGGGATATATTTACCACCATAGAAAAATTATAAAAAAAAATAAAAATATATTTATCATTTTCTACCCCCATATTATACCTAAATCCGTCAACAGTGAAGTTTTTCCACCACAGGGTCACTATGCTCTATAAAGGGTTAAATAACATGTTATTCTGTTTTAATTTAAAGGTTCTGACTAATATAGGTTCCTACCAAGTATTTACGCAGTCTTGGCATCGCTAGATTTATTTGTTTTATTCAGTGACGCGGTATTGCATTTTACTGAAACTAATAACTATTAATTTCTTAATTAAAGATAAATCCTTGCATTCTAAAGAAGTACCTGGAGAAAGGTCACACGCAGATGGAAGTTGACTCAGTCCACTCCGTGATTGAAAGGAAGTTGAAAAATCGATATTCTTACCCTCACAATACGCCACAATAACAAAGGAGGCCAGAAAAGTACCAAGTCCTTATGAAGGTATTACACCTGATTATAGGTTTTATTATATTTATAAATCAATAAGACCTGGTCGAGGAGCGGATGATCATTGTGTTATTGATATAATGGCACTGAGATATAATCCAAATGGTGCCATTTGGATTATATGAATTGAATATAAACTCCACTTTTCAGATAATTTTGCCCCATTGCCCAGAAGACCAAAGAAGATTACGTCTTTAATTAACAGTACGCCTTCGCTTTATGAATCCAGGCAACCAATTTCCTAGACAAAGTATGATCACCTACAGCAGCTAAAGAATGTCATACCTAAAGACTGCCACACTTTTTATGTTAATTTACCTTTCATACACATACATACATACATAGCCTCACGCCTGTTTCCCGGAGGGGTAGGCAGAGACTACGGAACGCCATTTGCAACGATCTTGACATATCTCTCTTGCTTCATTCAATCCCATCAAATATCTCATGCAGGCTCTTCGGTTAAGAGTACTTTTAACCTGTTCTTTTTTAGGATGTCTCCAATCTGGTCAGAGAACATCCGTCTAGGTCTTCCCCTTCCTCCTGTCCTATTCACACTTGACTTATATAACTTCTTGGTCAGTCTTTCGTCATCCATCCTCTCCATGTGTCCAAACCATCTTAGTATACCTTTCTCAATGCTTGTCACTACATCTTCTTTTACCCCACAACTCTCTTATCACACAATTCTTTACTCTGTCGTTCAAAGACACTCCAAACATACTTCTCAATGCTTTCATTTCTACAGCGTTTATTCGACTTTCATGTCTATTCTGCCATACCCAACTTTCACTACCATACATAAGTGTTAGTACTAACACACCTCTATGCACAGCTAAACGTGCGTTTTTGGACACGTTTTGACTGTTCATAAACGCTTTCAAAGCTCCATTCACCCTAATAGCTGCATTAACTCTTCTTTCAAACTCTTCTTCATTCTTACCATTACTAGTAAACAGCGTACCTAAATATACAAAATTATTCACTTGCACCACTCGTTGTCTATCGATCATAATATAACAAGCCGTAACACATTCCTCCTTTTCAAAAACCATAACTTTCGACTTGCTCACATTCACTTTCATTCCTCGCCTCCCTTAAGCACCATGCATGATTGCTACCATCTTCTGCAACTCCTCCGCTGAAGACGCAAGTATTACCTGATCATCAGCATAAAGGAGGCATTTGACAAGTAACTCATTCATCCATAATCCACAGTCTCTATTTTTCAAATCTTGCAAACAACTGTCCATGAAGAGGTTGAACAGCCACCGCGACGCTACACATCCCTGTCTAACACCTATCTCGATGGTAAACCAATCCGTGTACGACCCATTTATCCTCACACAAGCTCTAGAATCTTTACCTCACTTTTTCTATTATTTTTTTAGTTTCACATGATTATTTCGATCTCTTTCATAAAAAGTCTGAACTGTATACTGATTTCGATAATTAATCTATAATATTTTTCTTAGATTATATATTTTAGATTTGTTTTTATAATAATAAATACAACCCTTTACTAAATTGTTTTATTTCAAAACCGCGGACTCCTAATAAAAGAATACTACTATTTTGTAATTAGTTAAAACAAAACCGCGTAAGTAACTTTACACAAAATCTAAGCCAACTACGAGTACATTTACTTTATTTACCAAAAAATAAAGTTGTAAAGAGTAAGCTGTTAAGTTCAGTCGGTAATAAGAATTGAAATCGCTGAGATATTAAGTTTTTTCTTCCTCCTATAAAATCATCAAAAAGCAAATACGCGGTCTTTACAAGTTGCTCTTACGCGGTTTCGCACGCGCACCGACGACGATATGACTTCTCTAATATAATTGATCTAACCTAAGTCCACCTGTTAACTATTTTTGTGCATAAAGAATAAAATAAATAAATTCCGTTCTGGAGGAGGGGAGGGTTGGGACAGGTGAAGCCAGGTTGCTGTTTGAGGCTTTTAGGTGTAAGAAAAACAAAATTCTACACACCTACGCTTCGGTCTCGCCTCGGGCACACGCACTGGTGTGAGCTAGAGGAGCGTAGCTGCCCCTTGCGGCCTATATCTCGCTGCGTCCTTGCCGACATAATTATGTCAACGGACTTTCATAGTGATGCATCTTCCTCGTCAGAAAGACTTGTACTCTTGTGATTCCCTTGACGAAGTAAATCAATTCTTGTTTTGGTGACCATTCATCATCTCAGCCTAGAGACGTCTACTGCTGGACATAGGCCTCCCTTAAAGTTCTCCACACAGACCGGTCTTGAGCCGCCCGCATCCAACCGCTTCCCGCAATCTTAACCAGATCGTCGGTCCACCTTGTGGGAGACCTACCCCTGCTACGTCGTCCGGTAAGTGGTGGCCACTCCAGAACCCTCCTGACCCAATGACCATCGGTTCTTTGAGCTATGCCACTTCAGCCTGACTAGTCGGTTGACCAATATGACTTATTTAAAAATCAATGGCCTCTTGATGCAGTATTTTCTATTATTTATGTGTCGCGTGATCAAATCCGGCCCGAAGGACCAAAAATGTATAGAAACTGCTCGATGCTTACAGATGAACTTTGGTTCTATTTGAAATTAAAGATATGAAACGTTCAACTAAATAACGATTAATGATAAATTTACAAGGATTATTTATTTATTTATAGTCTCACGCCTGTATCCCCGAAGGGGTAGGCAGAGGTACACCTCTGCTATTACACCCACATTTCGCCATTAATTTTTTAGGTCCCACGTAATAGGGGCGAGCCTAATACCGTACCGGGCACATTACCAGATTCCATGCTGCTACTGAGAATTTCCTAACGGAATACCCAATAACACTTTGCCCGACCCGGGAATCGAGCCCGGGACCTCCCAATCCCACGTGCACATTTATGCCGCGAGACCAACGAGGCAATCTTTTGTGTAAGTGTTTACAAGGATTCTTGTCTTGATAGGTCTTCGCAATGAAATTCACTCCTAACATCAATTATTTTCTTGTATAGGCAACAAACCCGCGGTCCGTTCCCGCCACGACTGCAAGCGGCCGGCGGCGCCGAGTTCTCCAGCGACGCTGATACCGACGAGGAATAGCACACGACATTACAACTGCGTATACACGTGCGTCGCGTTCAAATCACTACAGTGTAATACATGCTACTGCGCGGGAATACATACGGACCACAATACTTTTTTAATATGGAATTGAACGGGGATATTCAAGCTTAAATCTTTAGTCAGTCCACCGAAGTTGGAACCGGACCTGTGATAATATACCCAATAAAAATGCGTAAAAATTCCGCTGCGAAGTTAAAAAACCATAAAGGTTTATTAATGGTTGTATTAACACAGCTCCGCTTCTCTCTGCTTTGGTGGACAGCTAAACTTAAGTGAGTAGTTTATCGTCAAGTAATAATAAACATTATCTAAATTGCTATAGTGTTCAATATAGCTTGAATGACTCGCGGCGCCGTTGGCTGTTACGCGGTGCCGCTGCGTCGGGTTGCTAAAGCAGTATAATACTTTAGCAATGACAATAAGGTTTATAATTGCTTAGCGAGAAAATCATTTCTTAAGTGATATAAGAAGATTTAGATTTTTTATAGAATATTTGTAAGAACCTATGTTTGCATCAGTTATAGGGCGTTCAAACTCCGCCTTGCCAAATGTGACTCTATGACTGCTGCAAATATAAACTTCGTCGCAATCATGTCTGGCTAGAAGGCAGGGTAAAGTTGATGGTCCGCATATATTGTCGCTCAGTAAGTACTACTACTAGTTCAATTTATTACTTACTTTAATAGCACATATTGAATTGCAGTAATATATTTTAGTGGTATTCGATCATGTATTCCCACGTTTTTCGGTCTAGATTTATTTTATTTATGGTTAAATTTTAATATTTCTGTGAGCCGTAGACAATTACGTTGTTATTATAACGATTTTGTTTAGTAAGTTGGTCGCTGATGAGCCAAATTTGTATGTAAGGATCGTGTAAGAAGACATAGAGCTGCCACTATAAGCAATCGAGTTTCTATTGCCCGCTTTCTTTGTATTAGTGTGCAATAATAGAGTTTGGTATGGTTAGATGGGCGGAACTCGAAAAATGTACAGGCTCAATTCATAAGAAAGAGAAGCAGTTGGCAACGCAGCAGTAAGCAGATTTCCTGACAATCAATTTTGGACACTATCTTCATTCACAAAGAACATAATATAGCTTGAGCAATCTCGGCCAAGCTACGTTTTCAAGTCTCAATCAATATTATGCTCTTTCTTTAACAGATAAAGTTTAAAATCGTTTGTCACAAAAACTGCTTGTTGGTCGGCCGCTGCTCTTACTGTATAGATTGAACCTTATTACTAACATTATAGTGGTGGTTTTCCTATGATATGTAAGACTCAGCACAACAGCACAAGTACTGCCACCGGCTGTGATGTGGCTACGCATGTAGATATGTAACAGGCCCGCACTTACCGAGAGTACGGACGGGCGCAGACAATAATGTTACATATTGTGTTAACAATAATGTTTACTATTGCGGGACACGACTTTGTATATTACGTTTAGGTTAACTTGAGGTTCACATTGTACAAAGCTAAAGTACGGCCAGCGGGACAAGATAATACTTTTGTCTTGTGCTAAATAATTTTATAACAAATAAATCAACTTTCCCTTTTTTCCTTTTTATTTTTCTTTTCTATGTCTATTCAGAAAAAGTTAATAATAATATTCCGAGCAGAACATTTTCAAATATTATCACGTCTCGATGGCTCGTATAGAGGTGCACCGACGCATTGGCGTGAAGATTCGGTGATGCGAACACTCGCAGAACATTGACAACATGAGTGAACAATTTTCTTCTGAAAGCTTTGAATCTATTAACACTTAGTCGTACTTAGTCATCACTTGTGTTATTAATGTTCTATATCACAGTACACATAACAATCACTAAGAAATCGTGGTTGTGTGCTACCACTACTTTATAACCATTATAAATTCTATTCTATACATTATTTAATTTATAAATTTAACATCGTTCCTCTTACTAAAGGGCTGTAGTTGTTGAGGGGTAAATTCTTAAAATGTTGATATTTACGCTTGCTTATGTTAGACTTACTACGCCCTAAATTATGGTTACAATCCACCATGAGTCTTGTCAAAAGAATGTTGCTCATTTACAAAGTTTTCCACAACGACGTGAAACAAATAGAAAAAACATTCAGCCAAAATGTTTAAAATGTAATAAAAATGATAAATGAAGAGTCTATTAAATTAAACGACATTGTACAGAGAGTATAAGGTTCTAATATTTATATTATTATAGTTTCTCGGTTGTAAATAAAAGAAATTGGTTTAAAGTAATAAATATAGATGTATAGTTTATTATTCTGCTTAGTGCATAACTGCATACGATTTATTCGTTCGCCTTGACGTTTCAGAGAAATTGCAGTGTGCCGAATTTTGAACTACGAGGTAGTAGGAGAGCTGATGATGTGACGCGACGCTGGGCGAACTGTATCAGCTCTCATAAACTGTTCTTGTTGGTTATAGGCCGCATGTTAAATTAGCAATAAGTGACGTCACTAAACACGCGCTGACGTCACTCCCCCAGCGTCGCGTCACCACCCAGCACTAAGTAGTAATGTTCTAGAACGAACATTGTAATCATGTTGCACATTAGTGTGCCTCAGATATTACAATTTCACATACACTAAGCACCATGTGTATCGGCAAATTGAATAGCTGAATCATGGGGGAGTTAGAAAGCTTGCAACTAATAAGACTATTCGATCTAATAGATATTTTTTGTTCATTACGCCCAAAATCTGTAAATAAGTTGATAGGTACATTTTGTCACTTATTCGAGCTCGTTTTGTTAACAGTCACGTTACAATTAATTCAAATTATGTACCTATACCTACTAATTTTTAATCAATAAAGCACTTATTTTATGAAGCTGTTCGATATTTCTTTATGTTTCATTTTGTTTCATTCCCATTCTGAGTCTTGACCACGAAATAATATAAATCGTAAGACATGTTTTCATGGGACCAGAAAAATGGTTGAAAGTCTAGCCGAAATGATGATAGCGTGTAAAGATCACCTGCCATGACCTGGAACTAAGTTATGAATAGTCATGACAGTATTTTTTCATGTCTACTCCACTCCGATCATTTCTCGCACATGGCGTAAAATGCGAAACCTACTGTGATATTAATAATAAAAGGCAATTTGACGATGATGATTCTAAACTGGTTAAACAGCAAATGACAACTCGATGTTGTAAATGTTCTTAACCTTTTGAACGCCAGAGCAAAAACACATGAACCTGCCCTCAACGCCAAGCCACAAATTTCGCGCAAATACCTACGAAAATAATAAGGATTCCAATACTACATCGATATTTAATTGTATTTTTATTTTCGTCTCCGATTTCAGAATATAATGTCCTTGTAACATTGAAATTTAATTCCTAATTACACTTCCTCCTACTATAGTTATGTTATACATAATTTACAGAGTTGTATAACACCATAATAACAGTTATGAGACGACAATATAATTAAATGTAATAACTATAGGCACAGCACTAGTCTTTATCTGCTGTCTTCTATTTGTGATCATGGCGTGGACGGCCCGCCATTTGTATGACTATTCCGCTTCCGAAATAAGGATGTAGCAACATAAATCTCGCTTATCGATGTTCCCGTACCATATTATTTTAAAATAAATAAAACGGTTTTTTTTTTAATTAGGTACATTTATAATCTTTACAATTCCGAATGTTCAAACAGTTTAAGTATATGTATCAGTATAGGCACATGAGTAGATAAACGGAACAGAAACACAGCTTCATACAACAGCGCGAATCGGTTGCACTACTACGAGCACGCGGCTTATGTGTGCGTGACCACTGGCCGCTTGTCGTGTACGCGGCGAGAGTGGAAAGGACCGGTTTACGTAGGCACAGGCAGTTGACAATCTTAGGGTTATTACGTTGTTTGTTTTGTACGTTGCAAGTTTTAATATTTTAATGTAAAAAGTGGTGTTTTATTATTAATAATGGTTGTTTATTGTACTGTGTGTATGAATAATACTAGATGAACTAATTAAATCATTATAAAGATTTTAACAATGGTAACGTACAATTGGGTTTTTAATTAGGTATAACTTCTGATAATTTTGTCGCATTTGTCGAATTGCTCGAGCAAAAGTTTCGCGAATATTTCGATCTTGAAATAAATATTGTCAATGTTGGCAACGAAATACTTAAGAACTCATTAGTTGTGAAATTGTGTAAAAGCAATTAATGTTTACAAAACCAATGACTATCAGAAAGCGATCAGCCATCGATAGGGATTACAAAAAACAGGTGCATGCGATTTTCGACCTTATTGACGTAACTCAGAATTTATAATTTTAATAACGTATCAATGTCATAAAGCAAGAAAATACCAAAAAAAGTCTGTCATGAATTGTCAATAAGGTCGAAAATCGCTGTTTTTTGTAAGCCCTATCGATGGTTGATCATTTTATAGTCATTTGTTTTGTAGACGTTCATTTGTTTTACACAATTTCTTTTTAAACTTATTTTAGATACCTATCCCCGTGGTAAAACTAGTGGCCATAATAGCTAAAGGAGATTCCTATGTTTATTAGCAAAATAGATCATATTACCAGAAAATATTCAACACTATTAGTGGTATCGTTGGGAATGTCAAATAAATCACGTCGTCACGTCCTTGGTAACAAATGTATATTTTTATTCCGTGCTTTTAAAAGTTTCAGGTGCATGCCTTTTTTGGTCCCACTCGCTATTTTATTTACAACTGTACTTCTGCCGTATAGCGAATCCGTCGAGTCCAAGAATCTGCCTAATCCACCAATCTGTCGAGTTGGGAATCTGCCAAATCACGAATCTGTCCAATCCAGAATCTGTCGTATACCGAACAAGCGATTTGACTTAACCTATTGTGACAACCCTACCAAAATAGGTAACAAATTTACAAGCTCTTAAGAAGCTGTCTCTCTGTTCGGTTTATTTACTCATGTGGTATAGGTACGTATAAACATAAAAAAATATCTATAGTTGTTTCACGAAAAAAGAACATTCCCAAATGTACCTATCTAACTTATTTTTAACAAAAATAACACATTCTGTCACATTCTGTTACATTCTGTCTACTAGCACCAATACTGGGCCACATACCTACTGATATTATCTCGGTTTTTAATAAGATTAATTTTTGTTTAAAATAAAAGCAGAAAAAAATTACTGTAGGTACTTCCTTAGGTACCTTTAAATCATAGTCGTCCAAAGATTTTGTTTCCGAAAAGCCTTCGTCATCAGGATTCAGGAACTCCATCTAATATGCGAAGAAGTTCCTCCGTAGTCATTAAATTCGCACTCATTATAACAGTCAGTATAAAATAAATGATTTTGAGCTTGAGTTTGCAATAATAAATATTTTAATAATGTTTACTTTCTTCACTATTTCTGATCGCCTGCGCTTGTGACGTCACGATGCTGTCGTCTATTTGTGACCATGGCGTACAAGGCACTGATAATTCGGGTTGTATTAGGGATGCGCCTGAGTCAAGATTAGCGAATATCGAAATTCGACCCAGCCAATTTTATCTTCGACTATGTAGCTATTAAAATGTCTTTTTAAGTCTGATTCTATAAAACTAATGCTGTTTTATCCTCGTACTAAATTATATCTAAAATTATACACTGTAGAAGGAAGTTTTAAAACGATATTTGATGTAAATTTTTGATATTATCTAACTTGCGCTACATCACTAGCGGTCACATATTTGTGACTGTGGCGTGTGAGAACATTCTTTTTTAAGATTTGATTTCTTACTTTTTAACGTAAAATGTCTCAATATCTTTACTGCTATTTAACTCGTTTAATAGAAATAAACAAGCATTAGAACTTCTATTTTAAGGTAATATAAATAAACAGGCATTCAAGTAATGTTCAAATTGTTTATTTCGTGTTTTTGTATACCGCTTTTTCTGTCACGTATTTGTGACGTTGGCGTTCAGGGACAGTTTTCGCTTGTCACATATATGTGACCATGGCGCTCAAAAGGTTAACTACATGACGTTATGAATTACTGTCAGTTTGTTTACAATTGGGTAAGTTAATTATCTTAGATTTGGGAATTATTCCCAGTAGTCCCCTCTAGCCCTGTCCACCGTGACTGCTGGGAATTGTTTTCCCAGTTGTCACCGAGGTGACAATTTGTGCCGTCTGTTCCCTTTGAAAGTTGACTAGAGGGGACAAATGGGAAGTCTTTTTCTCAGTTGTCACCGGGGGTAGACAATTGCTACGATTCCTTCCCAGAAAAAAATGTAATTACCATAGATTTCAGCTTTTTATTTGTAATGCTACATAAAATCAAATAAAAAAATTATGTCAACACGCTTACAACATTAGAAAAATATTAACTATTAAGTTAGTAAATAAAAATGTCAAAAAAGTTATATAGTATCAAATAAAAAATAACAATACAATATGTTTCCTTTAATATTTTGTCACCCCGTGGATAACTGGGAAGACAATTCCCAGCTGTCACTCCGGGAGACAGGCCTAGAGGGGACTACTGGGAATAATTCAGATTTGGCCGCACTTTAGCCGCGCTATTCTACTGATTATATCGCCTTACATTTCACTCATGCCCAAGGTTTCACACTGTCACGCGCGGTCCGAAGGGGGGGGTCACAGGGGACATGACCCCCCCCAAAATCTAAGGTCAAATTGAAAAATCTCAAAAATTTGCCAAATAATAAAAGGAAATTTCTAGCTATCCCCTAACAGCGATAAATTTATAGTCTGCTGACATCTAGTGGTGTTTTTATGAACTACATACGATGGCCAAAATAACTTGGAAATTACATTTAGTTTAGAAACAAGGGTATGGGATGTACGGATCAGGTTTTTTCCTTGCGAAGCATAGCCGAAAAGTTTTTGGCCAAAGGTCAAAAGGTCTATTGCGCATTCGTGGATTTGGAAAAGGCTTACGATAAAGTGGTGAGGAATGAAATGTGGTCGGTGCTGTCAATGAATGGGGTAGTCAGCAGCTTTATTCGAGCTCTGAAATCCCTTTATGAGGATTCTAGAGCTTGTGTGAGGATAAACGGGGCATACACTGACTGGTTTACCATCGAGAAAGGTGTAAGACAAGGATGTGTAGCTTTGCCGTGGCTGTTTAACGTCTTCATGGACAGTTGTTTGCAAGATTTAAAACATAGTGACTGCGGATTAAGGATAAATGGGTTACTCTTCAAATGCCTCCTTTATTCTGATGATCAGGTAATACTTGCGTCTTCAGCGGAGGAGTTGCAGGAGATGGCAACAATCATGCATGGTGCGTTAGAGAGGAAAGGAATGAAAGTGAATGTAAGTAAAACGAAAGTTATGGTTTTTGAAAAGGAGGAATGCGTTACGGCTTGTAATGTTTTTATCGATGGACACCGAGTGGAACAAGTGAATGAGTTTGTATACTTAGGTACATTGTTTACAAGAGATGGTAAGAATGAAGAAGATATTGAAAGAAGAGTTAATGCAGGTAATAGAGTGAATAGAGCTCTGAAGGCGTTTATGAACAGTCAAATCGTATCCAAAAAGGCTCGTTTAGCTGTGCATAGTTAGTGCCTACCCTTATGTATGGTAGTAAAAGTTGGGTATGGCAGAAGAAACTTGAAAGTAGAATAAATGCTGTAGAAATGAGAGCACTGAGAGTTTGTGTGGTGTATCTTTGACCGACAGAGTAAAGAATAGTGTGATAAGAGAGTGGTGTGGGGTGAAAGAAGATGTAGGGACAAGCATCGAGAAAGGTATGTTAAGATGGTTTGGGCACATGGAGAGGATGAATGACGAAAGACTGACAAAGAAGATATATAAGGCAAATGTGAATGGGACAGGACGAAGGGGAAGACCTCGGCGGACCCTCTCTGACCAGATTGGAGACATCCTAAAAAAGGACAGGAAAGAAGTACCCTAAACAGAAGAGCATGCATGAGAAACTTGATGGAAGTGAATGAAGCAAGAGAGGTATGTCAGGATCGTTGCAAATGGCGTTCCGTATCCTCTGCCTACCCCTCCGGGAAACAGGCGTTAGTCTATGTATGTATGTAGAAACAAGGAACCGAACCACAGAATAGATAGTACTAACGTAACCGAACTACGTAGTTTTGGTAATCCTAGCAAAATCGATATGCGTCGTTATGATAAAGATTGTTTAACAATATTCTAATTTGTCGGTTTATTGTAAAGATTCAAGATAAAGGCTGTCTACTTAGTTGTGAATTGTAATTCTTGTTGTTTTGTGATTGAGGAAAAAATAAAATATAAGTTAATTGTCGAATACTTACTACATATACCTAATTTAATTTGAAGAACAGTGCTTCATTGAATGATAATACTATAATAATGGTAAGTCATTGTAAGTAATATCGAGCCTTTCCCGCCATTTTAGCGCAACCGACAAAAACTAAATTTTACAGAAGGCTTTTTTTTTAATATTTTTTGAAATATGCTAATAAAGTAAAATTTGATGTACCTATGCATTAATGATTTTTAGACATTTACATGTAGAATTAAAAAAACTACAAATGTAATAATTATTTACGCTATAAATTGCGTTCCAGATACCTATTTTTTATTAGTGAAGTGAGTGACATACATAGACTCACTCCTGTTTCCCCGAAGGGGTAGGCAGAGGCATATTAAACGCCCACTTTTCGCCAGTGTTTTGATCCCACGTAATAGGTGGCGAGCCTATTGCCGCTTATTGGGACATTTTGTTTGCCAGAGCCTCGTCCGTTGATCGGCAGGTGCACCACTTGCAGGTGAGGTTGGCTTGGGACCTTAAGTTCTTGGTGGGAGCCCTATGCACCCATAGTGAGTGACCCCCTCCAAAATTTCAGGCTGCGACCGCGCCTGCACACTGTCAATCTGTACACGACGTAGCTGTATGATTTACAAGTTTATCATGGACTGTTTTTAAAAAATACACGTGCCTCTATGAAAAGTGGCTCCATGACTAGCTGTCAATTCTTTGACATGAAAGTCGTGCGTCCCGACTCCCGAGATGCAGTTCAAAGGTGAAAAAAGTTAAAAGTAGAAAGGCGCCTTACGTTGTATGCAAACAATCTGAGACTCGAAAGCTAGATAGAAGTCGTGAGGTATTTCGACGTGAAGATAAGAATGAAGTACCTACAACAATCGCTGGAATTATTCAAAATCAGTCTTTGGCTGAAATCTCTGATGGACGAGATAAGTTTGTATAACGATAATAAAGTATTAAGGGAATGTTGGTCATTGCGATCCCGGACAGATTTTTTTCGACTTACTTCATCTGGATGTTTTACTACTCAGCCGATCAAAAATAAAGCAGCAGTGTCCTTTCAAATACAAATGACTTTAGTGTTGCCCTGGAGAAAAGCTTCCTTCAACAGTTATAAGCCCCGTCCCCCGAAATCAAAAGGTGCTCCCCCCACCAAAACATAATCGTGGATCCGTAACTGATTCTAATCTTATGCTATCTACTAGATTATACTTTACAAATTCACAGTGTAGCTGAGATGTAGGTAACTAAGTACAGAGTGTTGCACTTGCGGAGTTCCTGTAGAGTAGCAATTTTCATATTAAATTTAAGAACAAAGCAGAACTTGGACAAGTAGACTAGTAACGTGGATGAGAGGTCTTCCAAAACGCGGGTAGGCATGTCACCAAGACTTACCTGCATTTGACTGCCTCTGTGGTCCCGCGGTAGTGTAAGCGATTGCAGATCATGAGGTCTCGGGTTCGATTCCCCGGTCGAACAAAAAGTGATATTGGGTTTTTCTGATAAAAAATATCCAATAGAGCTTCGCAGTCAGGGAGTTGGCGGGATATACCCCCGTTTCTCGAAAGCACGTTAAGCTGTTGGTCTTGCGCCCAATCTCCCTCCGGTCGTGTCGCTTGTTGCGTGCCATCGGACTATGGGAGTGAGGAAATAGTGAGTGCTGTCGTTCCCGGCTCTTGTCTCAGGATAAGAATTGTCGAGTCGGCCACACAATCATACTAGAAAGAACTGAGATAAATTATTGTGTATAATAATATGTACTTTAATGCGACGCAGTTTACAGTGTAGACACCGAAGAGAATGTTAAAACTTCACAAATCACAATATAGGTTACCAGGTACCTACATAAAAACGAAAGTGTTATTAAAAAGCTGATATATAACTTGAGTATTTTGAACGCAATATCTAAATAATTATTTCACAATAAGATCGAGGCGGTTGCCGCTCACCATCAGGAGGGATGTCACGCTGTCAGCTCATCTGCCACCTTACTGCCGTAAAAAATGCAATAAAATCATACACTTTATATTTCATTGAACATAAAATCTCTACCAACATCACGTACTGTAGGTAAAATGACTGTAACGATCCAAAGCCTTACAGTCACTATCAATTAGTAGGCCAGTTGGGCAAGTTAACGATAATTTAAGTTCATAACGCATAATGTTCTTGTACATTAACAAGACATTATACAAGCTGCTCAAATTACAAATACTTGCACGATCAGACATAATCATAATGATCTCTAAGTTGTAAGCAGAACAATATTACGACGTCACGTAATCTTAGAATGTCTTCAGTTTCGATTCGATTGCGATTCGAACGAGCGTGCTCGTAAAAACGAAGTAAATTTCAGAACGCGACCAAATACAAGTTTCTAATTTCCGAACGCGCGCGCGCTGTCTGACAGATACAAGACAGTGGGAGCGTTGCGCTGCGCGAACTGCCCAGTTTTTTTATTTAATTTATTGAAGATTTTATAAGTTTTAAGTTAAATTAACAACTATATGGTGTCTGTGTCATGATAGTGTGATTGTGATAATGAAAAATATATTTTTTAAGTAAGTCTTCGTTGGATCTTCAGGCTTGCGAGCGAGCGTATCAAAATGGGTGAGTACGCCGGCTATTTTATTCCTTTTGCTTTTATTTTGTAGCGTAAGAAGCATTTAGTAATAGGCATTTTATCACGCCTTTCCAAATTACCATGAACGGTTCACTGGCTGCGATCTAATTAGAATCTTGACTGACGTCCCCTTGTTTATTGGTGGAATTATCGATTTTTCTCATGCGTCGGTTATTTCGACAGTGAGGTTAAAATAATTACTTTCTTTAGACGAACTAGCGGTCTTTTCTTCTCTGAATAAATCGTTATTGGTGTATCATTTAACTCATGTTTCGGCACTGAATATTTTCACAGTACACGTAAAAATAATACAGTCAATTGAATCTTGGTTTAGGGTGGCTAGTTTAGAAACTGAATTCCAAAAGATAATGAATATTAGTGGAGCAGTAGTAGTTACGCAAGGAGGTGCTAAGTATTTAGCGGAGGCTTGCGAGGCAGGTGATGACGGCGGGCGGCGCTAATCGCTACGTCCTTACGCGCACGGCGCACGGAGCGACCACAAGTTGCCGCTTTTTGTTATGCAAAAAGTACTTATTATTCAATTTGGACGAATACTAGTCACTGTATCACACAACACATAATCATTATCAAACCACTTGTCCAGTCATTACTGACTACAAATTGTTTGTCTTTATCTCTGAACAATAACTGGTATATTTTATAAATAATGATAAATCATTCAAGGTGTTTTGCTCAATCATCCACACAATAATTGCTTAGACATTCAAGCAATTTTATCAATTTTAGATAGGTATCTTTAATTCTTATATTCATTATAATTTTAATAACTTATTGTTAATTGCCAGTTGTTTCTACATAATAAGTAGTCAACAGTATGTTGCATGTAGTTAGCTCATCAATAACAAAGTTGTGAATGTCAACTGTGCAAAACAATTGTGAGGCATCAATGACAGTAATTGTTTCACTATCTCTGTGCGTTACTGAGTTAATTATTGTTCACTGATACATCTCAGAATATGGAACATAAATCACAAAGACAGCCACTTGAATGATATATCAAGCATTAATATGCTGTCTTGTTTGTTATAATTAGTTGTGGAAATCAATCAATATTAATTGCAATAAATCTCTTTATTATACTTACTACTTTCAATTAAAAATCTCCAACATTAAATCGGACAAAGTACGTAGTGTTATGATATAAAAATATAATTATATACTCATTGTTTTGCTGTAGAATATTTATGGTTTAATATTTCTTATCAACCAGTGAGCAATATGTGCTATTTTTATCATAGAAAAGTATCTTACCTATTAGCATAGTTATGATATAATTAGTAGAATACATTCTAAACAAATGCACTTCAAGGTCTTTTTAAAGACGTTATGGTTGCATTTTTATCTATGATAGATAAGTTTTAAGCTTGTCAAGGTTTTTGTACATAAATATACACTTTTATGTGCAGGTAAATAAAGGAATACGAAAGTGAGAAGTTGTTTTACTAGAATTCTTGTGAAGTGATTAGTTAATTGTGATGGAAATAGTTATTAACCATCATGATGTAGTAAAATTCTTGTACAAATCTGTCTTGTCATCAAATTGATTTATACCAGCTATATTCCGATTTCGTAGTTGTACTGCCAACGTACAGCCGAAATGATAGGGCCCAGAAAGCTGAAATTTAGCGATTGTAGGAAGAACAAGAAGATTGCACTAAGAAGAGATTTTCCGAAATTCCCACGGGAAGGGGTAGAAAGGATGAAATAAAATAAAAGGGTGTAGCTGCATGCGTCCTCCAATAAGCTATAAACAGCTATTCCTTGTTACTGACCAAGTTCACCAACCAAAATTCTATTCTAGTCTGTTCCCTTTTTGATAATCCATTCTATACTAAAGTCTTACTGGGGTACCTACTTGTGAGTCCTATACTAAAAAGTATTATTTATTTACAATGTTATTTTCGTCTGACGAATCATGTTTTAATGCATGATCATGAACTTAAACCTTTCGTAAAAGTAATCCATAAAAACGTGACGTCTGATATTGAACATATCAAGAGATTATCAGAACAGAAAGTAAAACAGGGAATTATCAATTACATATATTATTTTTCTCGTATTTTATTTCGTACTAGAAGATATAATTTTATTAGTAGACGCAGTTTCGCCAGCACATTTTATTTAAATTTTCGTATCAACTCTTTCTGCCCGATCCCGTGGGAATTTCGGGAAATCTCTTCCTAATGCACCTCTACGATCCCCAAGAAATCCCCCTTCGCTTAGCACTTTGAACGTTTGAACGAAATCGCAGCTATCCAACATAATCACTCTTTGATCGGCTTCGCAGCAAAAGCAATATTATTTCATATGCCCGGCTTTACTCGATATTCAAAGCGGCACCCTATAATCTTTTGCTCAAACAGCCGCGGTATGCGTAAAACAGCCATGTCACTCACTCCTATTATATCTAATCCCTTGTTCCGTACGACAACCACCTGAGACAGGGTGGCTCTATTTATAAGCACAGACCACACGGTCAATTACCTTCGTTATATTTAGCGTATGGCAATTGCCGTGTTTAAAAATCAATGTTCCTCTAAGCACGCTATCCGAATAATTTTATCGCCGCCATTAGTTGTGCCGCTACGAATTCCTTTTAAAAGCAAACTTGATAGAGTTATTTGTAGAGCTATGCGAATAAACGCGGGCAGTCGGTGTACAATGGTGTGGTACGACTTTAGGATCGATACACATGTATAGGGCCAAACATTAACGCATTTCGGACCATGAATTAGATCGACTAGTTCTATTAGATACCTTTTTGGCGTCATTGTTAACTAAAATATATTTTCAAACGCTACTCACGCCCTACGCGTAAAGTCTGTCCCGTGCCGACTTTACGAACGTGAAACAATGATGACAAAAGTCCCTTCCAATAAGCCTTAGAGATCACGTATCTCCGTTTCTTTTCGTAGGTGTACGACTTTTGTCGATAGAAATAAGACCGGAAAAAAATATGTTTCTTTATTTCAGGTTCGGTTTACTTTTGTTTTATACGATTTGTGGTTATTTAACTGACTATTTGAAGAGTAGGAACTAGACTTGAATAGGTAACGCCAATTAGCCTAAAAAAGGCAAAGATCTAATTGAGTGGATAATTTTTCATGTTCATTTCAATCCGTCGTGGTTCCATTTGAGCTACCAATCTCCCTAATTCGATTTTTGCCTTGCCTTAACCCACGATGTCAAGGACGCGAAATTTTCCTCTATAAATGGCAATATACTTATTGCAGTTCGACTTGGATCTCGCACTTTTTCAACTAAAGAATAAATAATGTTTGGCAGAAACTGCAAATGGCGGTCAGTAGTCTTTGTTTACCCCTTCGGGAATGAGGCGTGAGTCTATGTATGTGCATTGTCAACGTCTTAATGGATGCTGCGTTTAGCGACGTTTATAGGTACCTTTACGTCCTTGATACCATGCCCGCATTCTCACAAGAACCCTTGTCACGAATAGTATAAGCGACAACAATATAAAAGTTAAGCGACCAATGAGGAAAAACTTGAACGAAGATTTAAATTTTTTGTTTTTTTGTTGTTTTCAAGTTTTTTGCTTGCTACAAAGTAAGCTTGTTTATATTTACCGGCGAAGATAAAAATGTCAGTTTTATACGGAGGTTACTAAACCAACTGTCTTCAAATGGTGACTGCAATCTGACACTAATATGCTGCTACATTGCCAGGCAAGCAGTCAGAGAGGAACTTAATGCCTATCCTCCGTTGTGAGGCCGTCCATTGTTTTGTGCTGTTGCTTCAACTAATACGCCTCTGTACATGCGACGTTCTTAGGTAACATTAGGAGCCAGATGCGGATTTAGCCTTATCGGTAGTATTCAGTATTTAATGCACCTCCGATGTAGGTCGAGTTGGTAATGAATGCAAATGTTTCTGTCGCTGATACCTACTGTCGTATCCGATCAGCAATGTTCACGTCATTGGAAAATTTCGTATGTGAATCATACAGGACCATGGACTTACATACTAATTGATTTGTCTTATAAGATTTTATCGCGTTCGATAAACAGGTTGACTGGACAGTCTGTTGGAATAAATGATGTGGAAAAGGTTTTTCAAGGTTGTACTCTTGTTCGTTTGAGGGTTGTGCTCGTACTACTACTACCTACTATCCCATTAAAAATTAGCATAGTTGACTTGTCGGATTAAATGAACTAGTGTTCCCATTGTAGTCGAAATTTTATCATAATCTCCAAAAACTATGCCAAATCTCACACTTAACATTGACGACTGAAGATATGCTTTGAGTTTTCCCTTCGCGTATTGGTAATTTCGAAGATAACTACACGTTACAAATATTACTTACGCAAATATTTCTTTACCTTTTAACACAGTTTTATATTTTACTGTTTCATTAAATAATAATTAGGAAAATATCAGTGGAGTAGTGAACCTGATGATATCATTTGAGCAAAGTAAATCAGGTTGAATTGCAATCATAAGGCGCCTACTAGAAAGGCTTGGATTGTGTGAATTCAGAGGCCGGCAATGAACGTATACTGACTTTAACCGCTTCTGCCTGATCCTGTGTGTAATCGCTTAACATCAAGCGATTCGCCAGGTCGTTTTACGCCTACTACATAAACAAAAAAAACTCCATAGCAGATACATATGTCTTACAAATACTGTAGGTAGCTGTACTCTTTTTCAAAGAGTTTCTGTTCCAAGCCTAGAAAATGAGCACTGCACTGATTTGCATTTAAAATGAGAATAGCGCCACTCGGTCTGGTCCAACTTCCTTCTTGTTCAATTTTAATGAAGGTTTAACTTTTCGCAGAGGCTTGAATCTCTGAGCTTATTAGATGTTTTCGCATCTTTATAAGCCCATAACTAGAGCAGCATGTTCTCTATTTTACGTTTTCAAATAGGATAATGTATGACAGTGCCCGATTTGCGTTTGTTATTTATAGTCCAAGATCCCAGGGCCGCCAGACCTTAATTATTTTCTCAGAAACAAAATGTATATTAGAATAATGTAATGTTAGTATGTGTCATGACTGTCATGAGTGTACACATACTTTTTAGCTTGAATCGTGGGCCAATTTTTAGCTACGAGGTGCTAAAGTTAGGTAAAAATAATACTGACTTTTCTTAAATTCTTAGTGCTAATTTTTATGTATGTTTTAGAAAATATAATTAAAATTTATAAATAATACTGTCGCACTCATTTCGGCGGCGGTATTTTTTACCAGACGCTTTAAAGTTTCCTAAATATCTAGCTATCGGTAGAGACCACTTGGGGACGCATTTAGAAAATATATGGAAATTGTTCCCGTGAACCTTTAGCACCTCATAACTAAAAATTGGCTCACGATCCAAGCTAGCAAGTATGCGTACACTCATAGCAGATATTAACACTATATTATTCTATACATTTCGTTTCTGAGAAAATAAGTAAGGTCTGGCGGCCCTGGGATCTTACTCTATTACAGAAGCTTTTTTAGAACAAAAGACATTGACTTTCAAGCGAAGTTATATTTTTTTAATGGCTCAATCTCTCAAAGCTGTGGTCAATCAAGTATACACACACGCTAAAACATTTCTGTTCATTTTTCTTTTGTATCAAGGGTTATCACGGTGTTACAAATTTCCTGTCAAACCTTTTTTGACAGGAAATTTGTGTAGGTTTTCCTAAAGCTGGTACGTACAAGTATGGGGCGTCAATACAGGACTAGATCTCTATATATTGGTATTGTGAATGCATTTTCGGCATAGTGGATTAAGCAGTAACCTCAACGTTTAGCGCCTAGTCTTGAAGGTTGAATGTCCACCTTGCCCACACGTGACAATACTTCGCGTGATGCACGCGAAAACGGTTTTATAGGCTAGTAGTGGTGCGTGGTGTAGAGTGAAGGCTCGCCGGTGAGGTTCGCAGGGCTGGTGTCCGTTGGAGCGGCACGCCGGTGTCCGGTGGCGGTGTCGCCGGATCGCATGCTCCGCCGCCTGCTCCATTTACAGCGTACACCCGGCGACACAAGCACTACCGACTGATAGCTGATGAGATTGATGCCATTTGTATTGGTTGTTGTACATGCAATACTAGATGTTCCATAGTGCTTGCTTCAAAGTCAGCAGATTTTCACAGAAACTTACAGCCTCTAAGCCTAAGTTCCCACTGCGGTTAATCTAGTAAGGTTTTAGGCTTAGAGGCTTGAAGTTTGTTGTGCGCCTGCGGTTGTACCGTTGTATTAACATCTTCATGAGCTGACAGAGGCCGACTATTGTGTTGGTGGCTTCAGTAGAAGATCCTACGGTGATATGTCAGTCAGGACACGTCTCTTTATATTTTTATGTGTAGATTTCGAAAGTTCCCATCAGGAACTCAGTTACTAGGGGCCACTTATCCTCAGAATCACCGATTTGCTCCTTTCGTCCTCTTCGCTAAGGTGTATACTTAGATGTATCTTTATTGCGGGTTTAGCAACGAGGACTCTTAGCAAGCGAAATATTAAGGCAGTAAAAATGGCTTCGGTATCTGCTTCTGAAATAATTATTATAAAAAAGTAATGAAAGAAGATGACACAATTAATATAATGAATCCATGTTTTCTACATGCAATGGAATTGATTAATTATGTTGCGTGTAAAACATGTAGATTTATGTATTAGCACATTCATGTACGTATATTAAACTGTCATGTATACGTGGTATTAATTAATTGTACCAATTTGCATAGATATCTTCAACGTGAAAATTATCTTTTGATTATTCTGTAAAATGTACTTGTGACGTATTTTTTTTATAATTATTAAAATCATGGCTTGCATTTTGAAGGACGCCTTTGATAGTGTTATCAGAATTCTTTATCACGCTGATTTATTTTTAAAAGTTTTGCATTTTCTTTCTGCACGTCATGCTTTTATAAATTACTTTAATCAAGTATGCCTACTTACTTAATTATTTTCCTAAATGAAGCTAGTCACGGCTGTACTTGTAAACGGCCTTCGCTGCAGCACTTTTCTAAATAGTTAAGAAAGTGTGTCCCGACCGCCACAAACTCCACCGTAAAGTTATTGTGTTTCCATTTAGAAATCGTCGAGATCTACTTTATTATTACTCACTGTACTGTTGGACACTAACCTAGATCTAACCTATAACTATAGACTTCGTATACCAACAGCACTATGTGTGTACCTAGAAATACGTCGTCATGTTGATTGCAGTTACGGGTGTTATTTCCTTGTTGCCAAATTTCAATTAGACGAAAAATCTTATTGGAAGATTTCGATTGGTTATGTGACTAGATTGTTATTTTAATTGGAATTCTAGTTTTATATCGACGTTGACTACTATTTATAGATAAAAACTTTATAAATATAACATTACCATGCTACCGTTGTTCTGGTTGCAAAAAGAACCTTCGCGTTGGATAATATGCTCACTATTCCCAGTTACCTCCATTCCTACGACCCAACCAATATTAATATTAGTATTTTATTTACTTCGACGTAGCATGCCGGATTTATCTGTAATTACAACGTGGAGTTACAGAGAGAGTCATCTTTCTTGGTGGTCACAGTGTTGATCTGCTTAAAGATCGACATTCGACAGCATGAGTTGGTGAAACTTTTTGACGAATTCCCGTTCACTCTACAGGTGACTAGTTGTATTTGTCATAGGCGTTAACAAAACACCGACTTATTTCTTGTATGATTGGCAAAGTGATGATGAGACACTAGTATTAGAATGCTTGTGCCATATATCACTTAAATAAGGTATCATTCCTACGCGTACTAAAATTGCCCAAGAATAAATACATTATTATGTATATGTGAGTCAAACCGTGCCATAACCGTGCAAAGAAAACGTGTCTAATTTGCGCTTGTAATTGAATCTGTGTAGTAATGTACAGAGTTCGCCGACAAAACTAACACTGATAGCAATCTGGCTTGTTGGTGAATTGAGATCAACTAGATTTCAGTCGCCCCATTGAGGTAATAGCCGTAGGCGTCCAAGCACTGTTAAAATTACGTATGACTACACAATTTCGTGCTAAGAATAGACTAAAATAATGTGGCTAGACGAGGCTAGAGCGTAATCATAGTTCTACGCGAGAGCGCGAGAAGGTGCAATTCAGCCGCTAAAGCCCTCGAGCCAAATCGGTCTACATCACATTACAAATCTGTTGATTATATCCTGTATGTATGTTTTGCGAATTTCAACACGCCATTACGTAATTGTATGCTGTTATATGTGTACACTGGCATGTTGTCCAGTAAGGTCATCGAGTTTGATTCGTCGGCGCATTGGCATTGAGTGTCATCTTCCTATTTTATTGGCTGGTCATTAATTTGTTCACAAACTAGTTTGTGTGAAGCATTTTGAACTTTAAATTGTATACTTTTGCTTTCGATAGCGTTAGAGACATGTTTATCGTGAACAGCGGTGGATTTATGGCTCATAATGACGATGAGTCAGGGAGCCGTTTAATTGCGAATTTCAATATGTAGGTGAAGGCGAGCCGGCCACACCGGCGTAAAGCCTCGTGGAGCCTTTATGTAAAGCCTACACTCGAATGTTACTGGTTGTTGAACGGAACCACCTTTACTGGCAACGTAACAATCAAAATGAGAACGTATGATTGTTACACAGCTTTCTACAGTTTTATTGCTATAGCCAAAGCAATTGGTGTGTAGAAAAGTCGTCAAATGTCAGATATTGTCGGAATTTTATGGTACATAAAATTGAAGAAATTCGACTGTCAACAGATGAAAAGTCCCTAGTGTCAGTCAGATGCCAATAAAAAGTACAATTTAAGACTTATATTAGGTGTTTATAAGAGGGATACCGCAGGGCTACGTTCTAGTTCCCATTTTACGGCCTGTAAATTATATTCTCACGGCCAAAAATATTACGTGAACCACAATTTTCTTTATGACATGAATAATTTAAAATTTGGACAAAACCTATATAATTTGTTACGTAATGTAACACGAGCGTGGAGTAAGAGGAACCACAAAACGTGACCGCCGAAAAGTTATTCGTTTATATTATTTCATATTACATGAGTGAGCCGAATGACGAAGTAATTTAGTTGCGGCCGTCGCACGTACACTTGCTCTATGTTTATAGAACCACTAGTATTGACTCGCGACTTCACTCAAATTTCGATCGGGCAAGTTCCGATAGCAAATAAACTTGGTATCAATTTTTCAGCGATGCCTCTATTTACATTAAGTATTCATAGATTTGTCTATTACCATCTTTCGCTCCCTTGCTCTATGTTTATAGAATAACTAGCATTATCACGCGACTTTAATCAAATTTTGATCGATCTATTCCCGACACCAAATAATAATATTTGTTAGGTTTACAATTAACTGGCTTAAACATTTCGTCCGTTTTCGGGAAATTACCTTTTCGAAACAAGTAGTAGTGTTTACGAAATGTCATTAATATAGAATTTAAATTACAACCAAAACAACCCAATGAATTTAATGTCCAACACCAATTATTTCTTGTTTCGGCATAACATTGTCAAGAGATCTATGCATTGGATTTGAATGCCTTAGAATAGTTTAGCGCAACGGTCGAGCCGCCCACTCGTTCAACAGAACTAGAATTTGGAATAAGGATACTTGCACGGTATGTAGTAAATGTTAATGAGGACAATTCCTCAAGCGTGAAAACACCCCAGCAGTTTGGAACTATAATCAGGGGTAGTCGTTATTTTTGAAGTGCTTCTGCTTGTTGTGGCAAATTTGTTGTAATTATGTTTGTGTTCACATCCTTTCCATTTCTCTCTCTTATTCCAGTCCCTTAATTAGTAGTGTGACGGCATAGTGTATTGGCATATTCAAACGTTGCCTGGACCTAGGCGCCTTTGTCCGTTTAACGCGTCTTTTCGGTTCATACACATGAAGTTCAAGTACTATTAAAATGAATTTATATTAAAATGTCATGCCATGCAGACGAATCTGAAATTCTAAATCTTTGAGTTAAGGCATACTGTCTGTGCCAATCATGCAAGTTAGAGACAGCATCTAAGACAAAAGTAAGTCACAGCGCGGTAAAATGGCGACGATGTTGGTATATTGCTTGGAATACGAAATTAGAAATACCTTGCCAAATTTAATAAATGCTGCGTAGATACTTGCTTTAATTTATAACGAGTCACAAGATAATCTCTTTGATCTAAGAACAAACAAGTCATCCTAAAATGTAACATTAGATGCTAACATCTTATACATTACTTCATAATGACCCATTTTCTTTATTAAACAAACATTCGTTCATTTATTTGTAAATGTTCAAACGAAAATAATCTCGAGAAACAACTCCGTTTCCGAGAATACCCACCACATACAATAAAACAAACACACACTTTCATTATTAGTATTCTTGTTACATAAAATTCGCCGAAAGTAGAGCCATGAACGATAATATTGCATAATATCAATAACATATTAATAAACCAGTTGGTTAATTTTATAATAAATTGTGTGCTCTTTATATCGGAGTCGTGATCCACATGTTTTTATAAAAGTAACATGATTGGCTGTTTAGCAATCAGTAACAAACTATAAAATACTGCATGATAAGATAACCTGCGCTCGCAGTACGACGAAGCCTTTAACACAAGTGTGATGTTTCAATGTGTTGAATACATTGCCGATTACGTTGTGATTTCTTGCTCATTTATTTATAAAAAATAGCAATGTATTATTATTACAGTGTGCAGAAAATTGCCGTTTCTACGGGCAAACATGTCAACAAGACCGGATCCCTGACAGGGACCGGTTCATTTTCAATTAATTTATTTGTCGGTCAATATTCAATCAGCTTGTAATAGAGGCGTGAAATGTATTTTTATTTATATAATATGAAGCGTGAAGACAATCTTTATGTGAAAGCTTCTATAGTACTATCATCAACTAGGTTATAAAACGGATCGTTAAAGCGTGTCTATCTTGACAGCGACAGAGTTTTATGTTCCTGTAGGAAGCGTCAAAGCGCGCCGCTACAATCTCCATGTAATTGGCTTGTTCCGGGCCGCCTAGGATCGCGATTGCCGAAATGGCTATTACTGTATGCTAATTCGAATTTAAAACTTCCCACTCACGTAATCTTTGAAATATATAAAGGGAGAAATTTACCGACTGCTAGAGTAACTGGCTGACGTACCAAATCAACACTCCGACTAAACCACTGCTTCTAAAATATTTGTTCCAGAGTTTTAAATGTTGTAAGGTCCCTTACGTAACACATGCATCAACTTCTTAACTTCAATTCTCTTCCAATATTCCTGAAAAAAAAGGGAGAAAGATTTTACTTAGTACAGAACTCTACGCGGTCGAAGTTGCGAGCACAAAGCTACCGGTGACTGGTATTTGTGTCGGGGTACGATCAAGTAACAAGAAACTATTCTGGTGTTGCCAGTAATATTATATTTAGCTGGAGCAGTTACAAGGAAGAAGGATGTAGGACAGAATGTGCAGTAAACGCGTAGTGACACGTGGTGCGACAGTGCGACAGGGCGTCGGCGAAACGTCCCGGAGCACAGGTCGCCGCTCCCGGAAACGTACCGTATATAGCGCGTCCCGGCGCCGCCTCACACACCTTTGTACTAACAACACATCGATACTTCCAATATTGTACCTACTAATTATGTGCGCAATACGCAGAATTGACTCTAAGAATCGCTAAGGAAATTTCCTAGATATACACTTGTAATCCGCGAGGGTATTACCTTGTAGAGCGGCTGTAACTGAACTTTGATATTTAAAGGGTTCTTTAATAGTTTTATCGTTTCCTTCTAAGTTTAAGGGCCAAATATTTAATAACCTAGATGTTCACACACAGTTCTAAAACAGTTTTCATTTACATGACGAGTAGGTCCCGAAACAAAGCTTCTCATATGAGCTAAGTAGACGAACGTTGTTTCATAACAGTTTCGAAACTTATTACCCATTCGCGAATGAGTAGTGCTAACATAACATCGTAAGGGTTATAGTACCGTTCCAATCCTCGGACAGTAAACTGAGCGAAATAATTGACTAGCTGGGGAGAATGCAAACGTGATTACGAGAATACTCCTAAACTCTTCAGGTAATTCAGTAACCATTTTATGTTCGGCACTTAAGGTTAATTCAATACAATTATACAGAAGAGATGGCATAACATACAAATTTAAAGCCTATGATTAAACTTGGCGCAAGTTCATTACGTATAAGTAGCAGTTAGGTTGGACTGTCGGTCTGTCGGTGGTTGCCAAGTCGCGTCGACAAAGTTCGGAGGACGCTTTACGCCTCATGTGCTTTTACTATTCACGTTCCGTCAGCGAGATTCGTGCATACTTAGACACGGCCGTCGCTGCATCGAATCTGATAAAAAGAAAAGGGTTTATTGGTATTGAAGTTTGAAAATGCAGGTTAGATACGTTTTCATTGACGTTCTTAAAACTGATAACCCTACTAGACAAACCATTTAAATGTAATAGTTACGATGAATTATACTGACTTAATTGTATGAATCAACTTTATAGTGGCTACAGGCGATTCTATTAGTGTGCAGCTTTCCTTTGTCTGATCTGGTATTTAATAATAACCAACTTTCAGTTAAAGTAGCTCCGGTAATATAGAATATCTATCAAGCTTATCCGGACTTTCCTCAGTCAGATTTAATTACACGCTTAATCTGAGTGTTCGCTCTCTCGAACCTCACGTCGACTGCAGACCTCCTTCGAGCTTATCGCCTGGTTATCGCCAGGGGTGATCGGGGGTAATCGTAGGCGGTCCTCTCACTCAACGTAGCACATATCTTTTCCATGTGCGCGTTTATTGAGATGCGTGAACATCGATTATGCATTACGTGTGGCAAATTTAATTGTATACTACAGGGAAAATTATTTCGAGGTTTCACCGCTGCACCTAGTGAAAGCAGGTTTAGTGATGACGTGTTATAATTAAGATATTGAATTGAGTTTGCAACTCTGCCATTTTATATTAGTCTATTAGAATGAGAACTAAATCATTTGTAATATTTTAAATTCGAACTTTGTATCATAACTACGCTGACAGCTACGTGGCATAAAGGATTACGGCTCTTTGTCTTTCGGTAATGCGTTCATTTCTAGAAAAGTCGTGTTCAACTTCACTTTTATGTACCAATAACAATTTGTGGCATATGAAGCACGCTTCTTTACAACATATTCTGAGCATGTTCGGGGTCGTGGCATGTTGTCATCATGTTGTATCGCTACACCAATTACTGCGTGTCCTATGTTCACGGAGTCAAAGGCACCACTTTACATTACCCTCGATTTAATTGGATTTTGTTTTAAAGGTCACTAGTACGAGAGCAACAGCCGCAACTTATTATTCTTGGAACGTGTCCAATTTAGATGAATAAATATTTTCTAAGCTAACAAACTTCAAACTACTCTTTATTTATTAGGTTGAGGTCTTTACAATAACGTAAATCAATAAAATGTTCGGCCTATTCCCACAAATTGCTTCGGATTTCAGATCGCGCCAAAAGGAGCTTAAGTTGGCTGGTTTCGAACGTTATCATAATACCGAGTGGCCGCATTTCTAGCACTGCAGTGCGTAGATATCTACTCTGCACTTATATTCATCATTTGTGTATAATGTTATAGCTTGGCGTTCTAGACATGATAGGGGCTAATTAAATGGAAAATCCGATACCAAAATCTATACAAATAAATAAAATGGTGTTGTCGCTGTTTGCAATATAATGGGTCAAGTTTTGCCGGAATGCATAACAACTAAATACGATACTTTGTCTGTTTGTTCCGACTAGTCGCCGAAACAGCTGAGCTGATTTGAACGGAAATTGCACTGGCAGATAACTGATGTTTTATGGACTTAGGTTACTTATCTTAAAGCAATTGTCAAGGGTGCAAAATAAATAAAATCTAAAATTCAGATATTTATAATACAGATAGATATCGACATTAATACTCGTTTAACTATAGCTTTTATAGATACGTTTCCAGAAGCCATTTTATGGCATAATACGACTAACGCAAGTGTTTCTAATCCGATATGATACAGTTTACATACTTAGTTGTACTTTGTGTAATGTATCGTACAAAGGACAATGGCAGATCTCCATACATCAAAATGTCTGAAATTAAATTGAAGCGTACAGTAATAAAAAATATATCAAAAAATTTGGCGTAAGTAACAGAGTCTATAAATAATTATATTTTCACTCAGGAAAGGTGGAAAAAGAAGATATCGGTGTTTGAATTTTTAGTTAAGAATGAACAATGTAGGTAAAAGGAAAGTTATAGTATGAAAATTAAACAATGTAGGTAGGTACGTTTGAATTATCAAATGACATATGTCAGATTGACATCAAAACGCGGAAGTATTTTGTAGCATCTAACTGTCACAGCCAAAGACAAAAGCAGAGCTGCACATTTTAGGTCGATTTTATGTGAAATCGATACAACAGTAAAACGATGCTGTGACGTTTTTATTTGATAAAAACGTTGTTTTGCTTCCAAAATATTAGCTTATTGATATAATGTTGATTAAATATTAAATAACTGCATTTTAAACCAAACCAACTCTATAAAGGTAGATCGTATCGATTACTTATATAATAATCGATACGGAAATAGCACTCACGTCTATTCCTGTCACACCATTGTCTATGGCTGTGGTCTATGGCAACAATCAAATAATAAAGTATTCGTAATCAATTGGAATGCTTTTTATCATCATAAATACTCCAGCTTTAACGAGACAACAGTGAAAATATTAAAAATCGTAGAAAAAAGAACAATTTGTTTTGTTCATATGAAGTTTAAGGTCGCCACAACAAACCCAGACCAAATTCTGCCATTGTTCTTTATATAATTCCATATACTTTATCTATTTCCAATTACAATTAGTAAATTAAATTTTTTGCCTCAAGCGTGTCTGTGCACATGATTTATTACGACAGTAATGCTATTACTATTTTTAAATCCGGCATTATTGATAAATGTAATGCGGATTACTTATCTTGACCTTGTACGTCTGTGAATCACTGAGCTTCTTTTAAAAACATATTTTCTTTAAGAGTATTTGATTTCTCCAATTAAAATTGCACAGAACCCTGTTCGCTGCAACTCGCGCGCTTCTTATGTGACTCTTACGCCAAGTTTCCAAAACGCTTTTTGCTTCCATTATTTATTCGCCGACGGACCATTTTTGGTCAGGCATTGTCGGCATTCGGTTCTTGTTGAAATTGACAATTTTTACTGTGCACGACGGCCAAATTGTCTTTTGTTTATGATGCGCCATACTGGCTGAGACTGGTAGAGTAGCTCCTAAAGTACTAATAAAAAGACAGACATATAAGATATAACGATCACTGCCTTCCTCAGAATATTTTGTAGTTGCACAAACAACATTATAAACTGGATCAAGACTTTTTAATATTCTCAACCTTGGTCGAAGGAACATTCACAAATAAATGTCGTTGATTTGGAACCTTGGCATCGAAAGTGGCGAATGTAAACACGAAATTGAAATTTGGAATTTCTTATTTGAAATTTTGGCGTTAGTCGTCGACCGCGAAATGCTTTCATGGGTTCAATGGCCATAAATCGTCTTCTGATTCTATGCTATATAGGAAGTGAGGCTTTATTTATAGAGTTAGAGGCAGGCGGCGCACGGCGGCACGCGTCGCTTGCGCATGGTGCCGGCGTCGCGGCCGGCGCGCAGTCAGTGCCGAGGCCAGAGGGGCGGCAGTGCTCGCCGAGACTCAGTCACGGTCGGTGCGCAGTGCGTTTCGGCCATTCCGCAGCGCCGCAGCGATCGATCTCTATATCATCCGCGCACTTTGCTTTTGAAATCGTTCAAGAGTGCCAGTGATAATTTCGATACCGTTTCGCCAATAGCGACAACGCTCGCTGCTACGCGTACGATAAAGCTTCGGTCGCCACCGCCGCGCACCCGCTCTGTGCCGAATTGAAATTCTTCACGCTAACGAAACGTCGAGATAAATTCTTGGAGAGTGCATTTACAGGGGATTCTGTTGCTATAATTACATTATCCTTGTGTGAGTTGATAGTGTCGCGCGGTTAGTGATACACGATGAGGCCGAAGGAGGAGGCGGACACGAAGGTCCAAACGGGGACCTTCATTCTGTCCGAGAAGATCGACGACAGCAAGTCGAAGAAAAGCGAGAAGGATATCAAGAAAGAGATGAAGCGTCTGGAAAAGGAGAAGCAAGAACGTGAGAAGAGGGACAAGAAGGCTAGGGAAAAGGAAAAGGAACGCGAAAAACAAGCCAAGAAAGGTTAGTAAGTGTACATACATGCGATAGCACAAGTAATACAGATTAGAGCGAGGCCCTCGCTTATCATGGAGCCACGTTATCATGATGTCATCTCGATGCTAAGGTGCCGTCGCATTCTGCAATTGACGTCCGACGCTAGTCGTGTAATCGTAAAAATGTAGACATTAATGCTAGTCTATTGTTGTTGCGGTTACATCATTATTGCTCTATGACCTTGGTTGACGTCAGTTATCAAATATTTCCCCCGATTACTCAGTATTTATAATATCGACTAACGACTCTTATCTTTAGGACTGTTGAATCTCGTCTTTCGCCGTTATCAGTACACAGGACAGCTGTATTGCTGCTACAAAGCAAAATGTCCTCGCATTTCTTACTTGTCAAATATGGACGATTATTCACATTTGGTAGTTAATTTGCGCGTCCAAATAAATCCGCGTTGCGAATCGCTCAAAACTGGTTTTGAATAAACAAAGATTTAGTTATTTTATTCACACGATTTTTTTATTGCTACGCTTATTTTAGTGATTCGTCAGTCCGGTCATATTAGTTGAAGACTTTAAAATTTAACTTCCTTTATCAATTCGTTCAGGTGTTGTTAACTTACATGAGAGTATTATGTATAGAGTCGGTAGCGTCTTCGTCGTGTCGTTTACCTTTATATTCTTAGATATAAAATTATCTTAAAATATCGTTCGCGCTTCTCTTGGATGCGGTGACATTTTGGCACACACGCCTCTTAACAGAGTTCTCGGGATGTTTATTCATTAATATATTTTTGCTCCTGGACACAATCGCAGTGACAAATCATTTTTTATATTTTATAGTGCATCACTTAGATATGTATGTTTCTGTGAAATGTGTTCAGTAAGAATGTGTACATCGTTGTGTTGCAGTCAAACCAGATGATGGATCCAACAATAATATTATGCTCGTGTTTAGACAATGTATTATGATTACGTGTCTACACTCGCCGTTGCATCGGTTTTACTTCACTCGCCATGCGCATAATGAAAACGAACGGTTTCTCGTTGGATCAATTCACAATTGCATGTTGCTGCTTGCAGACGTTTTATAAATTCAGTTGTATCGTACAAAGAGAGCTCAGAGCGTGACCACGCGTCACTTGAGCAGTTGAACGCGTAGATTTCAATGAGATTTATGTACCGCTTTGCATACAAAAGTCGTCTGTACCGCTGTCACGATTTCGCTTGCATTTCAATGAATTACAGCGGCCGTTCTTAACTCGGCTGAAGTGAAATTGTTGATCGGTGTGCGCTAGGGCGCGGGACGCGAGCCACTGATTGGCTCGGCGTGTTCCTGTCGGTACTTATTCGGCCTGTTATAGCGAAACAGCTTTCTTGCCGTCTTGTTAGTTTCCTGTACATGAATTATTTGTTGCAGTTTTCGTTTTCCTCGGTTTCATTTCACTGGTTTCCTCGATGTCCACGCTATTACATTACTGGATTTTCTAGTTTGTACTGGTTAGCACGTTGTATCTATATTATGTTTTTAAGAACAAATGTATTATCTTCTTTAAACTGCCACTCGGTTCCAGTGTCTTCTATCCATAAGTTATTTAGACAAGTGTTGTAACAATGTTTAAGTTTCACAACAGCCGGGCCATGTGACCCTCATTAGCAGATGACAATGGCAAAAATGTGTGGCATTACAAGTTGCTCGTTGTTTTATAAAGTTTATCTGTATATGTATATAGATAAAGTTATTCTAGATCGCGTACCGAGCATTTGTCGCGTGGTGTCTCTCAAGGCGCCACTGCGGACGAAATCGAGCGTTCATCGCACAGCGATTACTAATGTTATGTCATTTGTTATGATACATTGTCGTCATCAAGAGACCATCGACGTCCTTGTCGTAAATTGGACATTTGATCTTTGTAAACCAGTATATTGTCTGTCATGGATATCTTGTTTGTTGTCTTATTATCTTGTTTTAGTCGACTGTCGAATGTCCGTGAGATTATGCAAAGTTTTTGTTTTGTTTGTTTATTAGAATCTTCACTTAGTTTAAAATTAGATTTCGTGGCCTTTTGTTATTTGACTTGAATATTGTTGAAACAACTCAATATTTCTTCTAACAATATATTTACTTTGTAACTAAATGAACTACAAATCTTTTTAAAGGTTATAGTTTTAGTGCTACTTATATTGAAACGAGTTTACCGCAGCTAACTTCTCACGTGATACAAGGTGACATTCATAATTATTATGATGTCACTGCTCCACTGATATTTTGCGATTCAAGAGCGAATTTATATGTGTATACATTTATGACTGACTTCATGAAATGATGTTGGATTAGGTAATAACCTGATAACCTTTGAAATGAAGTGTTAAATGAATGAAAAATAAATTGTAGCAACAACGTAATTTTATTGATGCGTAACGCAGTTAATAGTCTTTGTATAACCTTGGCTATAGGATGATGATTGCAGCGAAGTAATTGTCCTTTTACAAGGACGCAGGCACAATTTTGTATGCCTGCATGTGTTGTTGGAATGAGACTTACCATCTCTTTCCCTGAAAGCACAGTAACTAGGCAAAATCCTGGTATTTCGAACAGACAAAGAAATGTGCCTTGTAACCACACATTTGACATAACGAATGCACTTTTCGTCAGAACTCTACATATCATTCAGACAGATAACTTCACTCTCGTTTTATGATCCGTGCTGGACTCTGTCGCCACGTCGCCGGCCTGTTCTATCATTTTCATTGTTTTATAACCTGTATTTCGTATTTGATTTTTTGTGTCTCCTCGACCGACATTTATTGAGCACGTTCAAACTTTATATAGCTATATTTTCATTGATTTGCTCGTCATCAAGCCGTCAGCTAGCTTACTGTGGTCCACAGAATTCTAGGCATCTTCACGGACTTCTGCTTCTGGGCAGGCAGCCCTGGAGGGATACACTTTTGACTTGTTATCTCGAATCTAGGTCTTCTTTGCACTTGGTGTTGCTTTGGATTTTCGGTAGACATTAAGAGATTGTGCTTACTCCTAAAACATTTTAATTTTGTATTCATTGAAATAAGAACATACATTCGATAACCCTTATCGTGTAAACCACATATTATTCTAAGTATGGCATTGCAACCCCTGACTGTGACTGATATAGAATTCCTATTGTATCATAGGAAGGGGTTAGCGACCCTATTCAGTCCGTGTACGGTACAATTCACACGCTCGTACGATGATATTGTGGATTATCGGCTTTTGCCCCAATACCTCATTGTTACACGCTAGCCTAACACAGCAATTTGGTTTTCGTAATTGGATGAGTTGCTTTTTTTTATAATGTCAATAGTAACCTATGACATTCATGTTGAGTTCAGCGACTTCGGTATACCGCAGGGCATTTAGGGTGGTTTCAGATTAGCGTATTTTTCTGCGCGTAAACGGTCGTTTTAGCATACGCGCTTACACGCGCGCTACATTATGCGCTTCAAAAAAGCGGACTCGCGTAAACGGGCATATTTCGGCGTGTTCGCTCGAAACGGTAGTGACATCTTGTCAGTGTCAACTTAGATTCTGACGGCTAAGCGCGTCATCGCTCGTACGAGTTGCGCGTGTGCCAAAAGGCGTGCCTATACGCGCCTACATGCGCTTCCAAAAACGAGCTTATACGCGCGTGTAAAACGCTAATCTGAAACCGCCCTTAAGGTTAATACAATATACTCTGTAAGAAATTCGCTTGACGTGTAATAGACGACCCATTTCGTTCTAAATAGGCATGAATTTAATGTTAACGGACCCATATTTCGTGAATGTCGCATCGGAGCCGAAATATCGGAAATAATCAAAACGGATATCTGTCTGTATACATATATATATTTAATAAAGGCTTCTCATTTATCACACGCTGTAAGCGAAAGCTTGCTTTTTATGCTTTTAAATCTGTGTTTGTTCATGGGGCAGACGAGGACATCGCATTGCCGAAACCGGACATTGCGCTTTTTTGTACGACGCCACGACGTCTCGGAACGGGGCTGCCCAATTACATTCGTATATGTGCAGTTATGTAATGCGTATAACCAGGACAATGGCAATGTTGAATATTCATACGTAGTTGCCCCTTGTCTTTCGTAAGTTTCTCCAGAAAAGGCCTGAGATTATTGCCGTCTAGCTAGCAGACTTCATTGAGGCATTCAGTAGAATATTGCGCATTAACTCCAACAAGCCTCAGATAATTATCAAATATCCGAGTTCAATATTCCTTCTTATCTGAGAATCGATTTGATCATGACAGGATCGATCACAAATATAATCTCAAACATATTCCATTCTACCTCCAGTATATATATTATGATGAATATTAAAGAATGAACTTGTAGCAAATCGCGTCGACCGTTAGTTTTTTATTAGTTTACAAATTGAGCAATACAATTTTATTATCATTTGCGCATGAATCATAGCTTCACTTAAATATTAAATTGCGTGTCTTACCCAAGTAAACACCGCATGTTTTATGCATTCGAGTTAGATCATAGATTCTATTGTTTAAATAGTTATACATACCTAGTTACTCAAAATGTGTAGCTATATTACTAATTTAGCGGAATAAATCGTCAAGATGTTCTTAATAATTAATTTGAGTTATACATTTGACGAAGTCGTGGAAAATTTGGTTTATAAGCAATTATTAGCAATTTTTTTATTCACAATCATTTCTGAGTGTTCTTGTGTCCGTTGGTTTTAAAGTTAGTAAAATCACGATGTTATGCAATTCATTCCTATTACGGTCATTGTCTTTTAAAATACTTCGAAAATATCAAATGTAATTAGTATTTAGTTCTTGCGTCACAAACGTTAATGTTTATAATCTCGGTCACTAGTTGCAGCCGCATGTTCTACATCGCTAATGCTCCGGCCAATAGTTTGCATAATTATGACTATTAATTCGATGCTTACTATTCTAATACAGCTATTATGATATAATCGGAATGGCTTGATCTGATGTGAGTCAATCGAGTAAGGAAAAACAAACAATAAATTGTTATGTTGTGCAGAATGAGTGGTTGGTGAGACTACTAATGAAGTTATGACTTGCATCGTACAGACCACAACCACACCACACTATGGTTATGTTATGTGATTTGTGAACACTTGCTTGCAGTTGCGTTTTGGTAGCAACGAATAGTGGATGTATTTTTGATAGGGTCGGCCGAATACTTACGCGGTGTCGATAGTGGTTACGTTGTGCTTGCGTCGCGGCGGCGATGTGGTCGATATAACAGACGACAAAAGGTGGTCCGTCAGAATTAGACAATTTTATTAGTTTTCATGTGGTACGTGTGAAGCCAGATTTATCATGGTATAGGTACGCACAATGCAGTTTTATTGTAATGTTTTCGGACAAAGTGACATTGACGATGTCGTTTCACTTGTTTTTACATACAGTATTATTCATCAACTGGTTGATATACGAATTTTATGTTTCGATTCAAGTAAACAAGTTCGAACACGTAAAATTATACTCCATCGAAGATGTTGTTGATAAAGTGAATAAAGGTAGTCTTTGTTTGACTTTATTTATGTAGTATATGTATGAAGGATTTAAGATCTACAGGCCATTTACCATATGCTTCATCGAAGATGTGAAAAGGATAAGATATATATAATTATGGTAATGTCCTGTAACATTCCCAGTATCATCAAATTTTAACTTATCTTAGTTATTACATCACATTAAGATTAAAATATAACAGTATTTCATCTAAGAATATGACAGGATGCTGAAGTCATCACACATTCGTTAATAAAGTCTTAGGGTAGAATTACGTGTTGCTTGCCTGGCGCGTCGTACGCGACATAAACTTGTCGAGTCGAGGGCTCGTGTCACTGCCCTACTAACACCCTATATATGGTACCTTACAAGTTTCTATCCGCGGTTGTGCGTGTCGTTTATCGCGGGTAAAGATTGCCTATGTGCTGTTCTGATGTATAAACTATATTACTACATCGTTTTGTCGAAAAACGATGAGTAGTTTTTGCGTGAAAGTATAGCGAACATCTATTTACCCATCCTTAAAAACTCGCATTTATAATTGTAGGCTGACTGACACTAAATATAATGTCAATATTGCATCTCAAAAAGTGACGTGATGCTGGCGTCATCAATGTCATCAAATACACAAACTTTCGCATTGATAGTAGGAGTAGCATGAAAGCATCGTCATCATCCTAGCGCTATGATGATAAGGGTTGGATTAGGAAGTGTTGTGGCCGGCAATAGTGCAGCTGATTATAACACAAGCAACACTGAATATAACCGTACCTACAATAACAAAGTCTCGATTCAAAAGGTGACATGATACTAGAGTCATACTTTCATAATTATAGTGTACTAAGGGTAGATGCACGTGTTACGTGCCAGCTGTTCCACACCGCACTGTCGATGTCGCACGCGACACAACCCTGTGTCACGGTAATATAATCTAACAGTATTGTAACTCGGCCGTCTTCGTGAGTTATATACCTACCAGACGCGCCGCATGCGAGCTGCGGCACGATAGCGGCTGCGGGTACTGTAGGTACAGTCCGCCCAGTCTAATGGGTACTCTGCTCGCGGCGCGTAGGTATAACTCGAGTTTCGTGCGTTTGTATGGAGTTACAATACTGTTAGATATTATTACCGTGCCTGTGTAGACTTCGCGTCGGGCGCCCGTGTCACTGCCCCAATAACGGCCGATGTAATTTAAAACTAGTTACCCTAAGGAGTGATGCGGTAGTGTTGTTTGAATTTATAATTGGATATTATAAGCATATTACTCACGTTTTAAAGGATAAACAAGTTATAAGGCACACTGAATATAACTGTACAGTAACAATGTCTCGTCTCAAAAGGTGACATGATGCTGGAGTCATATTTTCATAAATTAATATAGTGTACTAAGGGTAGATGCCCGTGTTGCATGCCACCTGGTCTACACCGCACTGTCGCACGCGACACAACCCTGTGTAGACGCTGGGCCTCGTCTCACTGCCCCAATAACGGCCGATGTCATTAAAACTGGTTACCCAAAGGAGTGCTGCGGTGGTTTTATTTGAATTTATTATAAGATATTAGGGGCATATTTCTCACGTTTTAAAAGTTAAACAAGTTACAAGCAACACTGAATTTAACTGTACAATAACAACGCCTCGTCTCAAAATTAAAGATGACATGATGACTAGACTCACACTTTCATAAATATAGTGTAGGTACTAAGGGTAGATGCACGTGTTGCTTGCCAGCTGGTCTACACCGCGCTGTCGCACGCGACACAACCCTGTGTAGACGCCGGGGGTCCATGTCACTGCCTCAATAACGGCCGACTTCATTTAAAACTAGTTACCCTAAGGAGTACTGCGGTGGTGTTATTTAAATTTATAATAGGATATTAGAACTTTCTCACGTAGTAAAGGTTAAACAAGTTAGGGTAGGCAAGTAATAGGTAGATTCTATACTTTTGGGCCGGTATAGACAGAATGTAATATAATACTAGATATTATTCAAATATACTAATCTGTCTTCTTATAAGTTATGCGTATCTCGATAGTAGCCCATTGGCTAATATCGAACTCGAGGACAAATGGTTTGTGACTGCTGCATTGAGCTTTTAAAGTGAACTTAAGCCCGACAAGAATTCTCTTTTCATTTTTATGCATTGCTAGTACAGCTCAATAATTTTAGGAATTTACTTATTCGTATTATTTTCATTCATTGCTAGTGTATCTTCAAGAATTTAGGGAATTTCCTGAACTTTAAAATAGAATCCATCTAACCATGTCGGTGTTACTTTTCTACCAACATCGGCGCCGACATTCGGATCTCAACAAACAGGCGCCGGCTGATGCACGCGACCTTCTTCTCCCATAAAAAATATAATTACACATCCCAATGGAACGCACCAGCTATTTCTGAAGCTTTCCAAACAACTTTACGACACAACTGTACTATTAATTACACACAAATATTACTCTTTAAAAACGTAATTATATTTTTCATTACACGCAGATTATAGTCGGCCAGTCCAAGTTCCGGCTTGAAAGCGTGGTGAATTTAGTAAACATGACTCTGATCTATGATTAGTGTAGTTATTCACGCCTCGTCAAGTAATAATGCCAATTTTGTCGCGATTGAAAGTGCCACTATTGTCATTAACTTTTTCTTTGTACACTTCAACAGAATTAGCCATTAGCATACAGATAATGAATAACAAGACATACTACTTTGAGCTTGCGTTTGGTTTTTTATGACATATCATATTATACATGAATAGAGTTGATACTGATATGTTTTGAATGACCGACGGAGCACGTACAAGGTGAACTTGAATTGTAAGGAAAATAGCTCGGTAATCATAATCACACTTTGACTGTATTAGACATATATAAAAAGTGGAAATATTGAGATTACACTGGAATAATAAGTATTCCTGCTAGTGCAGAGTTTAGTAAACAGAGTGGTGGCAAAAAAGTCATCAACGTAAGTGGAAGTCACCTGCTTCACGCTAATCTATTCTATTCTTTCAATTATTCATACATATTCAATCTTAGCACCGTAGTACGAGAAAGGTATACGAAGAATACCTTTCTCAGACCCACACCTTCACGCGTTTTGGAAGTTGTGTGTTCCTTTCATCCTCGTCCTATTATTATCCCAGTTGCACCCAAGACTTGTCTCGGAGCTTGCGGTCACCTCTTTTATCGTACCATTTTGACAGAATATTAGGTTTATGTATGTCCCTCTGGCATACCCTAATGTATGGCGCTCTGTCTCACAGCATACTCGGTACTCGAAATGGAGTCCTGACAGATAATGAAAATGAAATCTACCCATACCCTAATGTGCTTTATAGCCTAGAATACTCATGCTCTAAATCTTCATAATATTACAACTGAGCTGAATGCTTACCTATGTCCACTAAGTATCCCACATAGATAAGAGCGACATTGGCCCGCCTGTCGGTTGCACAATGCGCGCGCGTCGCCTCGCTTGCGACACCAGTTATCACGCTGACCTCCACATACTGACTTCGCGTATCGAGTATCTATCGCGGCTATTATGTTCTATATTCAGATTTAAGATTGCTATTTATAAACATTTGATTTACAAGAGTTTGCTTGTATTTCTTTTTACTTTCAATGAAGTCGTTTTGCGGTTTACGTTCGATTCAGTTCTATGAGTTTAAACATGAATCAAGGTAGAATATTGTCACCACAAACGTTTTAAATCATTTGATGATTATTGATGAAGGTCTTGTATCACAATCACAACTGAGACGACGCTGGTAGAATTCCTATCAGGTTATCTCGGTTGTGACACAAGACCTTTGGCCTGCAGACTGAGGTAGGATTATAGTGTAGTAAACAACTAAATACTATAAATTCAAAAACTTGCCACGCGCGGTACATTCTAACTCGAAACTCTGCATTTTATTGTATCAATGTCTCCGACGAGATACTCTCTACAGCAAAGTCATCGTTTCTTGTTACGAAACGCCCTAAAAGTGTATGGAAGCAACCTTCCATCCAGAGCCTCGGAAACATTTATTATCAAACGAAGACTTACATGAGTGAGGTTTTCAGAAACGTTTTCGACCTAAATTTAGGTTTACGAGTTTTTCTCGCTCCGTCGGCGATATTTAGATCGAGTTTTATTCCATTTCTTGTGCGATTTGTTATTCGGTTTTATGGTGTTGTTTCATGTGTACGTTATAGTTGAGATTGAAGACGCGTGTCTGCCTTTATGTTAAGTAGAACATACCAATAATAGTTAAACGATATTATGAGAACGAACACCCTGTTTGAAGCAAATGGAAACCATTCCGATAACTGTGAATTTTCCTGGTTTACTGGTTTAAAGTGACATTAACAGCATTACGGGTAGTTTTCATTTTCGATTGAATAAACTTTGTAAACACGTGACCATTTTGAAGACTCCAATTAATTGACTTGGTTTCATCAAGAATGCAGAACTAACACGCTGATATAAGATATTTTAAGATTGTCTACTACACCATTCGATAGTTCTTAAAACACTAAATAGACTCCTAGAACATAAAATATTAGTTGTTAAACTTGCTTATATTTTAATCGTCATAGTGTTACGTACATGGTCGACGATTCATCTGTTTAGTCCGCTATAAATAGCTACTGTATATTAAAACACAATAATATTATTACTACCTACCTCACGCATAGTGATTTAAAGTACAATAAGGGGTGGCCGCCCCTTTAGTCGGATATCCGAAACTATTTGTGTCCTCTCAAAGTGTCGTAAATATCCTCCTAATTAATACTTCGTGGGTTATACTAATAAAATGACGATTATATTCAATAAAATATCTATAAAGTTTATATTTATAGTTATGCGCGTTTTCTAACGCTGGCATAGCGCGTATGTTCTGAGAAACGATCTGCTTACGTCAGAGTACCAATCAACTACAACAATCCAATTGTTGCAAAAAATAGTTCGCAGACTGCTGAAACACGCGGTGGATGAAACTATAATTTGTTCTGTGAAAAACTAAGCTAGCCTCTATTTAGAGTTTTTGCTGTCTAATCAGTGACTACTTCGAAATGATCTTAGTTTTTGCTCCGTGAGTCAGAGTCACTGTGGTGATAGTGATACCCTGATAAAGATCTGCAGAATCATTGGACGTCAAGTTTATCCAAGGGTGTTTGGATCATACACATGTATATATCGGCCTTTGTGTCTTGCCAAAATGTATGAATCCGCATCAAAATAAAGACCTGACTAACCACGCTATTTATTTTGCAACATTGTAGAAACCTATTAGTTTTACTAGCGCCGATAAGCGCTACGTAGAAACCAATATTGAAAATGTTTAACTTTATTTCAAGCGTGCACATATTATTTATTCTAAAACGTTTGTTAGTATTACAATGTGTATTTAGCCTCTAGAGACAAACCAGTATTGTGAAAAGATCTGCGGCTATTTTAAAATATTGTCATGTCTCAATAATACCATAATCAAGTTATCTATTCAATATTTTGTAGAATGTCAAGGCTTATTCTTCGAGAAATATACAAATACTTTACAATCTCTGAAGTAGTAAGATATTTATTGTAGTAAAATATGACTTCTGCTGATGTCTGAAGTGGGGTCGAATGAATGTTCTTAGCCTGTCTCTCAAGGTCAACTTGGGGCGTGACTGTATATGCGTCTGTTTCGCCGTCGTCAAGTGCACATTCGCCTTGCGACGAAGTACGAACACTCAATACGTTTACCTTCTCCTTGACATCGGCTGTTGTGTGTCGCCGCTCGACTGTTGACTCAGCAAGTTATTTCAGTGCGTTATTGGACTCGCTATTTTAAGTAAACACGCTGATGTATGCTTGTGAGCTTTTACGTTTGTTTTTGAAGCGAGTTTAAAAATAATACTTGCTTGTAAAGAAATGTGTATAATCACGCCTAGCGCGCGGCATGACAGAGTAAATTCTTTCGAGATGATTGTAGGAACATATTTGTATACTACATGTATACACAAACACATAACACAAAAGCAAACATGACTAGGTAATGAGTTTCTTTAATTTAAAATGGCGACGTTTTGGAACAAACGCGTGTCGACTCGATTATTACAATTATAAAAGTCAGTGTAGCAGAACGTAAAAATGATTGCACAATTTTCGGTTCATTGCGAAAACTGAGCACGAATCGAGAGTATCGGGAACGCGGTAGCTGTTACATCAAGTTTTAAATTCTTGAGAAACGATTACGTTACTGTCGGGAATGTCCAGACGACAAGAAATAAGTGTGCGCCTCCAGAATGCGATATTTTACGTGCCATAAATCTGAGCACGGAACTAGGGCTAGCACATTATACAGTTTATTTAACAGTAATAACGATTTATCACTAGATAAATCAAAATCAACATCCTACTACTATTATAAACGGGAACATTTGTGATGATGAATGTTTATTACTCTTTCACGCAAAAAGTACTGAACGGATTTTGCCAGCACTTTGGCTACCCACGCGGGCGAAGCCGCGTACTGAACCTAATTATCGAAATCTTTTCACATGGAAAGTAAAACTACAGAATGCCAAGCAAAAAACGGGGTGCAAAAAACAGAAGCACTAAATGGGTCACCCTTATAAAAAAGGCAGATGTTTTAATGAAGCTCGCCAACTTTTGGCAGTCGTTTTTTACATAGGCTCTACCTTGTTGGGACCTAGTGCCAAATAAAGTAGCTTTATTACATCACTGTTAAATTGGCTTTACGACTCGTAAATTTATTATATTTTTATAAAAAGACTAGGTTCTATCCAGTCTGTGTAGGGATATCGCTAGGTGTCAGATCCTTTAGCAGATATACTGTATAAGAGTTACGAACCAATTAAATTCCGAAATTTATGGTAGACGATGTAGCGATAGCTAGGTTCTCCTCGCAAGTCCTATCATGTTGTAAGCTGTAACGATGAACGCAGCCTATGAGCTTTTCTCATTTAAACCATTTTTCAGATGTTTAGGTAGTTTTTCCGTGAAATAATCATCCATCCATTCATGCATGCATGCATATCCTGACAAACTGTCGGGTTTATAATAGTACGATTTTTACTCTTGTATACCTGCAGTCACAGTATAATAGGCTGGGCATTTTTCTATTCCTTCGGTAGCCCTGCGCAAGTAGGTCACGTGGCGCCGGTGCCAAGATCAACGGTACGTTCAGATTTATCATCACGTGTCTCCACAATTTCGGGAATCAAACCGTGAAAAATGGCCGCCGTGGGCATATGTCATAATATCAGCGGCGACTTGACCGAGCCGTCAGCGATACGTGCCAGGAATAACAACGTAATCCCATGGAAATAGAAATTAATTAACATCGTTACGCTTATTATCTTTTGGCTGCAAACAAATTTTCGGTTATTTCCGAAATGCACTGCAAATTTCGAAGTGGAAAGACCTACCACATAGTTTATATATAAAAAAAAAACTGTATTTAAATATGAAGCTTGAGCACATTCCTAGCAACCGCTGGCCATTAATTTTCTCTTGTACAAATTCTCATTAACAGCAAAATTGAACATTTTTATAGCATACCTATTAAATTTTGCATTGTTGAGCAATGTACTTTGATAAGTTTTCCTTTGACAACGGACTCTGGAATGCGAAGTAGTTTCTCAAGGCAAATTTGTAATATGTACAGTAGAAATGGCGGGTGAGGTGTAGACGTATAGTGGTTATAAAGGCAGGGTCAGAATGCTTCGGCGTTTAGTAGCCGGCACATAGTAAGCCGAGTAATCGATGTCGGAGCACTGACAGCTCGACGCCTGTCGTTATTTGCATTCACTCGAGCCTTCACATTCAATCCACTTCCACTGCAATGTTTAAATTACATTTCATGTACTCTCTATGTCTCTACGTCCTAGATTAATGGAGGCTATCTATCCATGCGTCCATGTTATCGATCTGTGTAAATAGCTAGGTCTCAGATTGTTCTGTAGATATGCTTTATTAGAAATTCGAACCAATTAAAATCCAATATTGGTTGGAGACTGCCTTTTGTGTCTGCTCGTAAATTCGTTTGACATTTTAATCACCAAGTATAAAGTTGGAGACAAAATGTAACAAACTCAATGTCCTATAAATGTATTTGGAGATTGTGATCCAAATTGATTGCAATTTTGGCGATAAATTGATTTTCTACTTAGTATATGACAAAAATATTCGGTCTCCGTCGTTCTGTAAGACACATGAGTTCGTCAATCCAATTTGTAGAGGAATTCTTTAGTTTTCGGACGGTTAGACTTATAGACGTTTCTAAGCTTGCACGAGACTTGTACTAATGTGTTTGAGTGCCCGTGGGCGTAGAGTTCGCCAGGCGGATGGCGTCCGCAGTATTTCTGTAGCGGATGTTTTGTTTGCGTAGCGATTTTTCACATAAACCATTCGCGTCTGCGTTCGTACTCAGCTCCATTCAGAGTATTTCTCTCTTGGCAACTATTGTTACTATTCATTCATTCGAGTTGTATAATCGTAGTGCCGTGTGCGGTTAGGTTAGCAGAATTCTCATCTTTTTAGGAAGTTTTGCGTCTCCTTTAAATTCGACTCGAAAATCGTCTAAGTAAACTAAAAATCCTTACTTATCGATTAAATATTAAATCAATGAATTGTTATTAATACCCTGTTTAAGCACTAAAAACTACTTACATTTATTTGTAATAACTTATGCATAATGAGTTTACCTATGGCTGGATTTGTCAGGATTTGCCAATCGTACGCATGTCAATTCTACTCGTAGTTGCGACCTCGGTCGAATTGTTTCATATCGTGGCACTAGCTGTCCCCTCGTTGGCGTGGTTTGTCGGATCAGCTAACTGGTGGTCGAGGCCGATTTTGCCATCAATTGTGTGGATTGCACTCGCCAAGTGGCCGGAGGCACATGTCACGTGGTGTCCCCAACCACAAGACAAGTTGAATTTTCCGCCACGCCTCGTGCCTCAGTGTTTTCCTACGATAATAAGCAATTAACATTTTATCGTGAGAACGGCTTGAAGGAGAACCACCTATTGTGTCACGTGTGAATTATAAAGTTATGTTTGTAAACACGTTAGTCCACTTTTCATTTCCGTTGTATATTTGTCAGTTTTACTGCCGCAGTCTTCTAAACCCTTCTGTAATACCTGCGTATCTTTCTTTGCTTTTTTATTTTCTACCTTATTCTAGACGTCGGCACGCGCAGCTGACGTTCATCAATCATCGGTGCGTCTGCGTTCAATCACTCTCACATACTCGTATACACATATACTTAGTCAGCACTAGGCACGCCTCAGAGGTATCGTATTCAGGCAGTCGGTAGCCGATATATGTCCCGCTAATGGACACAAACACATTAGCTAAGTGCTCGCGTTTTCATTGTTGCGGTTATCACCTCGTTATATATGTGGGTTAATATAAAAAGAACTGACACATTAGGGATACTGATAAAGGTGCCTGTGATTTACATTATGGAGCGAAAACTATTTATCTATCATTGGCTAGTCTAAGTTTGTTTGTATTAGATTGACGACCGTCATAACTCTTGACTAAGGGACAGTTTATGGCACATGATTTAGGTATTTTGATTGATGAGAATTTTTATGGCATTGAACTTCACCTGACCTTAGACAACTCATTTTATCGTTTCTTGATGGCTATAATTAGTTTGATCAGTGCGTTAGCCCTTTGGTTACCGCCCTACAATCTGTGTGTATAAAAATTATAAGAGCCTCAAATCTTGTATGATTTTCATATAGTTATTAAGATGATCAGTCCCCATTATGTTTATAAGCATTCAAATAACATTTCAAAATCCTCTGTGAATAGTCATTTACAGTGTATATTCATACCAATGGAATCGATTTCCCGAAAGACAAAATAAAATACCTTTATTTTATTAATTTATTTCATCTTACGCTACAATCTATTTTTACATGCTTAGCCTAATACAACAGATTAAGCCAACTTATAATCTATAACTTATAAACAGTGACAATCTTGAGAATTTACTCGGAGATAACCAGTGTCCTCCATTTCCCGCAACTGTTCTGCCTACATAGGGGCGAATATCTCGCCAATCCAGTGTAGCATTTAGAGGTCGACGTTTATTAAACGGTCCAGAATTGGTGCCCGTAATGGTTGATGGGCCGAACTAGTCTGAACAAGGATAAGTCGTTAATGACTGGAGCCGCGTCCGCCAGCGTCAGGCAATTGGAGCCGGTTGCGTAACACCTCTGCCTTGTTGTGGATTGCTGTTGTGAATAGGTCAAACGTTCGCCAATAAAGAAATATTTGAAATAAATTGATTTAGACTCCTGTTGTCCTCCTTCAAAGCAAAATTCTTAGATTCTCCAGTTACCACATCGTTGATGAGCTTTGCATAATTAAAAAAGTCGATTCAGTCAAGTTCCTTTGCTTCGCTAGATATGCATTGGGTATTCGATGCACTTTGTAGCAGAATAAATATAGTTTTTAGAAAAAGTAATTAATTTAATCCATATATTTTTTAATTGGAGAGTGGAGGAAAATCAGGTACGCTAAAAAACTTATCGTTCCAAAATAGTTGTATATTTTGGTACACTAGCTTTTTAATTGTAAAATGATATACACTGTAAATGCTTCTGTCTATTTTTTCTAATTCTAAGATTGACAGTTTGGACAGGCAAATTGACAGCAGCAAATTAAATGTCTCGGGACTTTCCAGCTCCATTATTGAACATTAACGGTAGTAACGAGGGCGATTATCTCTTACTTGTTCTCCTTTGAGCTCATTTGAAGTATGTACTATTCATGCAGCCTAGTTTATGCTGCACTATATCATAATGGTATAATGGAAATGTTTCCACGTGGGCGCTTTGAAGCAAATATATGAAGATTAATATATCAAGGCACTTTCCAGCAAAAGTGATTGCAACTTGCAAGAGCGCTCTGTAACTTGCTTTACAAAATCGATTATACGACTTACTTAGATGGGAATTGTCTCTACAACAAGTTTTCTTAACAACTCCAACAGACTGCACACACGTGCAATACTAGAGATAATGATTGATACACATACACACACAGTGTTACTGTAAGTGACAGTTACATAAGTTGTCCAATTGACCCCGATGACGCATCAGTGGGAGCGCTCGTCCAACCAAATACTGTGCTTAATTATGTTCACAGAACTAGTCGTCACTCTTACAATACCTCCGGCTGTGTGCTGTTCCACAGTTGACTGACCCACGGGCTACACTCACGTATGTTTTGACTAGCCGGCAAAACTCGCCAGAAAGGAGAATTCTCCAGAAAGAAAACTCCGAGAAGCATGTGACAAATGAATATGTCCAATTTCCTTTCGTGCAGTCTTTGTTCACGTATGTAAATGAATAGAACGCTTTAAATAGTAATCGCCCAAGATAAATGGAGCCGTTTAAACGTTTAAAAACGATACTAAAGTTTGTTTTGTTTAGCGCCGAGCAAACAGTTCTATTCTGAAAAGATGTAAAAATAGAAGTGAAAGATGGACGAGGTCGAGCTGTGAGTTCAAACGGTTCGGGCGATTAGTTCCCATGCGGAATGTAGTCGGACATAGAGGATTAAATAAGTGAACGGATATATAATCAAAGCGGAACTACATGCGTGCGTGGGTCGAACGCGCGGTTTAGGCTACGCGCTCCGGCCTCACTGAACGCAAGCTTCAAAGCAATCTCCAAAATTCCGTATTCCTCGAATGATCAAAGTTACTCAAGCTGTCCTATGTGCGTCGGTTTCATCATTTGCTAATTACGTGACGCATTTCACACGTATCACTGAGTTTTGAGTGAAGCGATAAGATAAAGTCAAACAATGTATTGCTGCCGTTCAATTTAGCCGTGTCGCAATATTGAATTTTGTGTATGTCCTGATCAGGGTTTCTGACAAGGGGGAAGATTATGATCGATGGGTTGAATGTGCTAGACATATTTACTGCAACGGTTTTGAAGATTTTGACGTCAGTTGTTTTGGATGAGTTGTTTGGTTTTCTTCAGCTAGTTTGTCTGTCGTTAGTATGACGAGTGTGACACAAAGGTGTACTAATTGCGTATGTAGTTGGTCGTTAGTTCGTCGGTCAACAGTCGGTCGAGTGCCGCGCCCAGCGCCTTTGTCTCAGACCCGCACGCTCACTACCAGACTAGCTGTCTACAGACTTCGCATCACACATGTGCACTCGTAGTGTTTTGCATTTTCTGTTAGTTACGACGGCGGTAGTGGTGTTGCGTAAACTTATGAGTCCCTCTTTCGTCAAAGTTTCTGCAGTTTCAGACAGCTTGTTACTTTACCTTTCTAGGATTGTGTAGCTATCTTTCTAGTTGGTACTTACAGAAAGTCTATCTGGCAGAAAACTAAAAGCCAGATTCGAAAATTGCAGTTTATTAGTGTAAGTAAGTATCAGCTATGTGTTAGATACCCCTTCATAGATGTACAAGTGTCGTTTCTGAATATACACACGAATTTGGAGCCTACTCTTAGTTTGGGCACTGACGCAACGCTTTACATGGATGCATTCAGAAATACATATATTAAGTAAAATGTTCTTATAAAATTGATGTCCTAAGTAGTATTAGGCCTCCTGATCCTATTACTTTTATGAGATTCTCTTCGAAAAGTGGGATTTAAATCCAAGAATATCGTCTTGTGTTTGATATATCGACATTATTTGTGGTATTCCGTTGATTTCCTGATAATCGAATATAACAGTTTGTACTTTGGCGCGATAACGCTAATCTTATCGTTGCAAGTATTTTATTTACCTAGAACTGCTCGTTTTATTTATAAATTTTACATAGTCAGCTTATGTATCTATTTTACAGTGACTGAATATTACATATATTGTGAATGACTTCGTTGCTGAGAAATAAGACAAATTTTAGTTTCATCTGAAGTGCAAGTAGATCTAGGCGAGACGCAATAGCTTTTTAATTGTGTCAGGTATTCCAACATCAAGTCCCATTTTTCAAAACATTTGGTCGCGAGCTCGTAATTTATATTGAAGGCACTGCATTTATTCCTTGCGATAGAAATACAGTAGTTATGTTAGAGGATCAGAAAAGCCTTACGTGACTTTATCCATTTATCATTAGACAGGTGAAGTTGTTTACCACCTTTTCAAAAAGAAATCGGATGACCAAATAGCCGTTATTTTTATTAAGTTTCATAAGCTACTCCATTATCAGCGAGACAATGGTGCAAGAACGATGGTATCGGGACATAGCCCCTGTCCGACAGCGTAAGGCGCTGCGCAGACGAAATAATGATAAGACCTGAATATAGAACCGGACATGTTCGCGAGGATGGAATGTACGAGATGACCCAAACGAAGAACTAACTCGACCTCTTAACGAAGGCCGAACCTGACCCAGTATTGCACGACAGGATATAGTGTCCATACCTTTATATGTGTCGCAAAAATTAGTACCACAGCAACGGATACGAGTCGATTCGGAGTGATTCGATTCCGACAAAAAGTCTGCGGTGTGCGAAGCGCCTAATCGACGCGCGGCGCTCACACCACGCGGCAACGCACGCGCAGATTAATATAGCTGATAGTGAGCCATAATATGAATCACCCAACTTTATTGTACTGCTCTATACATCAATTGATGACTACAGTACCGGTTTCGGTATCGTCTTTCATACATTAAGTCGGCCAGTATAAAATGATCTATCATTTGCATCAGCACGCTTTACCTAAACAGACCAACTTACGGCACCACTTATTGCTATCATTCCATTATAAATTGAACTCTCATTCTTCGAGGCTGCGTTGTCAAAAAAGCTCAACTTGTTTCGGTAATCTATAACTTAATGCGCTATGCTTCTATACACGAAATTTCCAGTTATTATTCCTCAGCCTTATTTGTCGTAACATTGTAGAATACCGATAAGTAGAACGTGCTCCACAGATTAGGCAGTAATTTTCTGATCCGCCGATAGTGTCAGCGATATACTGGCTGCAGTTTCGTGAATACCAAAACGGTATAGCCATTGTACATAAGTAGGCAGCTATTTCTATGCTGTTGTCATAGACAAATTAAATACGTTTAGATGTTTCTAAGAATAATACTTTGTAGTATATATAGTATATCATCTTTATTGTAGGTACAAATGCGAAAGAAACTAACAATAATGAATTTTAACAAAAAGAAAATAACGGATAGTACAGTTGGCGGCCTTATCAAATTAAGCAATCTCTTACAGGCAACCTTTGGATTGGAAAAGAAAAACACTGATTCCGAAAAAAGGTAGTTTGATGATCTTTACCGAAATAGATTTATAATAAAAATACATTCATTAACATAAATAACTATATACATAGATAAATAACTATAATACACACATACATAACTATATACATACATAAATAATTATAGAATACGTTATCTAATATTGTTGATACATAAATTAGTGATAAACATATGAAAGGAAACTAGAAAAATAAGAATTACAAGAGTAGTAAGATTAAAGAGAATCTGTACTTCTTTTCGATTTGGTAAACGTACTTTATTTTTCGAGTTTGGGTAAGTAATACATGGTGTGATCAACACCCTCTAATGGATTTCGATATGAAGCTTTAGCTAGGAAAACACTGCGATGCCCTGAGGTTCCCGAAGCTATCTGGACCCCTGGAAACGTTATAAACTTATGTACTAGTAGAGATTCTCAAACAACCATTTCTTCAAAGAGGAATGAACGCCAAGCGATTTTATAAAAAAAGCATTTACTTCTTCTATCGGTTGTAGAAATAAAGTCGAAAATATTCAGGCTAATAGGCACCGAAGGTGTTAACTTTCTATTATTGTACAAATAGCACAACGATAATTGCCATGTGCGATATCGCCCAGTGTGTCATTGTTGACACGAATTGTGAATACCCATCGCTAGGGTCGGTACCAGACATGTGCCACGTACATAATCGACTTGAAAGTGACTTTCGCAGTTTCAGAAGTTGGTGTATGCGAAACAATAATTGACGATTACATATTTATACTAACAACCAAAGTATGTAATTTAGACTATAAGGTATTTATCTATGCGTCTATACCACGCGAAATAAAATGATTTATTATTATTATTACAGCATGTCTCGACTGCAATATAAAATACAATGTTCTTTCACTAATATGTATGTAACGGCTCTCAGTCGCGTAATTATTAGAAAACAAAGTTCAACAGTGTCTAACCGCGTAACACTTTTCTTGGTATCATACTTTTGTTTACTTTTATGCATTATCCTGCTGGAGGGCAACGACTTATTTTCGTTCCATTTGTGTATATCGCGTGCCTTAGGCAGCCCGGAACCTAGCACGGCATGCCATTCCATTTACCTAGTTTTTTAGCCGTGATTGAGACATTTAGCATGGCTCGACTTTGTGCCGCGAAATACTTTTTAAAATCAACTATCTTTGTCAATGGAGGATTGATTAATCTGAGTGGTCTTTAAATTAAAAGATCTTTATTGAGTGTGCCGTTGGCTTACCGTGTCCATTTTTGGCTTGACTTAAAAGCCAAAGTTGGAGGGCACTGCAGCCATATAAGCACTAGTAGCCTCAAGGTAGTTAAAGCCTTGCTGATTTCAGCATGAATGGGCCGGCTCGACCGGGGTAATACTACCCTCTCCCAGAAAATCGACGTAAAGTACCTAACAGTACCTAACTACCTACCTACCTACCTGTTGCGTTTCGTTCGGTGAGTGAGAGTGCCGGAGGCCCTATCCCCTATACTTTCTCCCTCATCCCACTCCTCATCCTATCTCTTTTCCCAACCCCAAGGGGCGGCAACGCACTTGCGATTCCTATGGTGTTGGTTGTGTCCATGGGCGGCGGTATTGCTTACCATCAGGCGATCCGTCTGCTCGTTTGCCGCCTATTACCATAAAAGAAAAAATATAGTAGCTAAGACTATATCTGTATAACTTGTTTTAACTACCAAAGTAAACGTGTTGATCTTCGTCGAATGTGTGTCACCGGCCTAAAGCATTAACACGATCGTCTGAGTCACTGTTGTTGTTCAGTAATCGCTTCTTATTCAACACATGTAGCTCGTTATGCAACCCATACACAATGTCGTCGCATGCACACACGAACGCTCATCCGATCTATCGAACAATAACAATACCGTTATTACATTAGTCAACGCTACAATATTATTAGAAGCGGGACAAATTGTCTGGGGGTTTACTTTGTGATTGCTTTTTTGTATCGTGATGACTTGTGCCCTTTTGAGTGCAATTGCTTTAGATTAGTTAGTTGAGATTTTCCCTTGAGGAAATAGCTGTGTGATCTAGAAGTGCGTTGAGTTGATATTGTCAGAATCTGTGATATCCAATTCGATGACAGTAGGTGCCGATCGTGTACTAGGTTGATCGTCTTTGCAGCTATGCTTAGCGTTATCATCAGTATAAGTCCGAGTAGGATCACTGCTTTATACCACTGGACTGTCTTCAGCTCTTGGTAGTGTGTCTTTTTAAGGTTCTATTGGTCCTGGTCCAAATAACGTTCTACTACGAATATTTTTCAACACCGCAATTGTATCGCGTTCCTTTGCTCCTTTTTCTGAAGGCTTCATAAAATTTAACGAGTTTTGGCCCTAGAACTACATTGAGTTTACGCTGTCTAGCAGCAAAATGTATTGGGTTAATTTTATGAAATGTTCGCGAAATGAAGGCACCTCAAGAAAACGAATGCATTCTCACTGTAAACATTGGTTGATTTAATTATGTTGTTTTGGGTCAATTCTGACGGATATTTTGGTTTTGTTTTATTTTGAAGCTTTGATTTGAAATCATGTCATTCTTTGAAAGACCCGAAGTCATCATTGATTCCTAGACATAAATAAAATACAGAGTTTGAATGTTCAGTATTCCTTCAATTGGTAAAATATGTCATACATTTTTATGAAAGTCTGTGTATGTTTATAAATTGTAAATTTATGGCATCTGGCAGCATTTTGTTCAGCCTCCTTCCTTCCATATCGTAATCATATCGTACAAACATTTTTGGTTGCGTCACGCGGCCTGTTTTCGTGCATCACGTAATAAATGGTCGTAAATATATCGAGGAAGTAGTGTACTGTATGTATGTGTGGCTGGCGGGTTGGCAGGTATATTAATAATTCAGACGCATTGTAATCGCGGAAACGCACTCTGTACACATCCGCTATGAACCAGTGGCATCGTTCAAAAGAGCCACGAGCGAGCGGTATACCGCATACGGCTTGACATATGTTTTATGTATACTTTGAAATACTTGAACTGGCAAAATAAGAAATATTTTTATTTGCATTAGTAAGGAAAACTTTGCGTCTCCCTTAGAAATGTAGTCTGAAAAAATCAGTTCTAACAATGTCACGGCTTCTCCATAAAATATTTTGTCTGACTATCTGGTAAGTCAAATCCGTCAAGACGTACAATAGTATACAGATTCCAGCGACTCTTTAATAATAAACCGCAGCTCACAAACGATACTGTTTATCGGCTGACAAAAAGCAAGGAAAAACAAAGAAGTAAAACGAATTTATCTGCGAGCGAAATCTAGACAATGTTTTCTGATGTCAGATACCTTGAAGGGCAGCAAAACCTTGCTGTCAATGGTAACTTTATCTCTAAACATAATATTAGATAATTCTTCATCTCCCTTCAACCGTACATTATCGAACACCTTGGTCTGTCAATTTTCAGCAATTCTATACTGTACATAATGTCGTTCCAATATGCGATATCTTATTACCGTGTGCGAAATCATCTGTACCAGTATTCAACGTGCGATACTAAACCATATGTCTCTCAGAATCTATGTCACAGCACACACGGATTTTGTTTCATTCCCACGGACCATTGTCATAAAAGTCATCTATGATATTAATATATCCGGTCTTAATAAAGTTCTGTATGCATTCATGCGTGCTATTTATTTGATCAGTTAATCGTGAGGATCAGGAGTTTGGTACGTGTCTTTTCTTGACTCTTCGTTTAGGATGTTTCAAATTGAGTCAAAGATTAGCTGCAAATAAGAAATAAGAACCGATTTTGCGAATTAACCAATTATCTGTAAAAACAATATAAGCATATTTTGGCTGTTTACCAAAAAGCAGTTTTGAAACACATATAGTCCGCTATAGAAACTAGTCGCTGTTATAAGAAGACGGTAAAGTAGACTATAGGCAAAATAACTTACTAGTTTTATACAAGGTAGTAGTATATTTCATCTAATGTTCGGTATTTTTTGCTTTAGGCATCAGGCACGAATGATTCATGTATCGCAAAATATTATTTATTCGACTACAAGAATTGCATGAATGCGTTTCAATGACTGTCACGGCCCTGACAATGCACTGTAAAGATGAACCTTAAAGATGACATTGAACGTTCTAGCAAATGTGCCAGCAGTATATTTGTCGCATGATCGCGTGCAGTCGTCCGTCTGCAACGCCCCTCGGCTGGCGTCGGTCGTCGACCCTTCGTCGCGCCGCGCCGCACCTCTGCCGCACATCTGCACAACCGATCGCTCCAGATTCGCTTTATTTCTTTATACTACGGTACATAGTACTGCATGACTATAGTACGGTACATAGTACTGCATGACCAATATTAGTCAATGTTTTGTTACAATGTAATCCGATCACTGGACTGATTGTGTGCCTTGAACAATAACAACGCGCTTTTGTTTCAATTAGGTCGAATTCTCATTGCATTTGGTATTTATATTGTTTTATGTTTTAACCTTTGTCGATGGAAGGTTTTAACTTCCTGTATCGTATAGATATGGCTAACAGCTGTAGCAGAGACACACATCTTACTTAGCAAGACGTAGTGAATGTATCCACGTCATGCATCCTCAGTTTCGGTCCCGAATCAAAAAAGTTATTGTTTTGTTTAAAGATAAACAAAACTAATGAGCAAAGTAAACTGCTTTTGACAAAGGCATAAGATAATGTTACGCTTGCTTTTAGAGTAATAATAGCGTTGATCGTTGTTATAGTCCCGGATATCTTGTCCGAAGCATAAAATTACGCGAAATATCGTAAAATTACGGCTCGCATTTCAAACAATGCAGCAACATTTTATGACCTACGTGACCTACTTCCGCTTCCGCATCGATACGTAGAACTAACTTACCGGTACGGACAAAAGTTAACTGCGGGAGCGTCAAACTGTTCTACGGCAGTAACATCAGAGATTTTATTTAATGTCTCTATCTGTTAAAATTTTATTGTTTATCTATAATGTTTTTATTATCTATGACAAATTTTCTTGTTTGTACTTTGTACAGTCCAACAGAGGCTTTTCTTATAATTTTTGATGAATCTGTCCGTTCGATTTTTTTTGTTTAATATACCAAACAGAAGTTATTTATTTATATATATTAAAGAAACATAATTTTAATTTGCATTATGTTACGGGTAATTAATTACGTTTGGGAATTCTAAATAATTTTTGGGTAAGTCTAAGTTTACACGGATAGTTGGTGATCTCTTTGTTCTCGAAGTCATGTTTCTATCACTATCCTTAATGTTAATGCAATCGTAGTCGTTAACGAAGCTATTGCCCCGAGAAATATTATCAGTAAAAAAAATACTTTTAGTAGACACATAAAACATCATTTCACCGTTTTCTTCCTACTTCAGCGGCGCTTGACATCATGTCATCCACTAAATGGTAGTGTCACGAAAGAAAAGGAACTCAAAACATTTTGAGACGGTAGACGAATCTCATTACCGGGACAATCAGTTGCATTTCAACATGTCACTCGGCGACAAAACTAATATAGTGCGTGTGTTAAATGTTCGCCGTCGCGACTACGTGTCGCCCGTCTACGCTATTTGTACTAAAGGCACTTCTTTGTTTTGTGCACGTGCGACTTTTTATCGCGTTTTACTTTTTTAATATATTTTTTTATCGTCTCGGTGCAATGCTATTTTCGTCCACACCTATATTCTTCTTATATTTCTTATTCTGTCTGTAAAGAGATAGACAGTTATTGAATACTGTATGTGTATATATTTATTACTTTTGTATTGTGATACGATTTCGTGTGTCATGTAAGAAATGAGATTGGTTGTGCCATTTCTCGGTATCGTTTTTTTGCTTTTGTTAACGGTATTCTGATTTTATTTGATTTTATTGGATCCATGTTCTTAATTGTGACAAAGTGTATTTATTGACTTTTTCTTTTATTTTATTTTAATTTAGTTTACATTTCAGTTGATTTTGATTTAATGTTTGTTTAATTTTAACTTGTATTTAATTTGATTTTGATTCAACGAATATTTAATTTTAATTTCATTTGATTTTGATTTAATGTTTATTTAATTTTATTTTGATTTTGATTTAATGTTTATTTAATTTTAATTTGATTTATGATAATTTAAAATATATTTATTTTTAATTTGATTTTATCCTTACATTGACTTAATTTTGTCTTGAATTAATTTTGATTTTATTTGGTCTCGATTCAATTTAAATTTAATAATACCAATTAATTAGATTCCATATCACTGCAAGTACCAATTATATTTCTAAATTGTTTACCATTATCCATGATAAATGTACTATGAATGGTGTGCGCACCTTTAAGTGACATATTTACACAGCATTAGAGATGTATAACCAAGTAAAAATGTTATAATTAAGATTTTGTAATTATGTTGTTGGTGTGCCTTAAATAAATAAATAAATAAGTATCGTCGCGCTAATGGAACCTTTTTATGGCACTTTTACAGGTTTTATTGGTCGTTGAAAGCCGCGGTAAGGCTGGGCAGGAAATTTGCGCACTTTCACTATAAATCTAGGTTTATAAGTTATTTATCGCGCACAATCACGGGATAAGTCTAGCTATCAATTATTTATAATTGAATTAGCACCGACAACTGATCTGCGAGATTTTCTAGGACAAGTATCAATTGTTTATGATTTCTTGTCTTTATTTATGAGAGGTGTATGGTCTCGGTTGTCTACTTCAAGTCGTTTTACATTGCACTAAGCTTCCGCTCTCTACGTAATATCATTTTGTAGTACCAGTGATAATTATCTTGAGTGTGTGCCGGTCTCATGTATGTTGTTAATCGTGTATGTGTGCGTGAGACCACGTGCGGGTCTTACCAGTCTTGTTGTTGGGCAATATTTTAATACACGAAGTTAATGTTCTCAGTTTACACCATTCGTTTCTCGGACGGTTATATATGATCCGTTTACGATGAATTAAAAGCAGTTAAAACTTTTCGTTATTGCACAACATGGAAAATAGGTTGGCAAGTCCGCTCCTTTATACGTCTGAGTTTATAGCGGGTTTAATACGATCGGGCACGAGACAATAAAATGAATAAGTGAGGTCAACCGCACCTGATAACTAAAACAATGTATAAAAAACATGTTCTAGAAGTTGGTCCAGTGTGAGAGAGATAGTATATGTGTTGTATGCGTGTCCGATGACGCGATTGCCCTTGGCATTATTAGCGGCCGGCCGCTATCAGCCGGTGATGTCATCGGATACACACATGTGTGCGTGTGTGTAAACAACCACTCTCTAGTGACACACAAACATACGCGTCAAGTGGCGAAAAATTTACAATTGTAATGCTATTTATATATTCAAGAAAACTTTAGATGGAGTAACATAATACCTAACGGATCATGCGGACTATACTGAATCAATAATGTTTGGAATATATTAGATCAGTATGTAGCGACTTCGAATACTTAAGCATAAATTATTGACATTTATTTATCATCGAGACTTTCCTTAACGTTTTATTGCGTTTTTAAGTAAACTGTTTACCTTTTAACCTGCTTTTAAAGTGAAGCTAAATAATGTCGGAAAATCTAATACGAGTTCAGTCCGCCTGGTCAGTCCCTTAAAACGCCGCGGTGTCTGTCAGCAAAAGACCTCACCTAAGTCAGAAATTTTTGGTTATGATAAAAAAATTGTGGCTGTCTGACACCAATTTGGCCTGCAGCAGCATTCCATGTTTAGATGAAAGTCTAGAAAACTATTAAATCATTCCTGTCCAACTTTCAAGGACAATACCTATTTATTTACTTAAGCATAATCCGCTCTATTATCGTAGAGTCAAAGTTCGTTTTGTCATAGTTATTATTAGCACGACACAGATGGCCGCTAGGCTAACCAATATTAACTGAGTCGCTAATAAGTAGCAAACGATAAGTGTTGATCATTTGTTGAGACTAGTCATACGCATCGTTTGCGCAGCTTATTACTTCTACTCTTCCTATATGTGTACTAGTATGACATCGTATGTAGTTTGGTCAGGGCATTTGTTGTGCGTTTAAGTACATATCGATGGCTCTACTAATCGTCATTGATAGGAGACCTTATTATGCTCTTATTATTCATGGTCATCAAATAAATTCAGTAGTTCCAGAAACTGCTGAGGACAGGACTCATTCAATACTTTTTGGAATCGAAGAATGATCCTGCCATCAGAATTTTATTGCATAAACTTCGTTCCTTCCCTCTCAAATACTAATCTTAATACGGTAGGAATAGACAAGATTCATAACGTCATTTTTCGCCAATCCTTACCCTCATATCAAGCCACTCAAATCTTAACTCGCTCAACAATAGACAGTGATATCTAAAATGACCAGCAATTATTTTCGCGAGGTTTTTCTCGCCAACATAACGCGACTGTGCACGTGTCTAGTAGCGGTATCTCGTTTACAATAGTTCATACAGCGAGGTAGGCTCTACGTGATTGCGCGGTTCAATCACTGCACATAAATAGCGCACCCTTGAATACCGGCGCTATCATCGCTCTCGATACATTAGGGTGACTGTACATATGACTGAAAATGCCGCGCGCTACGGCGCAACATCAAAATTGGTAGCAGTATATCTGCTACTTTTGTGTTGTGTTTCATATGGTAAATAAAGGCGCTGGTGGCTTAATCAACTTTCTATCCCTGGTTGACATCTTCTCTTTGAACAAAAGTTGCTATTTTTGGACATTGTATATGAATTAACCCTTGCCAGACGTCGGATAGTTTCTTGAAACAAATGTAAGATAAGATAAGATTATACCTATTTCATTGCACACCAAAATAAATTGAGTATTATTGAGTAATGCACAATCAGCGGCCTTATCGCTGAGTGCGATTTCTTCTAGGCAACCTTTGGATGGACAGGAATGATGTTAGCAGTTTTAGGAGGCGATGGAGTAGTTAATACGATGAGTATGCAATAATAAAGATTTAAATAATATACATACATACATAAACATATCAGTTACGTGGAACATATACTGAAAGACTGTCGTGTGTGCTACATTGCATAACAATTACCATTAGTAGAGCTTTTAAATGCGTCTTTCCTGGCATTGCTTAAAGCAATATTTACAAAAGTCCAAAATGTACCCTCAGTGCGTTTGTGTACCTAAATATTGTCGATATGCTTACGTGACTTTGGTCAGATGTGCAGGCAGCCTTACACCGACACTTCGCAGTTATAATTCTATCGCTAAATGCTGAACGATTGGATTGCGTGCTTATTTTTTACATGACTCTGAAGTATTGAACCTGATGCTATTTCCGAACACCGTTACGATCAGATCGTGGCCTGCCATTGATGATTGTCATTTTGCGATATTATTTCCTTATGCCGTAGGGATACTTTATATATTGAGTTGAATAGTTGCGGTAACTTACTGTGAATTTGTCTTTTATAGTTCATGAGACAGCAATTTCATGACCACCAAACGTTTGTAAGAAAACGTTGTCAATGATGATTAAATAAATTGTATGTTATTTGGTAGGTACCTCGGTTGGATACATGTTGAGGCATGTTATTTACGCTGGAAACGGAGCATATCCTATCAGGTTACACCAAGAACACGTGGCCCTCTTGCCCAACAATTGAGCAATACGGTACTAAGGCAGTACTTCTTACAACCCTTGTCTTTGTCCAAAAAAGTAATGAGTTCCACTTTTTACCCACGTAACCAATTTTGAAGTTAATTTCAATTCGTTACGATGTTTTATCTGCATTTTACATGAATACTTTTTATCGTCTTGTCAATCTCGACCTTAGTGTAAGAAACCATTAAAACGAGCATGAAGTAAGAATGTCAATGTGTGTGTAAGCAGGCAAATGCTCAGTGTACCTACAGCACACGTTGACATAACATGTTTACTTAGAGATTAGTGCAATTTGTTCACACTATCTTGCTCCGCTGATGTCATATAAGACCAGGAATTCTTATTATGTTGACATATTATGTTGTCTAGTGTTTTTTTTTATTTCTTCTTCGTATGATAGACACATTGGAGACATCCTAAGAAACGGCAAGGTCCGAAGTACCCGAAACCGGCAAGCATGTATGAAAAGAGTAATAAGTGTAGAGGAAGCGCGTGAGTTTTGTAAGGATAGGAGCAAGTGGCGTTATGTTGTCTCTGCCTACCCCGACGGGAAAAAGGCGTGAGTATATCTATGTATGTATGTATGATAGACACAGAGTCGCGTTGGGACAATAAGGCTGTGACTGTGTCTGAGCTGATCATGTGATTCCGACTTTGAGCAAAAGAAATACATAGCTTAGCACAGACAGTCAGGGAGTGTAGGCCTGTAGAACGAAGGCTTAATCACTTTTGGAGTATGATTGCAATAAAGCTGGTAAAATGTTAATACGTATTCTACATGTCATAAAATTGGCAAAAGTACCATTCCTTTTGTGAATACATTCTTCATGTAAAGTTACGTTTTAAAATTAAACGCGATCATTCATTGCCAGAGTGCAACCCGATGACATCGATATTTCGTGTACTGAATCGAAATCCGTGTGATCGTTCAGTTTAATGTTCCCATTGTGCGGAAACTGCGTGCAATGGCCCGTGAACTGCTTTTGTAAGCGCCTACTGTTTCACGCACCGATATGACGTGGCTCGACCAACCGGCTGGAATGACTATGTAGTTTATTGATTTCGACTGGGTTCGTGACATTTTTGAGGGCTCTTTGAAGAGACGAATTTGATCGATGACCGGCCTTTTTTGGCCTTTTGTATGCCCCTTTATGCCATGGTAGACGGTCGGGCGACGGGCTGTCAGTCGCATCCAAGGAGTGGTTCTTGCGGCTTGTCGGTCCACGACTGGTTACCATTTTGGTCAGTGTTGAATGGCCTCGCTGATCAGCATGTTGTCTGTCCGCGACAGACTGTCTCGTTTGTATATGACACACTGTCTTGTAAATCACGCGTACTTATCTTTTAGGCATGACGTTTCGTTTTACAGAATTGGAAACGTTTTATTGTTTTTTACTGTTTTGTTCTCAGAAGCAGTGTTTTTAAGTTCTAGGTTACTTTATAAATGTACAGTTCAATATAATATTTTGGGGTTCAATAAAAGGTATTATCCAGCCAAAGTCCCCGCTAAAGTTGGATATGAGTGGGATACAATATACTTAATATGCGATATGTTTTAAGCAGTACCTATGTTATGTTTAACTAGGCTAAGCTATTATTTGATAAGAAGAAATGGACTCTTAGCTTCGGCCGTGGCTCTATAGGTAGGTACAGTACCTTGTGCTTAAAGAAAATTAACCTTCATTGCAATAATAATAAAAACAGATGACACAATCAAGGTAAATAACCATCTTCACCTTGAGCTTTACAAGATGCAAAGCTCCTTGCCACATGCGAAATCATTTTCCTGTGTCAATTTATTTTGCAGTCTTGACTCTAGAGACATCTGTTTTCTGAATCATGCTTAGATCGGCCTTTGTGGACGGTGTGACAAAGGGATGTATCATAACCTAAATCGGAATAGAAATTAATTGTGTTGATACATCAAATATCTAGCTGTTCTCTTTACTGGGTCTTTCTTTGGTTGAGTCACTAGTATGTATTATGTAACTCTTGTGTTGATGTTTACAATAATACGAACGTATTGATACTTACTTCAATAAATAGAGGACATTCTTTCCGTCTTCAAAGCGCGCAGCGCCTTCTGACGCATTACCTAAACCCATGGTCTACTACTGGTAGACATACTATATAAAAAATACCATTTGTTTATAAACATAGACATCATAATAAATAAAATATACCTATCTATAGCTTTGCGGTTGCCCACTGCGACCACAATGTTAATTTTCCTTAAACGTTCACACAATACTAATCAGTGGGGTTTTCCCTGTACCTAGTATATAAAATATTTTAGCATATTCTATGAATTAAATAAATGCCTAGATCCGTATTTATTCAGACCTGGTTTATAGAACGCAAATATCATAATATACGTACTAAGAACGATTACCAAATATTGGTGAATGATATTTTTGCGTTTGCTAATTCCGTGGATGGTCAAATTTATGTACATTTTCTAGTCAGATGAGTTTTTCTTGTGGGTTCTTAGTGCCCGTAACTGTTGCTGCGGAATGTCTAGTTGCCCACAAGCTATCCTTTAGAACCTCTCCAAATGGTGACCTGATTTTAAAACGCCTGCGATAGTTGTAACGAATCAAAATCTAATGGACATTACATTAGTGAACGATTTTTCGCCAGCGAAACTGGAATACCAGAGTTTGTTGCCCATATACAATGTTTATTATTGTGTTTTATATTTATAGAATTGTATCAAACGTTTGCATTTGTTTTAAAAAGGATATTTTGTAAAAATAATAAAATGATTTTGTCCTTAAACGGGACCTAAATATAAATAAATGTTTTGTTACGTCTACTTTGTGTAATCCATTACTTTTCGTTTCCAGTCTGGATGTCCGTTGATCAAATGCCTCCTGCCACATTAGATTTATTTGTAATTGCTTTAAAAAGAGCTGTGTATGCAGAATGTTTTCGTCATATCTGTTAGGTGAATGTAACCTTTTATTTAGTTTTAATGGACATTTCGTGCTGAGTCTAAAGTACAAGATGTCCGCAGCGATAGTGTCTGCACTTGACCCCGACCTTCGAAGCCAACCTGCAAGGTCTCGTAGATATCTGTCAGCGTCACACAATCGCAGGATGTTTGTTTACATACGAATATGTGTATGTGTGTCACTGTGTGCTGACAATACTGTCGAAGATAAATTATGCAATGTATGAAGCAATACTAAGTACTGCTTGACGTGATGATGACATGCGCACAAACAGCTATGTTTGTTTACTTAGGTGTGATAGAGACTTATGTTGTGTTATTTATATGTATGTGTATGGCTATTGTATGAGCGTATATTTGTTGATTGTACAGGCTATATTCTACAGTAGATGGTGTCGAAATAGAATCTTAGAAACTAAATATTCTAAAAAAATGTGTATGTGGTTATTATGGATTTTCCAGATACCTGTCAAATCGGAATATCCTTTGACTAGCTGGGTAAGTGGGTACTATCTGCTTTGCTTCTAGACCAAAACCTATAGGATATATATAATAGGATCTCAAACCAATATGTCAATACATTTTCCAAATTGAACTCATTGGTGTATGACAAAGTGAAGAACTCTCCGTATGACTTGTAAAGAGTTGCAACAGTACACATCATTCTTCTGCAAATCTTCGCATAGAATTTTTCAGCTAAAAGTCTTAAGCTACATAAAACCTGACAGTGTATCTTCCCGGAGAGTTGAAACTGTGGACATTTGGACAGTGGCGTCACCTCACCAACGCGCTTTAATAACACGTACAGGGCCACAGCTTCATACCATGTATTTGTTATACATAACTGACCTACATAGCGATGTTAAATTGCAATAATACGAGCATACGTAACGAATATCCGCCGATGGCAGATAGTGCCGGCGCTTGCGCACTTGTCAATGGACGCGTCACGCATCACGGCTCAGCCTGCCAACCGAGATGAGATGAGATGTGTGAGGAAGCTTAGCGATGAATAACGATGAGCGAGGGATGACGACTTTTCTATGTTGACGTGAAACGATGCGAACGAAGTGAAGCTTTAACGAACTAAAATAATAGAGCGCTGAAGGCACCGGATTTTTCGTTCACACATTTAAGTCGTTACGTTAAGCTACGTCAAGCTTAGCTTCCAAATGCGTCATCTAATATGCCTAGAATCCTAGTCTCTCTCAGTCAGGGCAGAGACTGTCTGTGGATGGGTTACGCATTACGGCTCTGTTCTAAGACCTGCGTATCCCACAGATATGTACGGGAGAGCTAACCAATGAACGAAACATTTACAAATAAAAACTATTAGTGGATATTTTGTACTACACAGCTCATCTGCCCCACACATCTCCGCTCAATACGTAGGCAAATGCTTCAAACTAGACGTCCAATATATCCTGACCTGTAACAGTACAGCGTTGACTTACTAACACAGATCAACTTACACTGGATTTCCATTTTATGTGTAACCGTAGGTACTAGCTACACAAAACCGTCGAATTATTTTTGACTTTCATGGTATATCAATATAATTATGCGGTTATGCTACGTAAGTTTTGTGGTTTTGATTTTATGTCAGGTATTATGTGGGTGTTTCCTTTTTCCGTAATGTGACTGCATGGATCAGAGGTTTTACTATAAATAACAATTTATTTATTGTAGGAATGACCAATCGCATAGAGATTTTAAAAGTTGCGTTTTTAGGAAGCTACGAGTACTACGATTATCAATTTCTCTAACCTAAAATTGGAGTGAAAATTATTGCCAGTTAAAAAGCAGCTCATTAATTGCTGCTACTTCGATTATTTTTTATTAGGCTGGACTGGAAAGGCTAAACTTGCTTCTGACCTCGGTATCTTTTTTTTCTTTTTATACACTCACGCCTATATCCCCGAAGGGGTAATCAGAGGTGTAATATTACACCCACATTTCGCCATGAATTTTTAGGTCCCACGTAATAGGGGCCGAGCCTATTGCCGTACCGGGCACATTATCAGACTCCGTGCTGCTAGTGAGCATTTCCTAACGGAAAAACCGTCGGTATCTTCATATTTATAAGTCGCGGCTGCCCCATACATAGGTATAATTAATTGCAATGCAAGGCATGAAACACGGCACACGCGTTCCGTACTAATTTCATTATCAAACAACTTATTTGTCGTATGCTTGTCTGCCACCTTAGTAAGACATACCAATAAAACGCATAACAATATTCAAAGTATCAACAGACATAAATACTTCATTGAATACTTGTTCGCACATAGCTGATACAATAATAGCCGGGTAGCGAGATGTGCGCTTTGTCCACAACAATGGTGACGTAATGGGCTTTCTCACAAGTTGAGTAATGTTTGTGTCCAACTATGCGACGATTCATTTCTACACAATACGCGTACGTAAACAGTCGTTGTAGGTAATAAGTTGGAATGATGTTGGAATGTGAGTCTAAGTTCAGCTTTATATTGCTTATATTTTATGTTCCCCACGGATATACCTACTGGCGTTATTCTGTGTCTTTCCTTGGTTTAGCTGGAATTAGAAAGACGCAAGATGTTGTAAGAGTAAGGGCCTCTTTCACCATCTCCGAGTAAAGTGTCGTTCAACTAATTCGCAATTAACGTGAACTGGCGAGTAAAAGTTACGAGTATATTTTGTCAATTTCACAAACGAAAATCAAGCTTCGAGTAACAATTCACTGTATAAGTGAACTATAGGACAAATCGTACGTTACATTCGTTCAATAAAACGTCAAGTCAATCGTCAAACGTCATTGATAGTTGTTTGTTGATTGTCATTTTGTGGTGTTTTTGCCTCTGGTCTGGTTTGGAGAGCGTGTGATTTTATTTAGTTACTGTAATTGATGATTTTTGAAATAAACATTTTGATTAGTTAGATAGGTACTGGACATCTATTTTACGTAGTAAAAACTATTAAACTGCGTTTAGAAGCTCAGTAGGTACATTTTATATTATGTACATATATTTTTATAGGTAGGATCAAAATCACTTCAATAAACAAAATACCACTCACTTTTGTGATTTAGAGATTATTTTATGTTTTATCAAGTTAAGCACTTAGTTTACTCCATACTTGGATAGACGAAATCTGGCTAAAAATCAGTTTCATCTAGGTCCGAAAAATAATCAACACGAATTTTAAATAAACGTATTCGAGGTACTCGATGACGCGTATAATGTTTCAATTCATCCAACTGATGATCAATCAAGTCAAATAAATCCATTACTGATGATAAATTTTGAAAAATTATGAATAAAAAATGCACCAACTTACGCAAAATGCCAACGGTCAACTTTTAATCGTAAGTATGCACGCTAATCGGTAGCCGTAGTGGCAAATAAGTTTAATCGTACGATTAGTGCTACTCGGACGTCGTGAAATTGACACATGATGTAACTTGTTAGTATAATCGGTGAATAGCCTATTCAATACTTTACTCGAGGGTGGTGAAAGAGGCCCTAAGAGTTACGGTAAGGGCGCGTTCCCACTGAGTCGTTACGATTAATTTATCGTTCGACGACTGTCGTCTCTTGCTGTTCCCATTAATACGATTGTTTGTCGTCAACATTTTTTATCGTTTAGCGACTATCGTATCTAGCTGTTCCCATTGAATCGCGACGACATTTTATCGTTTCACTACAGTCGCTTTGTCGTTTACACATCACTAGCAAGCTACAAATCTACAGTCGTATCTACGTTTTCTTGGAGATCAGTAGTGCGTTTAGGCCCCTGAGTTCAATGGACGAAGACGAAATTATAATATTGTATTACTTTTTGAAAAGAAGGAAGATGATTCAAGCAAACAAAAAGAACGAGCACGTGTAAAGGACGAGACGATATTTTTATCGTGGCTACGATAGATTTGCGGTAACGTTTTAGTCGTAACGATTTTCTATCGTTTTACGACTGCCGTGCTAGCCGTTCCCACTATCACGACAATCTGTTGTCACTGCAAAAAATGTCGTAGATGACAGTAAATCGTGTCGTTCTATATGTGAACACTCCCATTTAAACATATAAGCCACGACACTTAAAACTACACGATTATCTGTCGTCAAAACTAAGTGGGAACGCGCCCTAACTAAGAAAGATTATGAATTTTCTATATATAATTCGTACCTTCGTTCTTTTAAGGAATTATCACATTTCGCAATATAACCTAACTTGTATCTGGGAAATAATGTAGTCTATGTATATGAGGCGCTACAAATTCGTCTATCTTCTAGTGAAAGCCCTGTTAAAATTGAATGCCGCCATTCAAAAACAGCTGCCATAGTTATTCCCAATTCTTTAACTATCGTCGTCAATAATTTATTAATACATCAATGAATTATACACTTTAACCATCTTGACTGCCTCCGTGGTACAGTGGAACCGTATGCGACTGCTGATCGGAGGTCCTGGGTTCGATTCCCGGGTCAGGCGAAAGTGTTACTGGGTTTTTCCGAATTCTCAGTAGCAGCATGGAGTCTGGTGATGTGCCCGGTAACGGCAATAGGCTCGCCCCCTATTACGTGGGACCCAAAAATTCATGGCGAAATGTGGGTGTAATATTACGCCTCTGCCTACCCCTTCGGGGATACAGACGTGAGTCTGTAAAAAAAATCTATCCTGAATTCGAAACCGTATCAAAATCCATTCGGTAGTTTTGGACCTTACCGGGTACAGGAAGACGGACGAAAGCAATTTCTTTTATTACATATAATTACGTAGTTTTAACAATATTCATATCCCTTTGTCTATGCCTCAGTTACTGGTAAGTATCCGTTAAAACCGGGAGTGTCTCTACATATGTCCGCGGCGCGGCCCCGCCCGGCGGATGTCCACGTTAATTTAGTTCCTCGTTTTATTTATTAATGTCGGTGTATTTGTGAGGCATTCTTGACATTTAACATGTAAACTGCGGGGTCGTTGACCTATATCATGTCAATGTCGGCGTGAGTGATACGACAGGTGGGGTAGGCCTTGGATTGTGACTTGTGACACGTGCGCCGCTGTCGCCACGGAGAGAAATAGTTGCGTTTTTGTTGTGTTTTCTACTTTGTTTATAACTAACTAGATAAAATGGCGGCTTGGTCAGCGTAAAATTTGGCTTACTCTATAGAGGGGTGAATTAAATAATGTAACCCGTGCCGTTAAACCCGCAATGATTTTTTGTGGTTAAAGCTCAAAGCTTATGTACCTACTTACTAGGAACTTGTGTCATAATCGGTTCAAATTCACGCAAGTAAATACGCAGCATAAGTTTTGGATTAACCTATTGATATCTGCTATTTGTTGTTTCGTACTCTTGTATCTAAACCTTTAATGACAACAGAAATTCGTATTTCGTATTCATGTATTAATTTGACAAATATTTTTTGAACATTTGATGAGTTAAACTATTTGACTACCTATTCAATTTTGTCAGTAAAAAAATTCTACCAAAGAATATGAGGACATTCTTTAACCGGTTCCATTAAAAGATTGTAAATATATTTAAGGACGCGTTTACAAAATTAGTAGGTACAAAATCGCGTCACTACAGCGACACGGCGGCAACAGTACGTACTACGTACGGTAATTTGCGGAAATGTAGTTCAACTAAATAACTTTGAGACTTAGAATTTTTTGTGATATGTATCTATGTGTTATAGGCCTGGCTGTGCAAATTACGTACAAATAAGTTTCTTATTTTTATATACCTAAATGGACATTATTACTTTATTTTGTCCATTATGTTGATTCAGGATATATTTCGGTATTTAGATATTATTTTGTTTCTTGCGTTGAAATCTGGTAAGATTATGTGGACTGATGGTAAACCATCCCATTCAAGTGTTGCGACTGGAACTCATTAAAGAGTAGACCTAGTTATGCCAGGTTGGGGCTCATTTTATTTGTTTTAGTGAGACCCTACCACTGGTACTAGTGAAGTAACCTTCCAAGGTTATTCAATGACTCTTGCTGGTACTCATGTGTGAGTAGAGCTAGGCATGCCGAGTTTGGGCTCATTTTGTTTGTACATAAGAGACCCTACCACTGGAACTTATGAAGTAACCTTTCAGGGTTATTCAATGACTCTTGCTGGTACTCATATGTCAGTAGAGCTAGGCATGCCGAGTTTGGGTTCATTTTGTTTGTACATAAGAGACCCTACCACTGGAACTTATGAAGTAAACTTCCAGGGTTATTAGATGACACTTGCTGGTACTCATATGTGAGTAGAGCTCGGCATGCCGAGTTTGGGCTCATTTTGTTTGTACATGAGAGACCCTACCACTGAAACTTATGAAGTAACCTTCCAGGGTTATTCGATGACTATTGCTGGTTCTTTTATGTGAGTAGAGCTAGGCATGCCGAGTTTGGGCTCATTTTGTTTGTACATAAGAGACCCAACCACTGAAACTTATGAAGTAACCTTCCAGGGTTATTCGATGACTATTGCTGGTTTTTATATATTAGTAGAGCTCGGCATGCCGAGTTTGGGCTCATTTTGTTTGTACATAAGAGATCCTACCACTGGAACTTATGAGGTAACCTTCCAGGGTTATTCAATGACTCTGTACATTCTTTGTACATAAGAGACCCTACGTCTCTTATGTACAAACAAAATGAGCCCAAACTCGGTATGCCTAGCTCTACTCACACATGAGTACCAGCAAGAGTCATTGAATGACCATGGAAGGTTACTTCATAAGTTCCAGTGGTAGGGTCTCTTATGTACAAACAAAATGAGCCCAAACTCGGCATGCCTAGCTCTACTCACACATGAGTACCAGCAAGAGTCATTGAATAACCCTGGAAGGTTACTTCATAAGTTCCAGTGGTAGGGTCTCTTATGTACAAACAAAATGAGCCCAAACTCGGCATGCCTAGCTCTACTCACATATGAGTACCAGCAAGAGTCATCGAATAACCCTGGAAGGCTACTACATAAGTTCCAGTGGTAGGGTCACTTATGTACAAACAAAATGAACCCAAACTCGGCATGCCTAGCTGTACTGACATATGAGTACCAGTAAGAGTCATTGAATAACCCTGGAAGGTTACTTCATAAAATGCAGTGGTAGGGTCTCTTATGTACAAACAAAATGAGCCCAAACTCGGCATGAGTAGCTTTACTCACACATGAGTACCAGCAAGAGTCATTGAATAACCCTGGAAGGTTACTTCATAAGTGCCAGTGGTAGGGTCTCTTATGTACAAACAAAATGAGCCCAAACTCGGCATGCCTAACACTACTCACATATGAGTACCAGCAAGAGTCATCGAATAACCCTGGAAGCTTACTTCATAAGTTCCAGTGGTAGGGTCACTTATGTACAAACAAAATGAACCAAAACTCGGCATGCCTAGCTGTACTGACATATGAGTACCAGTAAGAGTCATTGAATAACCCTGGAAGGTTACTTCATAAAATGCAGTGGTAGGGTCTCTTATGTACAAACAAAATGAGCCCAAACTCGGCATGCCTAGCTCTACTCACACATGAGTACCAGCAAGTCATTGAATAACCCTGGAAGGTTACTTCATAAGTTCCAGTGGTAGGATCTCTTATGTACAAACAAAATAAGCCCAAACTCGGCATGCCTAGCTCTACTCACATATGAGTACCAGCACGACTCATCGAATAACCTTGGAAGGTTACTTCACTAGTACCAGTGATAGGGTCTCACCAAAACAAATAAAATGAGCCCCAACCTGGCATAACTAGGTCTACTCTTTTATGAGTTCCAGTCGCAACACTTGAACGGGATGGTATACCATCAGTCCAGATAATCTTACCAGATTTCAACGCAAGAAACAAAATAATATCTAAATACCGAAATATATCCTGACTCAACATAACGGAGAAAATAAAGTAATAATGTCCATTTATACAAAAAAAATTTACTTGTATTGTACGTAATTCGCACAGAATACGAGAAGTATCAAATTGATTTTAGCGAATATTTTGTATTCGTATATTGCTTTTTTCGTCTTCGGGCTGCAGCGACAAGCGACATAGAGTCCACTCCCGACGGCGCTCAAGCGCAGACTGAGATCTCATTGCAGAATTTGGATATATAAATCAAGAAAGTGGCTAAATAAAACGAACCTTATTGCCACACATTAAGACACACGTATGCGAGCAAAATAGAAGAAAAATGTAAGATGATTTTTTGCTTTTTTTGAGTCAATTTACAATATTTTGAAAAAAATTAATCAAATTGTTTTTGAGTTGACTATATTTACTACCCTATTCTATCTTTGAAAATCTAAATAAATGTAAAAATAGAGAGAAAATTGTACCCAAAAATAGCAGTATATGCCTGTTTTTGATTTAAGAGGCCGTTTCGAATCGATTTTACATTAATATTAATTAAATATTTTTTATTTATTTTCAAATTGATTTATAGATAAAAAAGTAATCAATTTATCGTAATCATTAGTTTTATTAGTTATTATCTAAAATTGTCGTAAAATGTACCGGAAATATGTGGTTTTTTGATAAAAGCGTAAACGCGTCCTTAATATGAATGGTTAATTTATTGTTCTATCTTGTTAGCATATCAGCGTAGGCGGACACGTATTTATAACAAGGATAGTTGTCGTTGTCCCGGAACAAAAGTGAGAAATGCCTTTAATATCTAATCTACATCGTATTTAAAACTAAGTGGAGTCAATATATGTGTTATTTAAAATTTTAAAATGCCTCTGCCTAAGTTTGAGTTAGCTTAGCCAACAGCTGAATTCAATATTCGATCTATACTTTATTTTTGGGATTTTAGATTAGTTTTTGACATAAGCGCCATACAATAAATGTCAAACAGGAATCTCGAATCTCAAAATCCATGGATAGATCGAGAATAGAAACCGGCCGTAAGCGAAGATTCAGTTGTGCGAGATATGCATCCATCGACCATCAGTATTATTTTATTAGTCTATCCCTCACTTCCATAACTGTATCACTGTTTATTCAGTTCAGCAGCATCTTTGAAGAAACTGAGTTTTAATGCTCAAAGTCTTGGAGAAAGTTAAACTGCTTTGGACGTTTTTGACCCAACGAATTAGATCAGAAGTATATTACAGGAGTTGGAAAATATTTAATAGCTTAGTAGAGGAACTTGAGTAGAGCAAGGTCACGAAAATAAAGTGACTCTACTGATGGATATTTCCTCGCTTCAGTTCAGGTGTTTCGAATATCTATCGAAGTGGATGGAGCCTATTCCTTAGAAGAGGAATGATTACATTTCAAAGATTTGGTCGATCATTGAGCAACATTGTTAAAAATCTGCCTACATCATATATAATGCTAATGACGTAAACGAATCAACGTCATCATCATCATTATCCTGCCATAATCCACTGCTGGATATATGCCTCTCCAACGAACACGAATATCTAACGTAAACCTTTTGAAGTTTAACAAAACATTTTAGATATTTTAAATAATTTGCTAGTAGTTTTGTGTCGTTGGCCCTTAACCTCAGAGCCTTAGAATAATAATTTCTATAATTATTGTTGTCTGTTTAATATACTAGTTTTTTTTTTAAATATTGTGGCATGATTACTGATTTGCATTTCTTTTGTTTTCAGGTAAGCCACGTGAAGGTCGTACACTTGGTTAGCATAAAACTGTGAATTAATGAGGTAATAAGGTAAAAAGATATTTAAGGAAAAGATCCTTTGACAGTCAGATTATGAGGAAAGTTTTTCTCAGAAACTACGGCGTGACGAAATGGAATAATATTAGCATAGATCTTGCTGCACCACAAAATGATCTACCACGGGTGGAACATATTTTCTTTTTTTCATAGTGTTTAATTTTTTATGGTTTGTCCGTCAAAGCGGAATAAAGACAGTCAAAAAGATAAGTTCATAAAATTATGTCATTGTTATTATCGTGCCAAAATGTTGAATAGAATAACTCAAAAATCGTGCCAAAATTGGTTTATTTGGTCTTTTCTTCAATGTGGCTGCCACGGTGTTTAGCGATACCGGCAAAAAATAATTTCCGTCTCAAAACGTGAGATCCTTTCTTCTAAAACAAATAAAGTGGCGTGCGATAAGATCTAAAACAAATAAAACAACGATACATTTGTACATGAGATCATTTATGTTGTCTGATGCGATCTCGACATTGTGCTAATTGCGGCCTCAATCAGTGCAGGTGATCGTGTGAACTGTGTAAATCGCACACGCACTAGGGTTGTCAACTCAAATAATTATCTTCTTTCTGAAAGATATGTGCCCGGTCGGTGTAGAAAGGGATCGATACAAAGACCCTCGGGGGTGTGGTGCTATATTGTTATTAGACCCTCAATCCTAGATCCAACCGGTTACCTCCTTCTGACAAGTGTCGCAATGTTTCTGCTTCAGAAAAATATGGTGTTTTATTTATATTCTTTTTATTAACTCACTCCTGTATCTCCGAAGGGGTAGGCACAGGTGTTTATAAAACAATCTAAATCGCTAAAGTTTGGTAACCAAAGTTTATATGCTTAATCAAATTTTCAGGCGAAATTTAATTCAGCATAGTGGGTGTTATAGGTGTGTATACAAAATTAAACAAAAAATCACTATGCAGTAAATTTCATAAACATTGTTCAACAATTGAATAGCAAATTCGTTGTTTTTCTCGTATTGAATTTTAAATTGGCTGTCAAAGAATGACGGGCTTATTTTTAGTAATCAGTGAGATCAGTCGGTGCTGGCGGGTAATTATATGAGTGAAAGTAACTTTGTGCTAGTCTCTTTGATCCCGAGTGTAAACGTCAACAGTTGCCAATCTTTAGATGTTGGGCTTGCGTTTTCTAGCGGAGGAAAGTGTAGGTGCTGTATGATATGGGGATTTTGTTTTCTACTAGCTCGGGCTGGTCAATTGGCTGCATTATTCCTGTTATGTTCTACTAGCTATTGTTCACAACTTTTTCGTTGTGGAATTTAAGGAAAATGATGTAATTACTGTATAGTTTATTTTATCACAGCAATTTCTAATTTATCTTAGGGCCTGTTTCACCACTGTCCAATAAGTTCTCATTAATCTACTTGGCAAATAAATTCATACAAATTTCGTTCTGATTTTGAATTATCTGGCAGGTATCATTAGTTACGTTCTCTCTTTAACCTATAAGTAGAGTAGGGCCTGATTTTTTTCTGTTATTATATCATTATATCACGCACTGTGTATTTTGCACACACAGGTTCTGCCTATCAGGTGAGTAGCGAGTCATCTGAGTGGCACCAATATGAATTTTAACTTTTAGTAGGAAAGAGTAGCTTAGAAGTTTAGTAGTCATACAGTCTTTGTTTTATATGTTACGTATGTAAAAAAAAACTAAATCTTCTGTTACATATTGCAAAACGTTACGTGAACAAAAACCAAAGCAAAACGAGTGCGTCTCGATCGTAACACATTGTGTCGCGGCCACGGACGACGTTACGTAACAATTTTATTGCGCGAAATTTCACTAACGACTTGTTCCGATCTGCCGTATCCCTAATGTGCGTTTTTCCATTGCTTCATGATCATTCTGTCTATGTCAATATCATTCCATTGCTTGGGTTTGAGTGAAAATTTAATACGGTCATAATAGCCTTTCGAAGTCCACTGATGGATCTATGTCTCTGTGGATAGGCCTATGCATCTTCTAATTTGCATTACAAAATAACAGTAGCATTGTGAGCCAACAGAAGGACATGGTCTGGTATACCACGCAGACTGGACGGGCTAATACAGAGATTGATATACATATTTTCTGTCTTTTCCTAAAGATACTATTTGCTCTGTGTATTTTTCTTAGTCCTACGACACCCATGGAATGAAATGGGGTAGTGACATTTTATATTTTTAATCCGTTACCATACACAAACGAAGTGCCGTACTCATAATGTTCGTTTTTGTTGCTTGGCACTAATGATCGTTGCATTTCTTGAGTTAGATTGGAAATTTTATTCTTACGGTAATTGCGGAAAAAAAAATTCTTCGAAAGCGATTTGCTCTCTCGGTGAATAGGCCAAAGCCAAGATAGGCCGGAATCGTATAATTACAGACTGTATTGTAGTGCAAGAGAAGTACACACAAACGCCAAAGAAAACAGGCCGTGCTGCGGTGCACAAATTGTTGTTTTTCGAGTCTGTGTGTTCTTTGTGTCTCAATGTTTGTAAATAGCCCAGCGATCTAAAAATAGTCCAGTCTTTAAAGAGCAATAGGATCATATAATAGACGGGTCCCCTATGTTGTTTCGAACGCCGCTGTTGCGACACACGCTGTTGCGAATTATTTTTCCACTGCCTCACAGGTTCGAAAGCTCATGGTTTCGACTGAAGTAGTCGCGAAAGACGCTGTTTCGAAAAACATTTTCACTGCCTCATACGCTCGAATGCTTGTGATTTCGATTTATTTAGTCATAAAGTGTACAGAAAAATATTTAAGCAGTAATTAGATGGCACTATGATGTTTCTTATTTGAAAATGGCTTCACACCCCTACCATCTTGACTTTTTCAAAAATATACATATATCCAGTGTTACTCGGGGTGATGTAAGGATTCTAATGATATCCCATACATCCTAATCAGTCCAGGCATTTAGAAGTTATAGTGGAATAAAGAAACTCACATACATACATGAATCCTGAAAACATTACACTCCTTTTTTTGGGCAGTCGTGTAATAAAGTAGCAGTAATTAAATAAAATCAACAAATTCGATGTCAACATCATCATTTAATATTATTATTAACAAAGTAACCATCAAAAATATTAGTACCTCAACTGTGCATTTTTTTCTATGAAATCTAAGACTGATCTTTATAAAAAATTGTCTAGGTTCCTAAGTGGTACTAATTAATAGTGGTATTTTTCAGAAATTAATCAATTGCACATGTGTTAGTATTAGTTAGTAGTATATACAAGTACTTAACGCTAAAGCTGTTATAAATTCAGGCGTGCCCATTGTACCTACTTTTTTTTTTCAAAATTGTTGAAATAGCATTCTCCGCAACGCTTTGTTTTTTTTTGGTGGTGTCTGAGGTAAATTACCCAAAAGCTTCTCGATTTTTCGTTCCGTGACACTTTGCTCCTCAATAAGTTTTCGTATAGGTACATCCATACAGTCCATGTCTCTTATTTTCTAACAAAGAATTCCAGCGGCGATGCCAGGCGTCTACACTGTTTTGAGTACGTGCAAGTAGCAAGTTGTTATTTCTCTCTATAGACCATGGGCTTGGTGGAAAAAGTGGTTGTAAGCGTAAAACTTGAATTTTGTCATCTATGTTACGGCTTATCAGTCGTCCTAAAACATAGTACTCTTCAAAATAATTAGTAACTTCAAAAATGTTGATGTTGACACCGAATTTGTTGATTTTATTTAATTACTGCTACTTTATTACACGACTGCCCAAAAAAAGGAGTGTAATGTTTTCAGGATTCATGTATGTATGTGAGTTTCTTTATTCCACTATAACTTCTAAATGCCTGGACTGATTAGGATGTATGGGATATCATTAGAATCCTTACATCACCCCGAGTAACACTGGATATATGTATATTTTTGAAAAAGTCAAGATGGTAGGGGTGTGAAGCCATTTTCAAATAAGAAACATCATAGTGCCATCTAACGTTCAACGACGAAGACAAATGTAATAACGTCATCTATTATTTATTTGTGATAAACAAATAAGTGTTTTTATTAATTTATATTTCTTATTTCTAAATAAGTGTTACCTAGAAATACAAAATAAGAAAGGAAGTACGTAAACAATAATTACATTTAATATAACATTATATTTTGATTAGAAATGTAGTACCACCGTTAAGTAATCTATAAAACAACGCCATCTAGTTCATTCATATTCATTCTAATTATTGGAGTATTGTCGGGATTTAGACCAAGTTGCCACTAAAATGTATCAAATAAAAATTAATAATTAAAAACACGACTGCCCTGCAAAAAAACGAACTAAAAATTTAATAACAAGTTTGAATAAAATTTGTCATTGCAGTCGGGGGACCACTTAAATTGGTGTTCCACAAAACATTGCAGTCGGGGGCCGTTTTGTGGAACACCAATTTAAGAGGTCCCCCGACTGCAATGGCCACTAAAATGTATCAAATAAAAATTAATAATTAAAAAACACGACTGCCCTGCAAAAAAAACGAACTAAAAATTTAATAACAAGTTTGAATAAAATTTGTCATTGCAGTCGGGGGACCTCTTAAATTGGTGTTCCACAAAACATTGCAGTCGGGGGCCGTTTTGTGGAACACCAATTTAAGAGGTCCCCCGACTTCAATGACAATTTTATTCAAACTTGTTACTCATTTTTATTTTTAGTTCGTTTTTTTTTGCAGGGCAGTCGTGTTTTTTAATTTTTTATTATTAATTTTGACTAAATAAATCGAAATAACAAGCATTCGAGCGTGTGAGGCAGTGAAAATGTTTTTCGAAACAGCGTCTTTCGCGACTACTTCATTCGAGTCCATGAGCTTTCGAACCTGTGAGGCAGTGAAAAAATAATTCGCAACAGCGTGTGTCGCGACAGCTGCGTTCGAAACAACATAGGGGACCCATAATAGACATAGAACATCCTTAATGTAATTTCAATTACTGTACCACAACAATCGGAACGCACGGTATCAATGACCCTGAAGACTACTGAGGAGAGGTATTGATGCGCGTTTATACGCCTTCTTTAAATTAGGGAGCGAACGACCACGAAGATTTTCATTGACAGGCTCTAAAAGCGTGCTTGCCCCACGTTTTTATTGTAAATGTTTTCATGACCGCATGTTTCATTACCTTGCACCCGCCCGTCATCGTCAGAGTGTAATTACTCAGCGTTTTACTGTCGTCTGAAGCCATTAAGAGTGGCCACGTACGTGCAAGTGTCGATAAAACTCACGTATAATCCCGTCGTGAACGATGCTCCCCGTTGCGACGTCTCTTCGTCTCGTCATCCAACTCTCCATACCGGCCTGTCAGTTACTATTACTCAACAAAAACACAATTTATCATTATTAAAACAACTGCAGTGAAAGGCGACGCTAATGTAAGTTCGCAACTAAGATTGCATCTTACTCGTGCTGGTATTTCGCTTTCTATATCAGCTTTTTTGGTACACATCACTGGTTAAATGCTTGGTGGGTAGAGGCGGATTGGTGTTTTCCCCGCAATGTATTCGCGGGTAGCTTTAGAAAGCTCTGGACGTAATGAGTCGTTGTCATGTGCGGCACCGGCGCGTTATTGATTGTGCTCGCCTCCATTACTCTTACAAAGAGCAATCTAATTTGCAGACTCGCTTAATGTAACATATTCGTCAAATATGAAGGCTGTTATTATACAGCCACTAAACGAATGAATAAAATTTTCAGTGTCGGGTACACAAACAATTTTTGTGATGGCTATCGAAATGTCGTCGTTTTCGGTTTGAGTGTGAATGAAGCTAGTTTAATGATAACGCGAAACTATTCGTAAAATTAAACAAAGCGTTATGAATCACTGACAGTTTGCTTACATTCTTTATCTTGATTGACTGGACGCACTAAGTGTGGGTATAAAAACACAGAACGAAGCCATTTCTTGGAGTAATAACTTCGTATATTTCCGCACTATCCGACACATTTATGAAAATAATATTTTCAAAACCAAACAGAATATAAGATGTATCAGGAGAGTGCATACGAGTGGCAGAACACGAACTTTGTGATCCTTTTTTAACTTGCGTTTCGTAGAACTTTGACTAACACAAAGAACTAAGTAGAGTTCTATTAGTTTATTTATATTATAGATTAAGAAACCAAAATAACATCGCTTTGTCATGTCAAGACCTACATATGAGTTTACTTAATAAGCACTAGCGTATTTCAGATATATCTGAAATACGCTAGTGCTTATTAAGTATGTATATAGATGGTATCAACATGAAAAACATATCATAACATATATGTTATGATATGTTTTCCATGTTGATACCATCTATACCCCATAAATCCTAGGGTGGTCTGCAGAACTGGTTCTAGTATAAACAAGCAAACTTTCTCAATAATATCAGTTAGCATTACCATTGAATAGGCTCCAAGTCAGCTCTACGGATATTAGCGGTTAATCTAATGGAAGCGGCGTTTCAATCACACTGAGTTTCCCACGCTTACCGGGGAAACCCGTGGTTAACTTACCGCAGCAAGGGCTAAGGGATCTTTAATGATTGCTTATAATCTTTCTATCGAGACACTGTCTACGAGATTTATTGATATTGTCTGTTGTGTAGCGCGAAGTATAGGAAGAATATGTCTGTCTTCTTTCGGTATAGGGCTCTATCAACAAGTTGTATCCCCAATTGTCCACTCGACTTCACTGCACGATTGCACATGGATCGTCACTTCAGTCACGGTAATAATATCTAACAGTATTGTAACTCCATACAAACGCACGAAACTCGAGTTATACCTACGCGCCTCGAGTAGAGTACCCATTAGCCCGCTATTAAGGTGATTTTCCACCAGAGTGGCGAGACGAGACTAGGCGAGAAGAGAATTGAAATCGCACTGACCCTTTTCCACTAAAAATTGCCATCGCGAGCTCGCGCGTGACCGCCGCGCCGCCCGTAGGCTTTATTAGATAAAGATGTAGGTACAGTGCTGTTTGAGTTCGTCTTGCAATACACACGCAATTTCTATCGCGAGAAGCGTGTTTCTGTTGCAAAGTTAATTTATACTCTATGTTGGAAGCAATACGGTTCATTTTTACACAAACAAATATTTCAATTCACGCCTCGCATGTTCTCGCCAATCCACACTGTTTCCACCAAAGATGCGCTGGGAGAGAATTGAAAATTTGCCTTACAAATTTCAATTCTCTCCTCGCCTCGCCTCGTCTCGCCACTCTGGTGGAAAATCAGCTTTAGACTGTGCGGACTGTGCCAAGAGTACCCACAGCCACGATCGTGCCGCAGCTCGCATACGGCGCGTCTGTAGGTATATAACTCACGAAGGCGGCCGAGTTACAATACTGTTAGATTATATTACCGTGCTTCAGTTATGTCCTAGCATAGTATAGTTCTGCCTGTTAGTTAGTTGAAGTGAAGTACTATACTATTCTATATTCATTTTGGGTATATCTAAGCACATATTACAAGAAAAATCCGTCATTAATTTTTCGCTGTGCATTTCATCCTTAGGCTGAAAAGTGCAAAATGATTAATACTTAGGGCTAATTTAGCGCTACCAGTTTTTGCACTATAAGCTTTCTCAATACAGCGGCGTACAGCAACAAATGACGACAATTATGCAAAACATTAGAACTGCACAAATTAATATTGTGCGCCTGATGGCCGGCGTCCGGTGATTTCTCGTTAGTTCTTGTGGCGGTGAAAGCGCAGCACCATTGACACTAATATCACTCATAATGCCTCTGTGGTGAGTCCTACCAGCACTCGCAATCACTTCGAAGACACTTGATTACTTAATTGCATATTGCAGGGCTGCTGTTTCCTGCTGCAGAATTAACCTGACAGTTCTACTGGCAGCCATTTTCATTCATTGATGATTGATATCAAACGCGTGGGAACATAGAGATTATTATTTCAGCTGCTTCAATCGCCGTTACGACGCAGAATTGACAAAGGTGACTGCAACAGTTCCAATAATTTATTACCTTATTACATCATGCTTTATATTGGAAATCTATTATTGTAAAGTTACGAAACAATCCGACCAAATGTACGTATAGGCGATGGTTTATTTGGCGTTTGTTTAAACAAGTTTGTGTAGAACTGCCTACAATGGACGCCGGTCCAGTTGGCTCTCTAAATATAGCTCCGATTAAATCAGGAAGCGGCCAACCTGCTTATAGTGTGTGCAAACAGTGGCCGCTGTTGTTGACCCATGTTATTTTATAGTTTCATTTGTACAGTACAACATACCTCCGTCATATCCGTTGAATGCTGAATGAGAAATATGATGGTGGTCTTTCCTATACCAATGATATAAGATAAGAAACAGGTGTGTCGTCCGCCAGGATGACTACCGTTACTGTGGACTGTTAACCTATAGAGGTTAGAAAAAGTGGCCGCATTGTCAGTGCGAAAAACAAGGACTATTAGACGCCCTGTAGGAAACTATTCGCGAGCATGACATGCTTAAGATTGTTTGGCTTAGGACTTCAATTTTTAGCTTTAATTCCAGAGGATATTTTGCGCTGTTGCGCTTAACTCAATTTCAGAATTTTCAAATGATTAATATTCCCAGAGAGGAGCTTTTAGTCTTTAATAATTTATTCGCTTAAGCCATTATTATAGGCTGTATCAGTCCCGCTAGAGCATAGGAAGAATGGAGTTCTAGCAGATCCTATACAGCTACTGATTGAAGATATTTGTACGGAGTTCAATAAGTTTCTGGTGACAAAGGTGTAACAGAATGATAAAAAGTTTAGATATATTTAATGGCGCCAATGCACCGTCAGCGTTTGTTTTGCGTATGATGCGTGTGCTCATTACGGCGCGTGTAATAAATGTGGGAGCGAGGCCGAGGCACAAATTATTCTCATCCTGCTATAGGGGCCGGTGGGGCTCTGTAAGGTTGGCGAGTACCCCATGCCACATCGATGAGTCTACGACGTCTACGTCTTCTGTATACACGACCCCAACAACATACGTGTTCTATTTAAATAAAGGTCACGACGCCCCATAAATTATGGTTTTATTCGTGTGAATGGATACCCTTATAGCATTCGTTGCGCCTGTCTTTGACGTGTCCACTTTAAGTTCTCGAAGAATAAGCTTCTTTTTTTTTTTCAAATGGACGGTCATCAGTAATATAAAATATTTTTACTGGATCATCTCACACGCGGTCATCTGGTCCTAAATTAGGTAGAGCCTGTACAAAGGCAAACTGACAACTGATAATCATACTTTATTAAAGTATTCTTTGAGTTATTTGTTCTGTGTCTCGGTATGTTAAAACTGTAGATAAATAACACCACGCAAACACAGAACAAATAATCGTTCTCATCAGGTAAAAATAATCTGGGTAAAAACCCATTTCACGACCACTGTTCAGCATTCACCGCGACTTACCGCTAAATCAAAAACCCTTCTTCAAATTTGATTTATCTGCCCAAAAGATTCAGCTTCCAATCCAACAATGCAGGAAAAGCCTATCCCCTTCAAGTTCCCATTGGTTTGTATACCCAAAGTCAGCGTCCAACCCAGCAATGTGCAGCGTGATAAATCAACACCAATGTTTTACTAGCACGTTAAGGTGTCAGTTTCTATCTTATCAGTGGCCCGTCACACACCGGCTCAGCTCGTAGTGGCTAAATCGTCGCTCTTGACACCGCACTACTCATCGCAACTGTTTAATATAGATCACTGGGTGACGCGTGCCGGATGCCTTATCTCCTCATTATTTAGTTTTTGGCTATGATGACAGGTTCTTCGTCTTTGTTTTTATTTCCAATTTCCTTTCGCCAATGACATGCGGGGTTCTATTTATGTATTAATAACATTGCTATGCACTTCGCTTGTCCTAACATTCAGGCTTTATTTTACCCCTCTCATATTCAACTCCTTCTCTTAATTATTAGGTGGAAAAATCTCTACGGATCTTATTTTATCATATTATTAGGGGTAGCATGTTAAATATTCGTTCCTTGGTGGGTTCTTTCGCCTTAAAAGGAACCCTTTGTGCAAATTTGATGTTTTTAGGTTCAGTATTTTGGGCTCTGTGATAACATGAAAGCATGCTAGCAACTTTAACTATGGCCTGACTCTTATAGTGAGAAGTGTCCGTGCCTTGCAGTGGGACAGTTAACATTCAAGGCGGATAATATTATTGTTCTAGCAACCGCAATACTCCTAACTATAAGACCAAATGGTGGGAACGTGAACAATTTTTATAAGTAGGTTTTAAAAACATCAATTTATTTTACGCAATCATTCAGCATTTGGCTGTTGACTAAGAAAATATGTATGCTCCAATTCCATCGACCAAATTCCGTAGGCGGTGTTCCTTAAACATTGTTTGATGTAGTTCGTCGGTGCCGCCGCTCCATACGCTCCATACGTTAGTGCAGACCATCTGTACGGCCTACTTCCAAGAAATGCGACTGCGCAATTAAAACTATGAACGATGCCACCAAAATAAATTGTGACTAACTAATGTAGATTAGTATTATTATTCCTACAGTACTTTAATCTGCTTTTTGTTATGTTTCAACGGATAAAAAGTTAAATCTATTTAGATGTTTAGTAAGAATCTATATCCTTCTATTCAAGTTACTAGGTATACCTTCTCCAATATTTATAACATATACATTTGCACAGATGGTACTGACTGAACTTGAAGAAATTAATACAGAACGTCTGTAGATTAAGGTCATATGTATAACTTCATGTCGAAAATGGCTCTTCTATCCGGAACTTAAGTTATCATCTATACGTACATAACAAGCGAAACTCGGAGAGTAAAAGGATTTACACTTGATAAAACCTACGCAAACCAGGGAGGTTTCACGCACACCAAGGTGAAGCCCCAAGAACCAAATAAATCCCTCTCAAACAAAATCCTAAAGCCAACCACTTATTCAATACTACTCTTAGGTCATTACAGTTGATAGCGTTGTAACACTTTCCTTCGCAGCACAACTCATAGTACAGCGTATGTTTTACTTATCCATGCAAAACGTTCACTGTTTGCATAGCCAGGCCGTCTGTAGAAAGCGGCGTGATTGACACGACGATTTGTCACGACTCGTCTCGTACACCAGACATGATGAACGATGTTCGGATGGAAGCTCCCGTCAAGATCCGTCGTGGCGCCCGCTCGCGGATGTCGACGATTTATGCAAACGATTTACTGCGCAATTCTTATTTAAATTTGATAATTTATGTAGTGTTTGCAATTCTACCACATTTGGCAAAAATATATTTTTACCAAAGGACTTGGGCAAATAGTATGGGAGAAAAACCCACGGCGGACAGACATGAAATTGTGAGTATATATCAGTAAATATCTCTAGTTTATCATGGTAAGGGTCGCTTTCTTGTGGGTTGTGGGAATTAAAAAATAAATCATATTTTAACATTATTTATTCAGCGTAATCAATGTCTATTGTGATTTCGTCTAAAAATACCGCAGAGGCTTTGATTTCTTGTTGGTGCCTAGCCGAAGATAAGAAAATAAATGATATTACTGACAATATGCGCGCAACTGCCTATGGTACGGAGGCCATGTATACACGAGCAGTAATAATTTTCAACAGTTTGTTTTCCTTGTCTCGCCTGGTTTATATTAAAATATCTTTGAGGTATTGTCGCGCTCTGACATGTCTCGACTGAATTCGTCCTCTTATCAATATTTTATTGGTTGTTTAAGGCAGCGATAGCCTAGTGGAGATACCAACAGACTGCCATGCAGAGGGTTTTGAATCCACGGCGCACACCAATGACTTTTCGAAGTTAAGTGTGTATTATATTGTTAATTATCTCTTACTCCGTGCCTCGGAGAGCACGTTAAACCGTCGGTCCCGGTTGTCATTAAGATCTTTGACAGTCGTTACGGGGAGTCAGTACCCTAAAAAAAAACTGATACTGGTCCAAACCATGGAATATCGATATCCCTTTGGGTTGCGGAGGTCAGACGGCAGTCGCTCGGTGGAAAAGTTGATGTTCTGTCATATCTGGTTAGACCAGTCAGCGGACCTCGGGCTCCAAGGCTTGTAAGTCTTGGATGCAACCGGGATAACGTTAGGGCGATGATGATGATGATGATCAATATTTTATTGTTTATAAAATCTTGGTCTCATATGCTCATGGCAGTAGGACTTGTCCAATCTTGGATGATAGCTTCCCAATGTAAAAAATATCAGTTCTTCGTATGTCAACTGAGGGAAATCTCGAAAATCTGGATTGTTTCCATCTAATGGCATGAATGATCACTCAGCAGGCACATGCATGCACTCGACAGACCCGATTTGTAGCTATTTTTACGAGAACGACAATTTATATTACTTAAATAGAGTATTAGATTTTTCCTTTTTTGTAGCTCAAACTTTGTCCTCCCATGGATTCCAAAAAAAAATCTCGTATGTACTGGTAAGCCCTTTCATTTTATACCAAGTTCGTCAATGTCCGTGACCGGGTCGGAATACGCCCAATGTCCTTTGGTCCTTGCCTGGATTCCCTTGGAATATCGTAGAGCCTGATATAAGCTAGTACTATCTAGCTTATCTAACTAGCTATCCGGCATCATCTAGCTTAATTATGAAAAAGTATGACTTTGTTTAAGTGTTTGGAATGAACATATGAACAAATAAATGATTTGACTTTGACTTGACTTTGACATGGTTTCACGAAAGTCGTACAGTATTGTTTGAGTGAAAGAGCGGTGAACATCCGTGCATTCTTCTTCACAAACTTTCGCGTTTAATAAAGCCCCGATGGCCATCGGTTCTTTGAGCTATATGCCTAATTCTTTGCTTCTAAACTTGCTAAACAAAACACAAAGACAATTGGTTTACGAATAGATACAAAAGTATGAAGACTTTCGCAATTTGGACACATATTAATGTTAATGTAACGGAAATAGGTTATTTTTCGGCAATGGTCACACCAACCGTGGTCGTGGGATGACACATTTGAGACCCGTTACACTAATATTGGCAATTGGTTAATAAACAAAAGCTTCTGTAAAATACTGAATTTATATACGAGATTTAAAAAGTAATTATTGAATGTCAATACTGCAGCAGCCATTAGTTAATAAAACGATTATTCCCGTGAAGTATAGCGGATGCGATTGCTACGCATCGCTTATTCGCTGGTCAGTTTACTTTAGTAGGCATGATAATGTTTGGTGAAATCGCTTCGAAAGTACCGGAGCTTTTGCGTGACCAACAACAAAAAGCTGCATTAGGCGTTATGCTTGTAATTTACCTAATTATAGTGAATGAAAGCTAAAACAGTTTATAGTAAACTGGGTGAACTTGCGGTTTCTAAGGTGTGGAATTATTAACTCAATCGACGTTTAAATTAGACAAAAATATAAGGCATTATATTCTCAGCCTATAGACGTCCATTGCTGGACATGGACCTCTCCTAAGGCTCTCTACCTCAGATCAGTGAAGTCTGATCTGAGCTCTCTACAAAGACAGATCTTAAGCCGCCCGCATCCAACCGTTGCCTTAGCTAGGTTGGAGGTCATTCCGTCAACCGCTGGCCTAGGTAGGTTGGAGCTACGCTAGTTCAAAATTAATCAAAATTGGCTTAATGGTTTAATAGTGAAAGCGCAACAGTAAAGTTCAAACTTTCGTGTTTGTAAGATTGCTATGGATTTTGCCGTGGCAACGGCTTTTATGATTTGCCTTAATCGCATACACGCTAGCATTCAGACGGACTCCTAATGGCTGCATTTCGTGACGTTACAAAGTACGACGGATATGAGGAGATGAGTGCCTTCTCTGCGAAGAGAAAGTGCACTACGATACTAATTTGTGTATAACAAAAGGAAGTAAGTGGTGGTAATTGTGAAGCTGTCACTTTGACCGACACGTCACGATCGCGCTGTGGAAACTGTTGGATGTGTTGGGGGCATAGGGATCAATGATGGGACAGTAACAAGTCGATCTTACGACTTTGAGGCATGTCTTGAAGCAAGGCTATTGCTTTCTTTGTCTAACTCGACAGGCAATATAGAGATAGCATATGAATCGCTTCTGGAAATTTTCGCGAAAATGAGATTTTACTATTGGTTATTAGTGTTATTACCTCGTCGATCTGCGACCTCTTGAACAGTTATACGAGACATTGTTTAGTCTATTGTTGATTTGTCTGCATATTTGTTTTGTACTGGAGGCAAATAATTCAATGTCTAAGTCAAATCTTTAAATAGATCACTTTATTGAAGTGAAACCACATTTATCCATTTTTCGGATTAAATTTGCACAATGCTGAAAGACTGTATACCGAGAAGTCAAGGTACTAAAATCGTCATAAGTACTCGATTGTAAAATGTAAAAGGTGTAGATAAGTAAACTTTAAAGTTTGCGAGACATGAATTTGTTGAAGAACGAGGAAAATATATGTATTTCCTGGAATGTTTCGGTTAGTCAAGATTCGACAGTACATGAATAAAATAAAATAAGCAGAAATTGATACTCTGGCGTGCGCGACGAATCAATTGCAGAATTACAAATATACCTGAGAATTTATTACATTTTACCGAATACTTTGACATTCGAAATGGAAGCAATTACATTTTTGAACGCAGATGTGCCACATATTTGATATTCCTACAGTCAATTTACATACATAGACTCACGCCTGTTTCCCCGAAGGGGTAGGCAGAGGTATATTAAACGCCCACTTTTCGCCAGTGTTTTGATCCCACGTAATAGGTGGCGAGCCTATTGCCGCTTATCGGGATATTTTGTTTGCCAGAGCCTCGTCCGTTGCTCGGCAGGTACACCACTTGCAGGTGAGGTTGGCTTGGGACCCTAAGTTCTTGATGGGAACCCTATGCAGTCAATTTATTGATTTAAAATGGTCATGAGTCAGGTATAAAATATATTATTTTCTTCAGTAAGTAGACCGCGTCATCCAACAAGATCGGTCTGTGTGGATAAATTTTGGGGGAGGCCTATATCCAGCAGTGGACGTCTGTGACATGATGAAGTAGATTCCAGGAGTAAGGAGCTTTGTCTGTCGTCTTTATCAGATAAGATCCCTATCTTGATTAGCCAAATCAATCTGCACTGTTTATTGTTATTCCGAATACAAATATTGAGTAAATACCAAAGCAAAAACTTTTTCATTTTAATAAGCTATCCTTTGTATTTACAAATACTTACAGAATTTGTCAATCCAAATCTAAATCGACATACACGTTTCTCAAACTACATACAATAATCGTCTCTAGTCTATTGTGTCTCAAATTACGGCAACAACAGATCACTACGAGCCATAATGAGAGCGCACAAAAACTTCGCTAATTCGTACTATACATATAATTTGTGAGATGTGCCCGGGGCTCTGGTAATGACTGCCGAGAGCCAGACTGAGGCAATTAAATACGTGATACTTGACCATAACATTCTAATGGCCAGTTTTTACTTTGTGAGTCACTGTGGACTGTAGAGCCGCAAATAAGCCATTGTTTTCGAAAATGTACTAACTCGTACGCCAAAACCTTGAATATTTATTGCTTTGACGCTGGATTACCTAATGCTTCTCAACAGGTCACTGTTTCCATTTTTTACGAAAGGTGAACTTGAAAATAATTTTACATCATATTTCAGCCTAGAGGCGTGCACTGGACATAGACTCTCCTAAAGGCTCTCCAGATAGATCAGTGTTAAACCGCCTGCTTCCAACAACTTGCCGTGATCTTAACCTTACTCCTGCTGCGTGAAACTGAATAGTTCCTTTTAATTTGAAATAGAAGTACTTCTACAAGAATACAGCCAAATAACTGGATAACGAATGGAGTAGGTAATTCTCTAGTGCGTAGTTCAGTAAATTTGAAAAAGCACAGTACCATTATATAAGAATTAGAAGAACATCTATAGAGGATACAACCAAACAACTCGATAACTTTTTTTTTATAATAATAGGGGGAAACGAGCAGACGGATCGCCTGATGGTAAGCAATTACCGCCGCCCATCCACACAAGTAACACCACAGGAGTTACAAGTGCGTTGCCGCCCCTTGGGGTTGGGAAAAGGGATAGGACGAGGAGTGGGATGAGAGAGAAGGAAAGGATAGGGCCTCCGGCGCTCTCACTCACCGAACGAAACGCAACAGTTTAGGTACTGTTACTTTACGTCGATTTTCTGTGAGAGGGTAGTACTTCCCCGGTCGAGCCGGCCCATTCATGCTGAAATCAGCAAGGCTCTACTGCTTGACAAAATATTGAATAGTTACTATTGAATAGTATTGAACTACTTCGCAACAATATTGGCAGCAAGCATCCAATACAAAAGTTTTGTTATGTCGACATTCTCCAAACTTTATCAGAAGCGGGAAGCGGTAACAGTTTGATCGAATTTGCGAAGCTTTGTTCTGTATAGAAACAAGATGTGTCTACATCACAGAGCAATGTGTTAAACTAACTGTGATATAATTTACCTACAATGTCAGCTTTTCTTATGACTGCGTGTATGGTATACATTTGTTTAACTATGTTGTCCAAATTAAAATTATCCGTATTTTCTAGATCAAATATAGAAGTTATTTTTCCAATTCAATCTGTGTTTTTAGTCATTAGTGTTTTCAATAAAGCGATATTTTCCTGTCATGTATAATTTACCTTAACTTGCTCAAATCATAATGATACAAAATTATACCAAATATAAAATAAGTTGTTGGAAGTTTTCCTTGTGTTTTTTAACATACAATACAAACTATCACAATTACCAATATATTATCCTATTTGCAACTGGGTACAGAAGTACCCAGTTGCAAATAGAATAAAATGTGTTGACAGATTTAGATAAAATATTTTGTTCTATTTATTACTTAATATTTAGGTTAAAGTTTTTGTGGTTTACATATTCATAATTATTGTAATCTTAACAAACGGTAAATGGCACATCAACCGGCTTTTTCAATTTTTGACGGACGTTTTCGGCAATAATATTCATTTTATATTTGACTATTTAAAGCTTTTAAAATCTTATACTAATATATAAAGCTGAAGAGTTTGTTTGTTTGGTTGAACGCGCTAATCTTAGGAACTACTGGTCCGATTTGAAAATTCTTTCAGTGTTAGATAGCCCATTTATCGAGGAAGGCTATAGGCTATATAACATCACGCTATGAGCGATGGTAGCAGAGCAGTAGCCTTAAATATCGCGGGTGTAACCGCGGTAATCGTCTTGTAAAATATAAAATATTTGAATCGGAAGTGACTTAACCAGCGTTCAAATCTACATTTGGCTTGCTTTAATCGGCATTTGGCTATTACAATAGCGAGGTGACTATATAAACCATAACTCTACTGCTGCCGATTATTTCGTGTATTTCGTCATTTGGGCGCATTCGGCTACGGTTGACTAATGTCACCATATTAGAATTTGTGTCGCGCGACGGTATCAAACGATTTAATTCTGCAATCGAATATCTTGAACGTAAAAGGGAAATGGTAACTCCTAATAGGGACTTCCTTGAAAAGGGAAATCTAACATTTGATTGCAATCGGTTCGGTGTGTGAAAGCTAATCTTACCTTTGGTAATTCAATCAAAGCCCTTCGCTCGTCAAAATTATTTTATAATTTGTGGCTTGTATTAGCCTACAAGTGGTCACGAAATACCTTGCTGTTAGATTTTTGGCACTAAGCTTAACTTTCATATATAAGGATGCTGAACATGTGAATTGCATTGATCGAATTTGGATATCGAGTCCTCATCGAAACCATCTACATATATGATATGCGTTTCTCATGCGTTCACATTTTTCTCTAAGCCCTGGTAAAAACATCTTACTCTTTTTAAGAATATAGCAATCATAAGCCTGCATCCTGGCAAAACCTGGTCATTCTACAAACAGGATGCGCATATCTGATCGCCGGCTAGTCTACCGCGTCGTATCTCGCGATCTATTCTGATTGCGATACCGGCTGCGTGCTACCGGAGTACCGCATAGCCAGTGCACGCAACACATGCTTTTATTGATGTACTTGCCGCTTATCGAGCATCTAACACTTGCTGACATCACGTGCTTGTTAATTTGATAGAGTTATCGCAAGTATCGGTTCGTTGACCTGAACGGTCTTGCTCCCGGCAAAAAAAAAAATGATTAAAAAAATACATACATACATACATAGACTCACGCCTGATTCAGGCAGAGACTACGAAACGCCATCCTGACATCTCTCTTGCTTCATTCACTCCCATAAAATTTCTCATGCATGCTCTTCGGTTAAGCGTACTTCTAACCTGTCCTTTTTTTAGGATGTCTCCTAATCTGTTCAGAGAACGTCCGGCTAGGTCTTTCCCTTCTTCCTGTCCCAGTCACAGTTGCCTTATATAACTTCTTGGTCAGTCTTTCGTCATCAAAATAAATGCTAAACTAAAAATTACCTAACTGCTGTAGCGCTCATAGCGAGACTTGGTTTGCCGTTCGTAATAGTCCGGCAAAGTTAAGCAGCGCTTGCACAGGTTGCCACTTGGATGGGTGACCCCGTGTGGCATTTACATCTGAGCGCTACCGTGTCGGAGGCCTTCGGGCGGTCTGAAAACTCCGACACTAGAGTTGGCCACACACTCACACGAAAAACAAAACAAAACCTAACTGCTGTACTGCCTAGAAGACTTGTCGTCGTGATTCAGGTGATAAATTTATAACCGTGTTAACAAGATAATTAAACATGTACATTCTTATTTCTATCTGACGGTGATTGGTGTCACAATCTTCAACGTAACAAGCGATGTTGAAATATGAAATGAAACTGTATAAAACTGAAATAATCTGAGTGAGACATGTATCGCCTGTTGTTTGATCTTTCCATTATAATATCACTGACTCGCTGCTCTTGATATTTTCGTATGAAAGAGAAATCGGATGCCGAAATGTTGCCACAGTCCGCTGTTCTTAATTTTATATTTATTTTGACATGTAACCTGTCGGTATCCCTAAGCAACAAAGACTAATAGGTTCTGTGTCATCTTCGGCGACTTTATTTATAACACCTGTCAACATTGCATCCACTTTTAGAATTATGGTTGCACCACGCTGAATCCAATGTAATCTTTTAGTAATCAACGCTGTCCTACTGCTAGGCAACGGCCTCTCCTCTTTCGAGGCTTGCTTGTCGCACGCGTACTACGGTTAACAAACTTTAAATAATACGCAAACTCATACAGTCAGTGACCAAATAAATAGCATACTAAATACCTAGTAGTAAATCTAACGCGGTCCTTATAGTATAATTTGTTTACGTCGTGTGACATGCAACGTGGTGCGTTGGGGATTGCACCGCGGACCCCACGGGCACGGAGCGACCACGGCTCAGTTACGACACCCCTGGGAGTTGCGGGTCGCTTGCATTGCTGCATAGATAACAGCCAACTACTAACTACCTACCAAGGCCGTGTCTGTGGCATGTTGATGCTATGTGTGATTAAGGGTGTTGATTTTGTTGGATATTATTTATATTTTTACTAGCTTTTTGTACAGCTATTCACGCAGGTTAAGGCGAGGATTGCCGTGCGTGAGGATTCCGTGGGACTGAACGAAGCGGAAGAGAGCGCGTCGGCAGTAAGACATATTTTCGGTATTATATTTTTGTATATATTAAAATTCATAATGTGATGGATGACCGACAAAAATCCGCTTTTACATGACTTTTTTTTTTGTATACTTTTGAAACTTATAATCCTAATACAACTCAAATGAAACGTGCAAAATTCTTTAAATAGACCTATATAGGCTATATTAGCGATTTTTTTCGATCGCATAAAATGTCAGTATTCGTGTTTCGAATGTCCGACAAATATCGATGTAATCCTGTAAAATAACATATATTTTTCCGATTTTACCTAAAGCTCTGTTATTTACAAATAAAACGCGTTTGAACACGTTAGATGACACTGTATTTTGGAAAATACTGGAATATATCAAAGAACGAAAGGTCATTGGGCAAATAGTATGGGAGAAAAACCCACGGCGGACAGACATAAAATTGTGAGTATATATCAGTAATTATCTCTAGTTTATCATGGTAAGGGTCGCTATCTTGTGAGTTGTGGGAATTAAAAAATAAACATATTTTTAACATTATTTATTCGGCGTAATCAATGTCTATTGTGATTTTATCTAAAAACACCGCAAACATTTTGATTTCCTGTTGGTGTCTAGCCGAGGATAAAAAATAAATGATAGGTATTGACACTATGCGACTGCATATTGTACCTACGGAGGCCATGTATACACGAGCAGTAATAATCTTCAACAATTCGTCTTCCTTGTCTCGCCTGGTTTATCAAAATATCTTTGTACGTAGTATTTTCGCGCTCTGACATAACGACCGGTTGGCGCAGAGGGAGTGTATGCGACTGCCACGCTGATGGTCGCGGGTTCGATTTCCGCTCTAGTCAAACATTTGTGTGCATGAACATGGATGTTTGTTTCTATATATAATATGTATGTATCTACAAAAAAAAAGTATATATGTATTATTATCCATTATCTAGTACCCATAGTACAAGCTTTGATTAGTTTGGGACTAGATGGTGATGTGTGTATGTGGTAGAATATTATTAGTTAGAATAGAATTAGAATATTAGAATATTTTATTGGTTGTTTAAGGCAACAATAGCCTAGTGGAGATACCAACGGACTGCCATGCTGGTTTCGAATCCACGGCGCACACCAATGACTTTTCGAAGTTAAGTGTGTATTATATTGTTAATTATCGCTTACCCCGTGCCTCGAAGAGCACGTTAAACCGTCGGTCCTGGCTGTCATGAAGATCTTTGACAGTCGTTACGGGGAATCAGTACCCTAAATAAAAGCAGATACTGGTCCAAACCATGGCATATCGCTATGCCTTTGGGTTGCAGAGGTCAGACGGCAGTCGCTCGGTGGAAAAGTTGATATTCTGTCATAGCTTGTCAGACCAGTAAGCGGCCCTCGGGCTCCAAGACGTGTAAGTCTTGGATGCAACTGGGATAACGCTAGGGCGATGATGATGATGATCAATATTTTATTGTTTATAAAATCTTGGTCTCACATGCCCATGACAGTAGGACTTGTCCAATCTATGATGATAATAAAAATATCAGTTCTTCGTATGTCAACTGTGGGAAATCTCTAAAATCTGGATTGTTTCCATCTAATGGCATGAATGATCACTCGGTAGTCACATGCATGCACTCGACAGACCCGATTTGTAGCTATTTTTAACAGAACCACAATTTATATTACTTAAATAGAGTATGAGATTTTTGCTTTTTTTATAAATATATTTCTAGCTCAAACTTTGTTCTCCCATGGATTCAAAAAAAAATCTCGTATGTACTGGTAAGAGCATTCATGCTCTTTAATTTTATACCAAGTTCGTCAATGTCCGTGACCGGGTCGGAATACGCCCAATGTCCTTTGAAAAGTACCATACTTTTATTAGTTTTATACCTATGTTAAGAAAATAATCTACGTGTTCAGCCATTATTTCTGCAATGTCTACTCAATGTGTGAGCTCAATTTATCACTTTGTATTTGTTTTTTTTATAGTCTAGGCCATGTGCTTTATTTGAATTATAACTTTATAACCTAAGGCATAGCTTAGCTAAGATACCTCTTTTTTGGAGCTGTGATGACGAATTTAATTTATAGGTGTAATTGACTTCTGCCCAGCCCATTGCGATTTAGAAGGTCACTCTGATAAAATGTCATAAATTCGGCGTGATATGATTAAAAATATTACTCAACCCGTAAGTGATGACGGTAGATTTTAACCTTCTTGGTATTTCTTTATCAATGTTTTGTAACATTCTGAGATAAATTAATCCTATTACTGCGACTGATAGGTTATCGGGCTGCTCATTGTATTGTAGAGTTGCCTTCGGTAGAGTAAACCGTCTTGTCTCTTTCATACCAACAGAGCTTCTTTTTAAAAGAAATCACTAGAATCACTCTAGTGTCTGTTATCTGTGGGGTGATAGAATTGATTTGTTCAATGCTTACATTCGCCATTATTCCTTCCGGCCTGGACGATTGTGCGTACTGATTTTCGAAATGTTTGTTAAACAATAAAATGTGACATATTTTAGTAACATTTTTATATTTGTCAGTGTTCTTATTTTAATCTCGCGGCTGCTTCAAAAGATGAGACAGTTGTTTGCAAACACTGTTGACCAGCTGTTTTAAATTCTCTCTAATAAGTTCCAGTCTAATAACTAGCAGTTTTTCTGTTTTTCGTCTGCAATGTTCGCCTAATTTCCGATTTTAATATAAACATGTTATTCTTCTGTACTCGTGTGTGTCACGGAATGACTTAGTCTGCTGGAAGGCTGGTGTGATTTGAAGATAATATTTATGGGTTGAGGCTCAGGCCTCTTAACATGAACGTTTCAATTTTTTTTAAACCTGTAAATGGTACTGTTCTCAAGATACATATGACAAAATGTCGCGCTCAAATTGCGTTTACATCAAACATCAAAACATACTCTATGTTCCTGCCCACAACATTCCCCAAATCCCAAAACAACACATTCTCAAAAAAGAAGATAGTCTAGCAATACTGATAATGATGAAGGCCTGCAATACTATTCAACACAATTTTGAAATTTATCAAAAATATGGAAGAGTTATCTGCAATATTAATCGTCCCCAATGCACCAAATGTTCCCGTTCCTATAGACGTAGAAATGGAATAGTTACGGACGGTCCCGCGAGTGCCGTACCACGGGTAAAGGATAAACTAGCTCATTGGAATTATATGAAATCGATTCAGCTTTCGCGCCAGCGTACCAGTCGTATTGTCCCGGATACTGAATGCCGAAAACTGGCGATATGTATATGTTTTGGTTTCTGATTGTGGAAAATTCGTTTCCAGAAATTTAGTTTTAAGCCACTTGTACTTTAAATTTTTATTGTGGTGTGCAATAAAGTGTAATTTATAAGATATTTGTGACCGGATGAATTTTGTTATAAAATTTGTATTTATAAATGACCACTCCCGCACTAGAACGAAATCCTGAGTCGCGGGGGAGTTTACAAACATACAACTAAAGGACGCAATGAACACCCAGACTCGAAACAACAATTTATGAAACACACAGTGTGGTCACCTATGGGGATCGATCCCACAACTGAACACTTGACGTAATGTCAAGCGGCGAGGCGACCGCTTAAACCACTACGCCAACTTGAGAAAAATTTTGCGAATCCATTGGTATTTAAGTACGGCTTATCAAGGGTATCATTGTCTGATGAAAAGGATACATGTCACTGTAAACCTATTTTAGTAAGGATCTGAAGCTACGTACCAGGGATGTTGCGGATGCAGATTTTTTCACATCCGCGGATGCGGATGCGGATTTTTGCAGACCCACATCCGCGGATGCAGATGCGGATGCGGATGTGAACAAAATACGAATGCAAAGTAACAATCTGTTTTTATTTAATAATTAAAGTACAAATACTTAGTATTTTAATAATCAAATATGAACACAGGAGCATTATATTTAATGAACAGAAGGATAGTTGCTTTCTCAGGATCAAGCTTACTCCGTAATGGTTCGTATATTAATCCTGCACTACTAAATAAGTGTTCACTTGGAACACTAGCTGGTGAGGCTGACAAGAATTTGCGTGCTATTTTAGATAAAAGCTTGAACTCGCTTCGATGAACACTCCACCACTTAAGTTTATTCTCATTAAAAACAATTCGATTTTTATTGCGAAAAGCAAGTAACTCCTTTTTAAGAATTGCACCAGGGCTGACAATTTCTGATGTTTCTTATGTCTATATGTCTCATATTCACTTGATGAATCGAGCAACATGGCAAGATCACTCTGTAAGCAGGACTGATGACCTGAAACGTGACTGACATCCGCATTCGCTGATGCTCCGCATCGATTTATGCGGATGCGAATGCGAATGCAGATGTCTGAATTGAAGCGGATGTTCCGCAATTGCGGATGCGGATGCGAATATTCGCAACAACCCTGCTACGTACACCTATTTCGCCATCTTTTAAAGAATCCAAACCCTTTGTCGCCAGCGGCACTTTATGTCACCCACGGAACGAAACTGGACAGTGTCAATTTCATTATCTATTTAGGTTTTATTCAGTCATAGTCGAGCATACGTCTAGTTACAATGAAAGCTTAAAGTATCCCTCTTACATATACACTCACTTTCGTTGACATATAGAAGCCTACGTGCAAATGTACATTTATTACCGAGAGCGAGAGTCGTTTGTTTAGTGCCTACCTGTTGACACAGTTAACTGCCGTGATGAAATATGATGTAATAGTACCGGACTACACCGCACCGCCCATCTCCAGTATCAATTGCGATTATTTCGGCACTATGTTATGTAATATAAAGTATATGTCCCACTGCGAGCCATGGGATGAGCGTGTAACAACAAAGCGCAGCCGAGAAAGTTTTCTCGTTTACCCAGCTGCTTGCTGTTTTGTTTGTTGTATTTTCAGAGTAAAGGACGCGCTAAGCCTTTTCGCGTTTCCTTTGAATCAATAGCTGGAGAACTGCACACCGTTTTTTGTTTGCAATCTGCATTACTACTCCCCTTAGGTACTAGAACTGCGAGATAATTACCAAAGCGATTTAGGCTCCTCAAAGGTTTCGTCGGCAAATGGGCAAAGGATAGGAAAGTAGCACAGCAAATAGACGACATGTTACGAATAATTCACAATGAGTAAAATAAAACAAGCACTAGTCGCTTAGTAAACCGTGTGGTGACGGATTAAGAATACGAATTGTCACCACCCCATATCATCCCATGGGTGTCGTAAGAGCCGACAGAAGGAGCATAGTATGCAGAGAACAGCACTGTAAGAGAAGGAAAACTTGATACAAACCCTATACCAACCCGCTTGGCCAGCGTGGTATAGTAGGCCAATTCCTCCTTTCAAAGGAGAGGCCTAGTCCAGCAGGGGACTATCAAAGGCTGATGATGATGATGATGACTAGTCGCTTGGCGCTGACAATAGCACAAGTGCCTTAGCCTTTCGATCGCATCTTCTATCTCTTATGCTCGGGCCACACTACCTTACCGTCTACCGGGCTGTTACCGCCATAATTATGGCAATAAATTACCGTTAAATTACTGCGTGAAGTCGTGTGGTTACACTAGAGTTTACCGAGATATGCCAATAAACTAGGCGGTAAAAATATCGTTTTTCAAGATGGCGGATGAAGCAGCAGCTGTTTGGTATTTTATGAGTGCCAATTATTTTAACATGAATCTTTTAAATTTTTAGCTTTCTGTCGGGTATCCCAGAGAGACGGTTCGGATTGCAATAACTCCAAAAATTCGAGCGCTTTTTCATTTGACCACTCCATATCGGTAGATACGTGCGTCGTCGTCGAACTCGTGTTGCTCACTGAACAAACGGTAGTGTGGCCACAAACGCATTAATTACTGCGGTAATCTTCTTTGATGTGCGAAAAAAGACCGCCGCCGGAGCTATTGCCTACCGGCATATGCCATATTGATTGGCATTGTAAAATTATGGCCATAAATCGCGGTTACACCTAGGCGTTGATGAAATTATGGCAATAATTATTGGCATATCCCGGTAGTGTGGCCCGAGCATTATGGACTCGTATGTACCTACTGAAGAAGCATCGTAAATATTGGAGTGATGTACTGCCGAGAACGTCAGCACTTCGCAACATATGCGAACCCATTCAACTGGTTTAGATAATATAATATGTTTGCAATATTCACTCACTGGTACAACAATATCTATTTGCTAGCCGTCAGTTGGGAAGTATTTGCTATCAGTTAGTCAGTTGGCAGTCACTGGGTGTTTATAAAATCTATGCGTGTAAATTTATTATCTAGTTATCATTGTGATATCATCTTTTGTAGTACAAGTATATGAGTCAGTAGCATAAGTTGGTTTATTTATATCCTTTTGACGACAATACTTGTACATACAGTTTCTTTCTTTTTGATGAACTGAAGGAGGAAAATGGTTTCTGTATTGTCGATAGTGGCAAATATGCTTGCGTGCTGTAAGAGATGAATAAATGTTAGCCGCGACATAGACTTCGGCAGTTGCTATGGATAAACTCACTAACCTTAACATGTCAAAAGTTGTGATGTCCAAAATGGAAGGCCGTAAAGTGTGAAGAGATAAGGAATCCTATTATGTGTAACGTACTTACGTATAGAAGATTACCTAAAAGCTAATCTTCTATACGAAAGATTAGCTAATAAATATAATATTTTGTAAGGTACAGCAGAAATGATTCATCATCCATCCATCCATCTCGAACTCGTGATTGTAGCAAATATAGAGGTTCTGGCAAAATTGAGGGGTTCTAAAAGCAGATGCTGGCTCGAAAATATTTCTAATACATAGATCTTAAATGAGGATAAAAACTAAGACTTTTATGCAATGCGAATTGTAAACAACGAATCGCAAGGTCGTAAAACTAAAAGCTTTCAAAAATGTAGATGGATTATTGCTCCATGTAATAAGAAAGCTTTTAAAATTTATCTGTAGATACCAATCTTTAATGTAAAAACTTCTCGGTTGTTTAGATGCGTATTACAATGGAAGTCGGTGTAAACACACATTTTTCATATGCTGCATACATCTGAGGGGTGATTGTACTGGTTGATATGACAGCTTTTTGTTGACACATTGCCAAAATAACAAAAAGAAGATACGCGTTTCATACGTTTACGTTGTCGAAGATAAGGTGCAAGAGCTAATTGTTTTTAAGATTTTGGAAATACTTACGTAACAGGTCTCAGCTAAAAAGTTCATTAAAAGCCGACGTTTCACTGATTCACACTAAGAGATGAAAAAGAGTTCTCCAAACTATAAAAAATACTACAATTGCTCAAAAGAGTTTTCCATTAAGCAAAGAAACGTGGTGTGTGAATACTGTCCGAAAATGATCCTAGCTTTAGTAGTTTAGGCTCTGCGAGGTTAAGAGGTCATGCCTTTTTGTGTTCACATATAGATTGTATTGTATTTCACTAAGGGCGTTACCACTAACTATAATTGTATACACAGTGGGTATTAACCTGCCGTGCTCTAGTAGTTTTTCTCGGCTGACTCATCGAGATAACCATAGACGTTTTTTATGTGCTGTTACATCATTGTTCGTACATACAACTCTTATGATATGTTTGTGTGTTGGTCTAGTGTCGTGTACACTGACTGTTGGCCTTTTTAATGCCTCACCGCGATGTAGGGAAGGTATATGCCTTCAGTTTGATGACCACCAAAGTCAGTGGCATATAAGAAAAAAAAAATCATCTCAATGATTGGGGATGTGAGATTTTTACTACTCTATCAATAAAGACATAAAGAACACTCATTAAAATGTGTTGATATTAATTACAGCGATATATTTTATGAGCGAACATATTTCTCGTGGTTATTGAGCTCTACATCCAGATGAGATGCGATTTCGTTTCGAGTTTCTGTACATTTCAAATTATTTTTACAATAGATTTCCTTTTGATATTAGACGAAATTCCATCATAGCTTATCCCTCTAACAAAGCTTTGTGTGATCGTGAACTGTCAGTGTTCACAGACATGCTTCAGACATCAAAGCAAGCCGATTATATTTAGTTGGGAACCGACGCACATAGCTAGTATGTGGCGTTCGAATTCTTCATAATGGTTAGAGACCGCCTTCCGTGGCGCCGGGCCGGTCGCGTTAGTCTGCGTATATGCCAAAGATGAGCGAGACTGCCTCCGTGGTCCAGTGCATAGCGTATGCGTCTGCTGATCGGGCTCAGGTTCGATTCCCGAATCGGGCAAAAAGTGTTACTGAGTTTTTCCGAATTTTTAGTAGCAGCACAGATGCTGGCAATGTGCCCGGTAACGGCAATAGGCTTGCCTCCAATTACGTCCCCATAATGCGAAATCATATAACACCTCTGCCAAACTCTTCACGGATACATGTGTTACGATATAAAAAAAGGCAAGACATGATCGAGGCAGCTCATCTTAGCTGCAGTAGTATCACTTAGGTACACCTGCCGAACGAAGCTAGAAAAACGAACTGATATCTACACACGTACAGCTCAGCTGCCACGCTCATCTCTCGCACATACGCAGCATTAAGGCCCCGCGCTGTGTAGACGCAGCTATCTAATTCAATTACACAATCGCCTCATCTAACCAACGTTGTTTTTTATTACGGACCATTCCAATTGTTCCAATTGGACAATTTACGTGCCTCAATGTCTTCATTTTTCTCGCTAGTCTTTCCTTAAGCGTATTGCTATTTATAGATACGGAAGTAAAAAATATGTTTGATATTTTTACAATAAATCAGCGGTCACAGAAATATTGGAGAGGCCTATATCCAGCAGTGGACTCTTGCAGGCTGATGATGATGAATAGAAATATATCAGGCTCAGACAGATTTTCTTATACAAGATATAGTGTGGTGGCCTTGGGGTATGTTTTTTCGCCAGGATACGGAATAACCCGTGTTTTTTTGCTTGAATGTATAATTTGCTTTTGACAGGCAGTGGTAGGATTAGTCGCCGGCGACAATGGCAGTATACGAGTCAGTAAAGGGTTTATTTTTTTGGAAAATTATTTATTATTTTCTTTTGGCCATTAGACAAAGGCTTTAAAATTGGAATTGAAAGCCAGGTAAATACTTAAAAAAAGTAAGCGATAAAATATAATCATATTTTTGGTTCACTTTTGACTGGGAAACGAAAGGGGCATTTTAACTAGCGTCGCCTTTGGCTTTCTACGCCACACAGCACAGACATTTATCAATTTAAGTGACGCACCAATATCGGCAATGGACATTCTTCACGAAGACAATAGGTCATGACGGAGTACATTAAGTTATTAAGGTTAATCAGAACATTAGGCGGGCGCTCCCAGTCGCTCGCCGCTCCTACTCACACGCGCTGTCGCATTCCAGCGTGAATTAGCGCATGCTCTTGTGTCTAAAGGACCTCGCACCGAGTTAGGAATTCTTTGTTTGAACGCTTGTATGAAGGCGTGAGCTGAAGGTTGAGTAAAGACTGATAATTTTCAAATTGCCGCCACTAGTAAAAACTAGTAAAAATCGGAGATCGAAAGATTTCGACCGGTGAAATGGTTCCTTTGGCGAAGCTAATTAAAAACTATTTTGATCGTAATGATGAAAGAATATTTTATTAAGTAGGATTTTAAACTTTCGTGGTCACTAACATTAGGTACTTTTTACTATTCCTACGGGATATATACCACGTACTTTTGTACGTGGTAGGTATATACCTCGTCCCAATACATCCGTGAACATGGCGCTTGCAACAGTGCCGAAATATCGGTTACTCAAAAAAAGGTACGTGTTTATATATCCCGTAGTAATAGTAAAAAGTAATATTTTACGAAGAGTTGTTAAGTGCTTTACTAAAATGCAAATTTTTATAAGTAAGTAAAAAAAAAATACTCAAGAAGGAAAAAATTCACTAGGTTTACTAGGCGAGATGGGAATTTATTCACTCACTGTCCACTGCGACTATGGAGCTCCATCTCAGTCTATGGCGCATTTGCTATGTTGCCCTCTTTGCCCATCTACCTGTAGCAAACAACACCTTAAAGTGGCTTCAAACAATGCTGTCACCGTAGCCAAGTTTTGGGAACAGAAAATTTAATATGAACCATTGATACGACGACGAAGAAGAAGACTAGCCTAGCCAAAGGAAAACATTGGCTATTGGCTAGTATCATTTTCTGTGATATAGACAACTCACTAAAAATACCTGGAATGTGTTTGATGTCTTCCTATTGCATTAACTGTCTGTAAAAACGGTAAGGAATGCCGCCTCAATTTATACGGCGCGGTGTCTGCGAGTATCGTTCTATCGTCTATTGGTAATCATTTATGCCCATTACTTATATAACTTTGCGTGAAAGTTTAAGTAGGTGTATTTACTTTGTAACATATATCTTCTTAGCTTCCTATTTACTCGCTTTCCTCTGTCTATTTATGGGGGACTCCACCTACATAGTTACCGAAAGATTCCTTCGCTATGTAGGTGGCGTTTTCCTTTTAGACGATGCGTGGTTATCATATTCACAATAGAAGAAAGCTCTACCAGCGGCTTAGTGTCTCATCACTACTGTATCAACAATAAAAAAGTTTAAACTCACACTTTAAATATTTGGGATTCCGTCTGCGCCAAGTCTCAGACATCTCCAGAATATCGCACGCGGTACATTCTTGGTACTTTGATAACCTATCTCAATAGCGCGTCCCTGTACGGCGCGTATGGTATTCCAGAGACTGGCCGCCTGCCAACTACCACACCGCTACATTTATCCGTCTGCCCAAACTATTCACATATCATTATACATATCCAGCTAAACGGTTTTGACTAAACGCGGCAGCATTGCAACACTAACAGATAATAGGTTAGAGCGATGCATGCGAATTTAATGGATTCCGCTTAGTCCGTTAGTGTTATGTGGTGTGAATTATAGTTGAATTTGTTTCTAAATTTGTTTATGGTTATTATGGTCGATCTCTAAGCTTACGTGAAAGGTTAGCCAATTAGTTCAACCATGACTGTATAGAGCGTGATCGACTGACCGGTAATTAAAGTCCGAAAAAAATACTGATGTTCAGGTTTTGTATTGCTCGCTGATGATCTGATGAATGGCTTTAAACTTTCTCGACTTGTAAAAAGTATACGGTCAGACTAGTCCTCTCGTGAACCCGGCAAGCATACAGAATAAAAATGCTCTTGTAAATTTATATCTTTATTATATTTTTATTTATAAGATATTTAATTAACTTATGTAAAAGCCTTAAATAATTGGTATGTAATGGTAAGGCAATATGCTGGTGATATCGAGTTTTAGCTCACATAATTACCTCAATACTCATCTGATCAATAGGCCCACAGACCTATTCGTGGAACGGAAACCGCACCGCGAACATCACACACCGCGTGATGTACACGCACACTATCAGTAGATCGGCGCGCGTTAATTACGTGCGCGGGACGTACGCGCAGCTGCGTGCGCGCGCGAGCGACCTAACGCGCACCAGATGTGAGCCACAGCTGTATGCCTACGTGAGGAGTGATACCGCAATATATTGCTGATTGAGAAATGATGAATTTGAAAACGATAGCGTAAGCTGCTACATCAGAAAACAAAACATTTCTGTAAGACAACTGTTCTCTTTAAAATTGTTATGTGAAGGATGACAATTGATACAAAGAAAAAGATCGTGAAATATTGTACCGTTTTCGTAAACATACTCATAGTGGTCGGCCCCAAGATGTACAAAAAATTGAGATCTGTAATCCCAGGAAACTGACTCCTAATGATAACTTTTGTTTCGCCTTATGAATGCCAAAAGACATAAAATTGATACCGAGAACGGCCAGACTGATGATGATTTATTGATTCGTACACCATGGATGTAAAAATATTATACCAACAATGTAACCCTCGAACTCTCTTTTTCTGCAGTGTAGTCATTTGTAATATTCATCCGTCAGTCAAAATTGCTAAGGATATTTCTTTTTATAGAACCATTGTTTGCATTTGCAACTATGTAACTGGAGACGAGATAGATCAAATCTAGCTAACACCTACTGTGCGGATCCTTGTACTACATAAGAGGAGTGATATGACATCATTTGCATGTCTAACGTCCCACGTCCAATTCTCGAGCGACGCACTAACACTCGGCGTATATGGAACGATCACACCACGCGTCAATGCACTTCGTCTTTACCTTAATATGTTTAAAATGCTGCTTAAATAGGCGTGTGTTTTAATGGTGATTGGTTTTGTTGTTGCTGTGCCTTACATTAGTATAGGGTTGTATCGATTTCTGTTGCGAGGTCCGCTGTCCCAGCAGTCCCTATTTTGGGCTCAGTAAAGTAACTAGGCAAGGTTATTCTAAAGGCATTCCGGCCTACTATCTAAAACCACTGCAGTATTCTTCTAATGCTAGCGATACGACTAGGGACATGAAGTACAGCTTAACTACTCATTGAGAACGGCGGGATCACGAGGTTTACGCTAATATATATATATATTTTTTTATTGTAATAGGCGGCAAACGAGCAGACGGATCGCCTGATGGTGAGCAATTACCGCCGCCCATGGACACAAGCAACACCACAGGAGTCACAAGCGCGTTGCCGCCCCTTGGGGTTGGGAAAAGGGATAGGATGAGGAGTGGGATCAGGGAGTAGGGATAGGAGATAGGGCCTCCGGCACTCTCACTTACCGAATGAAACGCAACAGTTTAGGTACTGTTACTTTACGTCGATTTTCTGTGAGAGGGTAGTATGTCCCCGGTCGAGCCGGCCCATTGATGCTGAAATCAGCAAGGCTCTACTACCTTTGAAAAACCCCGTCAGGATTCCCGCCTTACGCGTTTTTTTTATTTCATACGAAACGCTCTCATTTCATCGCAAATACTGGAATATAACAACTCCTGTACCGTAACCATAGCAGGTGTATGGTGTCCCGAAACATCGGGGCATACGTAATGATGGGTATTCACCTCATAACCAAGCGTAGCACTACAAGCGTTATCCCAGCTGCACCCAAGACATTCGCCTTGGAAAGGTCTGCTTACTAGTCTAACCAGATTTGACAAAATATTAGATGTTCACCAATATAACTCTAATGTTGTTTATTATATAACATTTATGCCACAGGTCCACCAACCCTGTTCATTTATTTCCCTCTAATCCGGCGACCGTTCCCAACTGGCGCTGTTCTTTGTTAAGCCGCACAGTTTATTTTAATTCCCGTCCGCACATTACTTAATCCACTAGGAAATGGATTACGGTTTCGTTGTTAGTTATTATAACAGAAACATGCTGTGTCACATGCCCAAACAGTATGTTGGAGAATATCAAAACTTGATAATAATATGTTATTTATAACTCCTTGGATTGATAAATTGACTCCTATGTTTGGTGTCAGTGTCATCAATAATTTTCAACATTCGCGACTTGCATCGTTTCAATCAAAAAAGGGTTTGCTAATATAACTCCCAATAGGCTCCAGACGTTAGGTCCAGAAACCTGTCAAAAGATTAAAAGCATCTATCAACATTATTTTCTTATTTGTGTGTTTGGGTCTTTCCTGTATGTGACTGTAATTATCTGACAGCTGTTTGGTCCTAACGAATTGCGACGCATGCAAAGCGCCTCTGATGACAGTAAAAGTATCGAACACCCTCAGTTACCAAGTCACTGTGAGCAGTCAATAAATTATTTTCCCACTTTATATTTAGTTTAAATCTGTTAACCTTGCTTAGTGTCATCCGTCCTTGAATCCATCAACTAGATTTATTAGCTATTCCTATAATGAATTTGAATAACTAAATATGGTTAAGCCATTTGACAATATAATAGGTAGACGACTAGCCTAAGTTTGCAGGACAATTAGCACAATTCATTGGTCGATAATAATTGACCAGCACTCGTCGTCAGTAAATACATATGTAGAGTACTCTTGATCTTTTTGTACTAGCCGTGCCTCGCAGTTTCACCTGCCAAACCCCGTCCGTTGAACCGCCATATCCTATCGCTCTCCCTTACTATTGCATTCTTCTTGCGCTCCTAGCAGTCGTATCGCTAATAGTCTGTAGCATTCATCATGAATGTGGCTAAGAATTGTTCAAATCCGACTGCTAGTATCAGAGATAAAGCGCGATCAAAAATAAACGAACAAATTCTTCAGCCTTTTCTTTTATGTTACTTATTCTATAGATGAATTTTCAAAACGCTCCTTTGCAACATACAGTTCACCGACAAATCCTTTTGTCAAACGGCAAAAGTATACAACTATTTTAAAAAGCGAGTACCAAAGAATAACTGGAACATTCATCAATTCCGCAATCCGAATACCCAACGGACAAAAGGTCGCACTGTATGAATTATTTGACCCGTGCGGTGTCGCAATGCCCCGTGTTGATTTAATTACACGAGTGCACCGGCGCTGTAATTCCGTATTTGTGTCTATAGTGTGTGGGCCCGCACTGCACGAGTTGCCCTCACTGACCCGATTACGTGACAACTCTGTGCAAATAGCTGTTAGACGACGACGCGCCAATATATATGAGCTGTTCGATATTCGGTGAGAGCAGAAGCAATGGCGAAATATATTAAACTAGGTGTTGTGTGCGACTACGCGACTGCACTTGCATGACTAAAAGGAGGATTACTACTACCAGATAGCATATAAAAAGGTTGTAAAAAGACCCTTAACGAAAACTGAAATCCCATGTTGTATACCAATCACTACGAACATTTTTTACTTCGGCACCAAACCTGGGAAATTACTGGTTCAGGAGATATTGAGGCTCGAAGTTAGTATGGAATTTTTCTAATTACGTACAAAATCGGTGCATTTACCCCGCCAATATGTTCTTTAGATGCCCTATGATCCCATGGATAAGTAGGTATTTCGAACATTGCACCCGACGCTTTTAATTGCCGTTTAAAAAATGAATGAAAAAATCGTTTCCCAGGTATTATTTTTGGTTAGTATGACTCGACATGATGAGTAGACTTCGGCTTGGTGATGCGTCTTGTGACAATCTTTATAGGTGTGCCGAGTTCCCTACAAATTTTCATCTCCTCTTTACGGAGTGAGTATCGCAGAAAGAAGCATATTATTATTTCTTCAACTACTACCAAGCTAAATTGCATAAAATCGGTTTAGTGGTCTAGTCGTGAAAGCATAATAATTGATAGACAGATAGGCTTGCGCATCTTTAATATCAATATGGACGGTTTATCAGTAGAATGTCAGAGTCCTATAATGGCGAGGGAGCCCATATGAAATTACATTATTTGCTTCCTTTTGATTTTGTTTGAGTTGTAAATTGGAGCTGAAGGGGAGGAACGAGTAGGTACCAAACCGAATTAAACGTTCGCTCATTGTCGATCTCTGTGAGGTGAATTCTATAATAGAATATTCCGGACACGTAAGCAATAAAACCAAAAGTGGAATGATTTTAAGGTTCATTTTTGTGTACACGGAACTGAATCGGGTAGGTAAGTCAGACCGTAGGCGTCCAGAGGTCCCTACACGCTTCCACTTTAATAAGGTTCTGATTGAATTACGCTAGTTTCCATCAACATGTCGGAAATAGTTTTACCTCTCTAATTATCTGTACAGTGTACTATGGCGAAATTAACAGTATGTTTATAAAATACGAGTAGAAGCAAGCCTTTGAATGATTAGGTCAAAAGTTTAATTTAGTGTTTTTATTATTTAGTGTATTAGTGGTTATAAATATTACCCCATTCAGAATAAGTATGCCGCTAAACAGACTTGTATCAGCAAAGGTCTACATAATTCGTTAGAGAATTAATTTCTTAATTTTCAAGAGGTACTCAGGGAGCCTTATATTAAAAAGAAAAACCAATCTATTTATCCCTCTAGAAAACTGTCAAATCAACATAAAATTATTCTCCAGACTGAGCTGACAGGCTGGATTTTTCGCAAAAAAATAAAAAAAAATATGCAACAACGTAACCATGTCTCAAGTGTTGCACATACGACCTCATACGAGAACGCATGCTCCAACTACATACAAAATAGCTAGGCAGTGCTCTAGACGTGCCGTTGCATCAAACCGCACTACTTACGTCGTCTCCTGTCGTAGACTGCTCTCCGACGTGTCACACAATTGACCCCGCCACGATTAACGCTCATTCTTACTACAGCCATTTTATTGGAAGCCATTAGGGAGCACGGGCGACCCCATACGACCCAGCCAGGGCTGGTTACATATTATTATTCTAAAATCATCGTTCCGTACAATGAGCAAGACTTTTTTATTCTGAATGGAAGTTATGAGATGAGCGTGCTCTATAATATAATCAGTAACATAAGTATCTATTTGAATGTAGTTTTTATATATTTACAATAATTATGCCTACTTATAAGTGCAGTGTTTAATTTATTCCACTTTTTCCGCCGTGAAAACGTATCAACACGTTATAGTCATACGCCTAACAGTTTTATAGATCGACTGCGTACAGTTCCAAGTGTTTCATTACTAGGAATTGTCTTACAGAAAAGGTATGAGGCTTGTTGCCGTTGAAAGTTAGATATACTACAAGCTAGAGGGTGGTGACTTAACGTGTATGTACTTTGGTCTTACCTTAGGGACAAGTCATATTTGATTGATAGAGTGTTGACTTAAAAAGACGGATTAAATGTGAAGAATATAATATATGAATACACTATGTCAACTGTTGCCAACCCTACAAACTTTGGACACGACTAATCGCATTTGAACGTTCCTAATTTAAAGTCGCGCCGATCAAAGTGCGTCGGTTCACAATGATTATGTTGATGTGTGCACTTCACACCACTGCTTGGTTTAATTAATTGACTAACAGTTATGGCCATGCGATGGTAATTAACGTCGCCGAGCCCCTACCGTTCACCGCCGTTTTTATCTCCCTCGCATTTAAATGAACCAACCTTTATAGGTGCAAGAGAAGATTAAGTAAATTCAAATTGACGTTTTTCTCGCAGTAAAAGATATGTTGAAGGTTTTATTGGTTTTCATTTGCTTTTATATTGGCATTTTCTGTTCGGTATGTGGGTCCTATTAATAGCGCAATATTATTCACATGTTAATGGTAAGATTCATCGATAAATACTGGTATGCCATCAAATTATTCTATATGGTATACTCGAATCTTTGCAGTGGCTCAATTTTATTGATGTGTTAATGGTAAGATTTATCAATAAATGTTGGTATGCTATCAAATAATATTTATTTATTATGGAAATGCATTGGAAAGCTGTAGGCACCCTTTATCCATTCCGAGAGCTTAGTGTATAACCTAGCATTTGGATGAGAGTTTAATAGCCTCTATAAGCGTTAGTTGTCGATTTAACCGGGCATTAAACAATTTATCGAACTGAAGTGATTCCCGTACTGACTGTCATAATTATTTCCTTTACCAGATTTTGTTTATCAATCTCTTCGCCGCTGCTACGTAATATTACTTGAAAGAAAATACAATAATAACATTTTGCTGACACCACCGTTTGCATTTCCCGCTCGCAAAATGCCGAATTGTAATTATACTTGTTCTGAGAATTTATTTCTTGACAGCCGAGACAAATTATGCCATTGATTTATATGGGCCATTTTCTACAGACTTAATAAGGAGATTTTCAATAAGTTAGCATTTTTTTATGTTACCTCATAACACCGATTTCGCTTATGATTTTCGTGAGATTATCCGATTTCTAAAAATATTTTTATTTCGGAGGATATGCCTATTCAGTCCCTTCCAAATTTGACGGATGAAATTCGAAGTTATACAAATTTTAATGGATAATTATCGAAGAAGACATTGCTGACTACTTGGCTGATAGACCATTTCCTTTGTTTACAGGCAAGGTGGTATGCGCGATGTGCGGCGGCAAGTGCAGTGGCGAAGTACTTCGCGTCTCCGATAAGTACTTCCACACGGCGTGCTTCACCTGCCGCACCTGCTCCGCATCCCTTGCCAAGGGCGGCTTCTTCTGTAAGGACGGCCACTACTACTGCCCCCATGACTACCAGCGGGCCTTCGGCACCCGATGCGCCGCGTGCGACCAATACGTCGAGGGGGAGGTCGTCTCCGCGCTCGGGAATACTTACCATCAGAAGTGTTTCACGTGTGCACGGTGCAAGTAAGTATTAGCAAGGTAACTTTATGTTTTGAGTGGTACACCAAGGCGTATCTAGAAAACGGACTAAAGAACATAACCCATTTAATCGACTTATGACGAATTATTTTTTAGTGTTTTCTTTGATAATACCTACTCTGGCCAGGGTTAATCTAATATCCTGAATCTTTCACTAGGTACACCTAAAACTAACACAACTTGTCTATCAATAATTTCTCTATCCAAAAGTTGCCTGGTAGACATTGCTTTTAGCGATCAGGTCGCTCTTTTTTCGTTTGTGTTCCTAAATGTTCTTATTAATACTCAATAAAAATGTGTCGCTCACTAAGGCTGGGTTCTTTTATAATAAAGATCTCTATTATTTCGGAATCAAATGCGCCGCTTGCGACCAGTAGGTATGTTAAAGGAAAAGTGTTTACTGCTAGCTGTATAAGTATTTATTCGCTGCTTTGTTCGCGACCGACAAGTGCGGCTTCTTTAGCTAGAACACAGTTACTGCTATAAAATAAACTCAAATTGATTTAAAGCCACCATGAAGATATTTCTTCGGTTTCACAAAAGCCTTTTCCTTATTACAAATACATTGTACCGCTTTACGACAAACAACGTTGGAAATACTTTATCCACTAAGCGAAACCAATCACCTTGTGCCTCTTTAATTTTAAAGCACAGCGGCAAAGTAGCTTTAGGCATTGTATTGACCAAATGGCCACCCATGTTGCCTTGCCGAACATTAAAAACAATTTCACATAGTTTCCAAAATAATACAGTATATTCATCGTCACCGGCGTAAGTAATTACTATAGTAACGGTTTACATAGCAATTTGGCAGCGAGAAGTCATTTGTGCTTCAGAGAAACAAGTGATTGGCAATGCCAGCATACACTAGGACCACACATGCTTTTGATTAGCATGACTTATTGTTAGTTTGGAATAGGCTGCAAAGAACCTATATTTCTTATTGAATTGTCAGCTTATTGGATGTGAATGGATTTATGATTTCGTGTAGGCGTACATGAATACGGTCCGTTTATGGAGATGGGAATTCGACTGTACGATCTTCGATCTAATTCTGATGATTGATCGTCTTATAGTTTTGGTGATTGTTGGCGGCGAGTGGAAAGTAGAAACGTAAATGAGATATATTGTGTTTTTCAAAAACGTCTCAGTTGTTTATTGTTAGGCGGTCAGGTAGTTGGTTACAGAAACAGATTTCTGCAGTGCACCAAATCTAGCTTACGTTCTACTCTGTTCTAGGAATAATGCGTTCTGGAAAACCGTATTTTAGTTTGAGCAGGAGCAGTAAAAGTGGCATTCCCCTTTCGCCAAATACGTCATGTTTATTATTAGAAAGTGACATTTGTTCTCTAAATAAATGTGAATCCACTTACGTGGGGTAAGTGATTCACATTTAGGCGTTGACGGTGACGACAAACTCATGACGTCAAACAAAGATTTTGAACAAAAAAACCCTGTGAAAGACGTGACGTCGTCGGTTGGTTATAGATGAACTGTTATAACGTGATCTCGTGACAAAAAACGTGCTCACGAATTGAATTCTAACAAACAAGATTGACTAAAGCGAAAAGGTATAGACGTTGGAAATCAAAATATATAAATTGTATTAATTGTGGTAACGTGGCAACGGTCCAACGTGTTCTAAATAATGGAACAATCTTGTTACGACTTATACGAGACAGAAACATGTAAACTTTACAATAATAGCGTAAAAATATTATATTTTATTTTTTAATGTAATGACGGCTAATTAGCTGTTCTCGGCTTACTCCCAAGATCTAATATTATGTCTAATTTCTTTCCTTGCGATAGGTAGCAATTTAAAATTAGTCTGTTAGAAATGCTTCTGTAAACATAGAAGAGCGCAGACGTGTCAATGGGCTACTATTACTGTTCACTATACATCTGCAGCCTTGTCTGCCACTCAGTGGTAATGGTAACATCTTTGTGGCGGAATAAAGGTTATGTCATAGCAACTTCGACCACACCACTGAAGCTCCTATAGCTCTTGTGATACCAAACAAATCTTTTCCAGACGTGCGTTCCCATCTGGTGAGAAGGTGACATACACTGGAGCGGAGGTGGTATGCAGCAGCTGCGTAGCCGCGCCACAGAGGCAGACGGCCCGCGCGGCACCCCCTCACGCCTCACCTGCCACTCCCGCGTCACCAGCCACACCGGCCCGTGACACGCCCTCCCGCGCCGAACCACACGACCAGAATGGTGAGACTCCACTAGGTATGGCGCTTTATCACTTATCTGTAGCACTAGCGGGAGTACACCTGAAAGTTGGCACGGAGACCAACTATATGGTATTTATTGCTCGTGTATGTCTCATCCGACATCTGCTGATGAATGCTCGACAATGAGATCCTTCAAATAGTTGTCGCGATTTCCAGTTCGCGTATGTTTTGGATAGTAAGCAGAACGCGACACATTTGTGGTTTTACAGCGTTTCCAATATCCTACATATATTTTATCAAATATCGACGCTAGAGAAACGCTCGTGTAAAGGAGCTGTATCTCAATTTTGCGGTACACACGTCCTAGACTGTCGTTGTCCATACCTAGTCAAGTGATATTGGAAATCATGATATGATGCTGTGTCTACGCTTTAATATATCAACATTTTCTTTTAGGCGGTTCGACAGCAGATTTCGGATACAATATACACGAGGTTTTTAAGAAACTTCAGTTTAAACTTCTCAAGTGCACAGAACTAAAAAAGTTGCTTCATGAATGTTCTCGCTAATACCGCACAACACTATAACATCACTTTTGTACGATAAATCACTGATTGTCCAACTAATGTGTCATCTCACGCCAAACTTTCATGTTCACTCTCACCTTAATATAATGCATGGTTCCATACATCGTTCGTTAACCTGGTTACTTTTATTGAAAGAGTTTCGTCGGTGTCCGTACAATGCAATTTCCGGCTGACTCTTTGAAAAATGATATGCTACACTTTATGTGTGGGAATGAACGCACAGCAATTGTCGCACTGATAGTGCTCATACTCATCTACTGACCGCTTCAAAAGGCATTCAAAGGATCACGAACTTTGTGTCCAAAAATCATCATCAAAAGTATCCTTGACTTGCATCAAGTAAGAAATTTAAATACGTAATTGATCGTGTTCTTCAGCTAAATAGTTCCCCGTAAATGCATTGCGTGCTACTAAAACACCCACCAATCCCATCTATCGGCATTGCATGCTCTTGTACAGTCGGCAAACTGACATTGACTCACAGAGGTTAACGAACGATGATCCAAACGAAGCAGTATATACTGTATCGATTTGGTAACTTTTACATAAATAAGGATGCACCTTAAACTTCGTAATGGTATGTAGGTGTATGGCAATAAATGTCACGTCGCAAGGATGTTTTACATAAAGGCTTTTACGAGGATATTAGTCAGAAGAAAGTGTCCTGCTGTCCTTGTTTTGCACGAGGGTAGGAATAGAGATAGCATCAGACTTGCATGGCAATAGTTCCTCGTGACAATCGGCCTTCATGTAGATCATCCATGTTTTACATGAGGGCTCATTTGTACGAGAACTGTTTCCTGAAGAAAGTGTAACGCTCTCTTTGTTTTGCACGTAGCGTGTAACAGAGATGGCATGAGAGCTGCTTGGCAGTAGTTCCTCGTATGAGTTGGCCTTGACAATGCATGTAATGAGCATTGTGTCCCGGGATGAATATGTATCGGCACTTTCGTATCGTGATGAGCGGTCGTCGGGCCCTTGACATTGACACGACTCACCTTCTAACGCTGTCGCTATCTATATCAATCACCATTAGGACTTTCAGAATACGTCTGCGTTGTGAAATATTGATATTGTTTTGGAAAGTCGAGGGGTTTGTCTGCCATTTTGGGTAATTTGGCATCGTAAATGTTAAATTGGATTATGTTTTCTTTTATGGAATATTTTTATCGCATTGTGTTCTAAAAAAATCCCACTGTAATCATTTTCATTTTTGCAAAATGAATGATAGAAATCATAATACTGTTACATGTTAGTCTGTTACAACGCAATCCTTAATACTCTACCAATCAGGCTAGTTGATCTATGCATCATTTTGTGACAGAGTTGGAGAATTCTTTATAGAGTATATTTGAATTAAACGTACCTAGTAGTTCCACGCGTCACAGGACTTAGTGTTTCAGGATAATAAACGCATGAACGAACACATTTTACTACTTAGATCGTATATTCACGAACTACGTCTGCCAGGATAATAAACGCATGAAACGCACTCATTCTACTACTTAAGCCATCATTTCACAAACCAATCGTAGCATAATTTAACAAAATTGTATTCCCAATTGCAGAATGTGCGGGCTGCGGTCAAGAGCTATCAGAAGGTCAAGCGTTAGTGGCCCTAGACAGGTGAGTGGTGTAAATAAATATTAATATATAAAATCCTTGCGTTACTGACTGACTGACAAACACGCTACAGCCGAAACTATTGGGCGCAGGAAGCTGGAATTTGGCATGTATGTTCCTTGGGGACCGTAGGGGTGCACTAAGAAAGGATTTCCCGAAATTCCCACGGGATCGGATAAAACGGGTAAATTAAAAAAAATGCAGGCGTAGCTGCTGGCGTCCTCTAGTAGTATAATAAATGTAAAAAATAGCGGCTATAGATAGATATACGAAGATTTCTCATAAAAGGTTTTGTTTATAGCGGCGATAGCCCTGTGGTGTACGTAACGGACTGCCGAGACGATGGTCTCGGGTTCGCCCCCAAGGTACTCCGGGCTCACACCTCTGTCTTTTCGAAATTATCTGTGTATTACAAATGTTAATTATCGCTCACTTAATAATGTGCCCTTAATAATGTAGTAGATGGCAATAGGCTCGCCCCTATTACCTTTGCACCGAAAGATAACTGGCGAAGTGTGGGTGTGTAATACGCCTCTGCCTCCCCCTTTGGGGATAAAGGCTTGAGTCTATGTATGTACATATGTATTGTATAGTGAGGTGTACGGTCGACGTCGGTAATAATTGACGAGCGGCGACGCCCGCGGTCGAAGGGTCGGGTACCCGCGCTTAATTGTACTAATTTATGGCTCAAGGTCACTTGGGACACTTGGCGTGTTTGCGTGCGAGTATCTGGTAACTTGTGTTTTAAAGCATGTTTATTATGCGAGTAAACCTAATGTTTTGAAGCGTTTCGAATGTCATGTCTTTATGGAATAATCAATGAAGCAACTGGAGCAATAGGAAATAATATTCAATTATGAAATATGACATCATAGGTGAAAAGGTGATAAACAGTAGTGAAATATGTACTCGATGATGACCTAGGATTCAGTCCAAAGTTCATAAATTAACACCGGGATCTAAGACGTGTGCTTACCCAAAACTTGTTTGGGTAAGCACACGTATAAAGAGTTAGCCAAGGTTTGTCAGTGAGGACTCGAAAATCTTTAGGAGAAATCTCTTAGAATCGTGTGAAATTCCATTTTGTTTTAGTTTTTGTTTATAGACTCACGCCTGTATCCCCGAAGGGGTAGGAAGAGGTGTAATATTACACCCACATTTCGTCATGAATTTTTAGGTCCCACGTAATAGGGGGCGAACCTATTGCCGTACCGGGCACATTACCAGACTCCGTGCTGCTACTGAAAATTTCCTAACGGAAAAACCCAATAACACTTTGCCCGACCCGGGAATCGAAACCGAGACCTCCCAATCCCACGCGCACATTTATGCCGCGAGACTAACGAGGCAGTCCATTTTGTTACCAAAATTATAATACCTGACTTTTGATTTTGCCCCCTCTCAGTACAGTAAAGTACCTAAAACCGACGAGCATGCATGACGAGGTTAATGAATGTCGAGGAAGCGAAAGAGGTATGTTTAAACCGGAGCACTTGGCGTTCCGTAGTCTCTGCCTACCCCAATTGGAGACAGACTTGACGTTTAGATGGATAAATAGAGATTATAATGCCATACTTGACCACGCTAGCGAAATGCGAGTAGGCACATTTCAAATGTCTTCTGAGAAAATTATGAAGACATACATATACATACATACATACATAAATACATAAATAGACTCACGCCTGTTTCCCCGAAGGGGTAGGCAGAGGTATATTAAACGCCCAATTTTTGCCAGTGTTTTGATCACACGTAATAGGTGGCGAGCCTATTGCCGCTTATCGGGATATTTTGTTTGCCAGAGCCTCGTCCGTTGGTCGGCAGGTGCACCACTTGCAGGTGAGGTTGGCTTGGGACCCTAAGTTCTTGGTGGGAACCCTATGCAAAAAATTATGAAGAACTCTCAGAAATTCAGAGGACCAATCCTCGTAATTATATTTGGTCAAATGCAGTTTGTATTTAATGTCAGTGTAGTACTTAGGTACGTCATAAATGGTATTCTCTTAAATTAACTGATATTCGAATGTTATTGCTTCCAGACAATGGCACACATGGTGTTTCGCATGCGGGGAATGCGGCGCGGTGCTTCAAGGAGAATACATGGGCCGCGAGGGAGTCCCGTACTGCGAGCGCGATTACCAGCGACTCTACGGCGTGCGATGCGCGTACTGCCAGCGATACATCTCCGGGAAAGTACTACAGGTAATGTCCACGCTCTCTATTGAACCAGCAATGGATAAGTACATCAAACACATGGTCGCTTAATACGTTAGTACTTGGGTAGCAGGGTTGTGCCGTACTTGTTTGCTAACGCGATTACTAACGAATGTACGGCCTCCGATGTGCATATTGTCAGCAATCGAATCTCACTTTTTAAACAGTAGTGGTTTTGTCCTTCAACGATATGATCCTCCAACCGCTGAATTATTTCAAAGCTTTATCTTGAAATTGATGGCTCCGATGAAAAGAAAATACCAATCTCGAATCCCGGCTGCCACAACAGATCCTTTACCCGGATCCAACATCGGAACCTGGCACCGAAATCGGATCTCGCATCCGGCGTTTAAACATGCTGTTTAAATAGTTATCACTAGACAATACTAACCTACTATGCATATCATCCCGACACAAACAAACCACATCATCTATAGTAGTGATATAAACATTACAATAACAGTATGTTACGTTTGTACCGCGTGCTCTACGCGTCACTGTATTGTGACGTCACACAACGGGACCGCCGACTTTACAGTGCAGTGCATTGTTTATCGATACTTTGTGTATACTATGTGTTATCAGTTATCACTATCAGCTGTATATGCACGCCGAATGATCTCTATTTGTAATGACGGACTCTAGACTTTGCCTGCGTGTGGGACTGGTACTTAACCCTTTAGGGTTGAACTACACCTATCAGCACCGCATCGCACTTTCCTATGTTTCTATCCTTTTCTGTCACTTAGGACCATCATTTACTAGAGCGAGAAAGAGAGAGGGAACGCGTCAGCACGCCGCGGAATCGAAAAGGCGATCGGATTCCCTCACTCTTTCTCGCTCTAGTAAATGTCGGTCCTAAGTGACAGAAATGGATAGAAGCATAGGAAAGTGCGATGCGGTGCTGATAGGTGTAGCTTAACCCTTAGGGTGTGAATTTATTAAAATCCTCTTTTAGTCTACTACACGCCCAAAAAGGATATATACATTTCAGCTAGTCATTGCCAAATTTCAGCTTCTTGCGCGCTCTGTCAGTCAGTCAGTCAGTCAGTAACGCATGCACTTAATATAATTATTTTGATTGTACGACGAGTAAAGTGTTTTGTTTTAGGTACTCCGCTTACCCTAAGTGTTATCATTATCAGCTAAGACTATATTCAGGCCAATGGAACTAGACTTGAATTAAAAATGTCGATAACCAAATTATCGTCACATACGCATCCCTATATTTGACGTCATATAACATGACCGCTGTCACAGGGCATCACCGTTCCCGCCCGTATCCCGTATTAAACTACGTATGAGAACAATGCAGTATTTAAATGTATCATATCGGTACTTTGCTTGTACTACGTCTCGTATCAGCTACAACTACTCGTCTATTGGAACAAGTTCAAAGTTCGAATTGATTATTATTTACGCGTCACTGTATTATGACGTCATTCAACGGGACAGCCGTCATTGGTGTTCCTGTCAGCAGATATCATATCAATGATGCGTATACTACGAGTTGTATCTATCAGTTTAATGCTATATATGCAAACTAAATAAACATTTAAATTGTTATGTTCCTGTCTAATTAGACCTGAAAATATGACGTCACAGATGTCAGGGGGTTCCCGTAAATCGTTCACGATATTGAAGATATCGTGTATTGTAAAGATATATCGTTTAAGCTCCATACACTGATGTTAGATAATCATACCTATTACTTGACAATGATGATATTAAGATCGGTCTTTATGGAGAACCTTGGCGGAGGCATATGTCCAGCAGGGGCGTCTGTAGGCTGACATGATGACGATGAATGAAGTTAAATTATTTTGTCCCCTATCCAAGAGCTGTCAACTTTTGTCTCACCTAATAATACTTTCTTCGTCCAAGCTGTCTCATTATGGAATACGCTACCTCTCGAAACCAGGATGGCAAAGAATCGGCTCACGTTCAAACTAAGGGTGCGTCCACATCTGGCGAATGTGCCGCAAATGTGCAGCACGCGAGCCCATTGCGAGCTGCCCGCGAGCTGCGCGCGTGCAGTCACTGCAATCATCTCCGGGATCTTACTCTATTAAGTCCGCCTATGTACCACTTGTTTTGTGCTGTGTAAAAAGTTAAAGAAATAATAATAACTTAATAAGACCGACGGGATACACCAACGCTAGTCATAACTGTGTACGTTGGTTGCAGGCGGGCGAGAACCACCACTTCCACCCGACGTGCGCGCGCTGCAGCAAGTGCGGCGACCCGTTCGGCGACGGCGAGGAGATGTTCCTGCAGGGCGCCGCCATCTGGCACCCGCGCTGTGGGCCCGCGCCACTCGATCCTAACGACGCCTCGCTACACGACCAGCTCGTGCATGATCGTGCTTCTGCTGACTTGCAGGTTTATACACGCCACACGCACCGATACATACGAGTACATACACACTTAGACACGTGCACAACTACACATGTACACACATACACTATAAAAAGAAACTGGCGAAAAGTGGGTGTAGCAATATACCTCTGCCTACATACTATGTAGGCGTAAGGCTATGTATGTTTGTATGTATGTACATGTACTCACATACACTAGGCAGTGTCCGTCCATATGACAACTTACTTTGTTTGGTTTTTGAAGTAGGGAGAGGGGTGGAGTTTAGTTAAAGGTCGGTGAGGGTCATCTTTGTGAAGGGAAAAACTAAAAAATCTGTTCTCATAGAAAGACAGTTAACTTTTGACTGCATGGATAGCGTTGTGGTTAAGTGGCCGCATCACCGCCTGACACAGCGCTGAGTTTTGTGGGTTCAATCAAATCACGAGACAACACTGTGATCCATAACCTATTGTTTCGAGTCTGAGTGTCCGTTGTTTGTATGTTTGTAATGACCTCCGCGACAAAGGATATATAATATACCTAATGCGAGTATAGTCTTTAAAAATACTGTTTTGGGGGAACCTCATGGATATAGCGTGTATTTTTGTCACTCATAATACACGTACACACTTAACACCACTCACAACATACGAAACATGAAAACTAAATGAAAAAATTAAAATTAGCTTTACATTTACATTGTAAATACAGTAGTTCACTAGTTGTGTTGTACCTGTAGATGTTGTAGTAGTAGTGGTACAAATGCACACACATTGACGTTTGTTAGCACGATTGTTGATAGCACTGTAGATATGTAGTAAATGCAAGATAGATGTAACATATAAACATATACTAAGGCGACGCCTTTGCGACTAAACAGGTGTATCATGCTCATACAGAATGATAGATGTTATGAAACAGTATCAGAAAAAATATTCTGTAATATTGTACAGAAGTTTAAGTAAAAATTTTGCGTTAAGTCTGTTTTATGAATGCGCGCTTGGCGTAGTGGTTTAAGCAGCCGGCTCGCCACTTGAGATTGTGCCGTGAGTTGTGTGTTCGATCCCCACACGAGACAACACTTTGTGTCATTCATACCCTATTAGGGTATTTGACTTAAAAAAAATTAATTAGTCCGTCAGTTAGATGATCGAAAAATATTGGACACGTATATTTGCTTTATTCACGTAAACAAAAAATGAAGACGACAAACTGCGCTGAAAACTCGTGTGACGTCACTTGCCAGTACATTTTTTACTGGCAAGTGACGTTACAAGCCCCCACTCTTAGGCGTTTCTCCATCTTTGATGCGTTTTATCTTCGTAATTTTTTACTTATTTGATAAACCATAAAATACGTATCCAATATTTTTCGATAATCTAACTGACGGACTAATTCGATTTTTTTAGTCAAATACTCTATTGTTGTTTCGAGTCTGTTCATTGTGGCCGTTAGTTGTATGTTTGTAAACACCCCCGCAGCACAGGACTTATTCCTAGTACTGCCTTTTGAAAAACAAAAATAGAAATGAATGTGTGACTGTAATATGTGATTGCCTTGTACAAAATAGTAGACGTATTTAATTTACTTTACACTACACAGCATTAATAAATAATGCACTTAACTGTTAAATTATTGTTATTATTGTTTTGCTTGTCGTTCCAACATTTTCTTTTTGTTTTTATTTTCTGTTTATTTTTTTATGATTTTATTTATACGTCAGACTTTAAGGGCATTTCCGATCTACAAGCAAGGCATTACGTATCTGCGACCATCTAAATAAATCAATTTTATTTCAAAAAAGTTTCAATCACTCCTAGCCTCACATTCTGTATTCATTACTGATGCTGTCTTTTTAGTTCTCCGGTATAACTAGTCATCGTATCTTTGCGTTTTGCCCTAGCATGCATTCTTGTTCTCTAAGTTTGTACATCACGAAATATCACTATCGTTATGAATTTAAATAACTTTAGTAACTTCTTACCTACCTCTTGTTTCAACTTGATGTTAAAAATTGGTGATAGATGATCGCAGATACCTACATGAAGAATATGTTGTATGTTATGTACCTAAGAAATGCATCAGATTCGCCGTTCACGAAACTATTACTTCACTGAACAGGACTCTAACTAAATAAATAATATCATCATCAGAACATCTATTATATACGTAACCCTTACTTTTATTGTATACATAATTATAACCGTTACTGTTATTTGGGCCTTTAAATCCGATTATTCAATAACTCCCAATGTTTTTTCAATATTATTATGTAACTGAAGTCTATCTTTATGACTTATATTACTTTTCATCTCCTGGCCACTTTCTTCTTCTTTTTCTGCTTGGTGAAAGATACACCTTAGAGTATGAGATACATGTTACAGTTTTAAAACTGCACGATCAAATCAATCTTCAGTTCGAGTTATGAGAGGTACCTACTCTTAAAGTCTTTGCCAGCATTTGTTTAATATAAATAAACAATATACTCGCATTGCATAGGCACCAAAACTCTAAACGTCAATTGGAGTCCCGAGAACAACCCTTGACTAGACTTGACACTGATAACAATCTCTCTATAATAATTAATAATACACCCTAGCTCCATAGTAATAGAATTCCAAATCACTTACCTCTACCTATATCACAAGACGTCTAAGTACAGTGAAGTATCAGTGTATCGTGTGTATAGTGAGTGATAGTGACGCATAGTGACGTATCGCTTTGTCTCTAGTTCTCGCTGCGGTCGCGCACGCCCAGCGTCAACGGCTCCTACTGCAGCCCCTACAGTAGCTTGACCAGGAAGGTCCGACAACACTTTAATTTTTTATTCTCTTTTTTTATGTTTGTGTTCTTGAATACGTCAATGGTAACATTGGAAATCTGTCTAGAAAGTTGAGTCACTGAGAAATGAACGTTAACTGTAAAGAAATACAGTCGAAATTTCAATATAATATCGTATTCATAGATTCGATGTAGGTTCTTTTTGCTAAAGTCTTTTATTTATCGAATAGATTACCGTTCTAAACCTTTTATTGGTAAACATATTTTCAAGTGGACATGCTGTAATTGTTTACCTGAGCCAGTACTAAAGTATCATTAACTAATTCTCATTCCGAAAATTATGATTTCTATTAATGAGAAATATTATCATTGATATGATTAAATACTATGCACATTAGTAAAAAATATAGATTTTATTTTAGATTTTAGTTTTCTTGTCTTTGTTAATTATCGCTTGTCCCGTGCCTCGGAGAGCACGTTAAGCCGTCGGTCCCGGTTGTCATGAAGATCTTTGACAGTCGTTATAGGGCGGCAGTACCTTCTAAATAAACTGACACTAGTCTAAACCATGGAATATCGTTATCCCTTCGGGTTGCGGAGGTCAGACAGGCAGTCGCTCTGTGGAAAAGGTGATATTCAGCCAAATCCGGTTAGACTAGTAAGCGGAGCCCAGATTGAAACTGGGATAACGCTAAGAGAAAGAGTTTTTCTTGTCTTTATTTTTGTATCAAGGACACAAATGTAAGATGTTTTTCTTTTCAGTTGACACATTTACAAGTTTTAGTATTTTTTTATTATTTTGATGACAGTCATTTGTATTATGATTTTTTTATATTATTTTCTTTTTTTAATTTGATATTGTACATCGTTGTTGTAGCACGCGGCGATTGAGCATGTGGATGTGTTAACTAACTAGTTTTAAGATTTATTTTCTTTTCAGTGAAATCTAGGCAAAGTATGTACTAAGGATGTGATGATATTTTGAGTTCAAGACTATTTTTTTTCAAAATTAAATCCGCAAAAAATATTTCTTAAAACTTTTACATATGTGGATAACATAGGTGCTGTATTTAACTGGGTTACTTGTTTTATAAGTATGCAGTAACTATTGATTGTATTTTGTTTATTTAGTATTTGAATTTGTACTAAAGCATTAGAATTGATTTATACTTTTTAGTTTCTTAGTACTTCTTTAAGTATTGTTAAATTTGAAGATGTTTATTGGTATTTTTATTACCTAGATTTCGCTGAATTTGTAATCGATTTAATTATTTGATTTGAAATTATCAAGAAAATTATTTTGAAGTTTTGAGTAACGTAATTTGGAATTATCCGAGTTAAAATTATTTCTTTACGTATTTTTACAAACTTGTCTAATATGCCTTGATTGAGATATTAAATAAAGTTGGTTCACACAGTACGGGTACCGCGCCGTGTCCCCGGGGCTGGTGCTGCGCGAGTACCGCGACGCGGGCGCGTGTTCCCCGCACCGCATCACCACGTACTCGTACCTGACGAGCGAGCCCAACTACCTGCGCCGGCCCCTGCAGCCCTACGACAGGGCCGCCACCAGCCCGCACTTCCACCGCCCCACGTCTGCCGCCTCGACCCGCGCCTCGTCCAGGGCCGGCAGTAAGGCCTCCTCGCGCCCCGGCATGCGGGTCCTAGTCGACTCCATTCGCAGCGAGACGCCCCGCCCGAAGTCCCCGCACATGAACAACGAGGAGCCGATAGAGCTGTCGCATTACCCCGCGGCGTACAAGCCCCCGCCCGGGACTAAGCCGAAGATAGAGAGGGATGACTTCCCCGCGCCGCCGTATCCGTACACCGATCCAGGTAATTTTGCTGTCCTTTTTATTATATCTTTATATCTATATATATAAAAATGAATTGCTGTTCGTTAGTCTCGCTAAAGCTCAAAAACGGCTGAACGGATTTATCTTATCTTGGTTTTGAAATGTTCGTGGAGGTCTAGGGAAGGTTTAAAAGTTGAGAAAAATTCGAATAAATGCCGGGAAAACCCTCAAAACAGCCCTTTTCTATTTCCTATACAAACGTTTTCTAAATAAAATGTAGAGTCAATTTGTAATTTATTACCGCTGCATAAAGTTCAAATTCGCGTACGCGCTTATATACTTCTTTGTTTGGGGCAATTTTGACAGGTTTCCGGACCTGAAGTCTCAGTGCTGTCGCCCAGCGGGCTTCGTGTCAGAAGAAACCCATTGATAATCCCTACTGAATATAATAAATTCGAAATTGTGTATGTATGTACCGTTTTCACGCTAAAACGGCTGAACCAATTTTGTTGAATTTTATTATAGAGATACATATATTGGACCATGGAGACGGACATAGGCTACCATAAGTTGTAAAAATTAAACAGGGAGGGATTGTAGGGAGGGCAGAAGTTTGTACGGCACAAATTTACCTCTTAGAAGTAAGAACGCATGCGCTGATAATTATGTGCAATCGCATATCTGTCAGTACTGTCACGTCCTACATAATGTCATATTGTACACGTTGAATAAATTATTCGCATATCTATACTAATATAATAAAGCGGAAGAGTTTGTTTGTTTGTTTGAACGCGCTAATCTCAGGAACTACCGGTCGGATCTGAAAAATTATTTTTGTATACGATAGCCCAGTTATTCTGGAAGGCTATATAACATAACGCTTCGACCCTTTGGGGCCGGGCAAAAGGCTAAAAAGGTTAAAAGATAATATCGGCTAATCTCAGGAACTAGCAGTCGGGTTTTAAAAATTGTTATTGCCTATGATAGCCCAATAATTCCGAAAGGCTATATAAAATTACGCCACAACTTTTAGGGGCCAGACAAAAATAATAAAATGGTCAAACGTGAAGGGGGAGGGTTGGGTCAAAGGCAAAAAAAGGCTAAACGAATAGGAAACAATCTATATGGGTATCGTTTTCGAGATTTTAGGGACGCTGATTAATTATATGAAATTTATTTAGTGATCTAAGATGGCGGACGGGAAATTAAAGATGGCGGATGAGAAAAATACTAAAATCATTATGGGTATCGTCTTCGATATTTTAAGGGGTGGGGAATCGAAATACAACTTCTATTTCGTGATCAAAGATGGCGGAGGGGAAATCAAAGATGGCGAATGGGAAAATTAAAAAAATCAATATTGGTGTCGTCTGCGATGTTAAAAGGGATGGAGAATCCAAATACAACATCTGTTTCGTGATTCAAGATGGTGGATGGGAAATCAAAGATGGCAGATGGGAACAATTTAAAAAATCAATATGCGTATCGTCTCTGATGATTTAAGGGATGGAGAATCCAAATACAACATCTATTTCGTGATCAAAGATGGTCGATAGGAAATCAAAGATGGCGGACGTGATTTTTTTTAAAGTCGATATGGGTAGCGTCTCCAATATTTTAAGGAATGGGGAATTCAATATTATATTTAAATCTATGTTTGTTTGTTCATCATTTATAGACTCTGAAATGATAATCTGAGATTAAGCGCTAAGTCAATGGTAACTTTGGAAAAGGGGCTTACAAAAAAAGGGAATTAAATAAAAACTCTTAAAAAGGCGATACGGAGTTCGCTGGGTCAGCTAGTTAGAATATAAAAAAAAATATTTAAACTTAAACTTAGTAAAAAATTTCATAAGTAAAACCTTCTATACTGACTGACTTACACTGAATAAAAACATATTAAATAGACGACCACGAATTTTATATTTGAACGCAGATCCAAAAGAGATAATAACTTTTCAATTAGGTTTGCTATTCCAGCCTACGACAAGGCGTTTTATTTCTAGAGTTTATCGTCACTGTCATCCAAATGTATACATTTGATATAATATTGTATAAAGAACCTTCAGTATATTTTTTAAAATTGACATTAGCAAACACTATTCCAGAAAATGCATCGCGTTTCAATGTTTTGTCTTGCATTTATATTTGTTCTAATTTATTTGCGAAACCAAATCTTTACACAAAATTAGGATTTCATTTTATTGTTTATACACAGAACGTCGCCGCCGCTGGTCAGACACATACAAGGGCATGGTCGACAGCGACGACGAGACCGACGGCAAAATGAACGGAAAAGTCAACGGCAACGGCGACATCGACCCCAAGCTGCGGCGCGAGGAACAAGAACTCGCCAACATTGGATCTGGCATCGCACAGGTACCCTAGGCTATCTGACATTATAGCAATGAACGGCAAAGTGAACGGCAACGGCGACATCGACCCCAAGCTGCGGCGCGAGGAACAAGAACTCGCCAACATTGGATCTGGCATCGCACAGGTACCCTAGGCTATCTGACATTATAGCAATGAACGGCAAAGTGAACGGCAACGGCGACATCGACCCCAAGCTGCGCCGTGAGGAACAAGAACTCGCCAACATTGGATCTGGCATCGCACAGGTACCCTAGGCTATCTGACATTATAGCAATGAACGGCAAAGTGAACGGCAACGGCGACATCGACCCCAAGCTGCGGCGCGAGGAACAAGAACTCGCCAACATTGGATCTGGCATCGCACAGGTTCCCTAGGCTATCTGACATTATAGCAATGAACGGCAAAGTGAACGGCAACGGCGACATCGACCCCAAGCTGCGGCGCGAGGAACAAGAACTCGCCAACATTGGATCTGGCATCGCACAGGTACCCTAGGCTATCTGACATTATAGCAATGAACGGCAAAGTGAACGGCAACGGCGACATCGACCCCAAGCTGCGGCGCGAGGAACAAGAACTCGCCAACATTGGATCTGGCATCGCACAGGTACCCTAGGCTATCTGACATTATAGCAATGAACGGCAAAGTGAACGGCAACGGCGACATCGACCCCAAGCTGCGGCGCGAGGAACAAGAACTCGCCAACATTGGATCTGGCATCGCACAGGTACCCTAGGCTATCTGACATTATAGCAATGAACGGCAAAGTGAACGGCAACGGCGACATCGACCCCAAGCTGCGGCGCGAGGAACAAGAACTCGCCAACATTGGATCTGGCATCGCACAGGTACCCTAGGCTATCTGACATTATAGCAATGAACGGCAAAGTGAACGGCAACGGCGACATCGACCCCAAGCTGCGGCGCGAGGAACAAGAACTCGCCAACATTGGATCTGGCATCGCACAGGTACCCTAGGCTATCTGACATTATAGCAATGAACGGCAAAGTGAACGGCAACGGCGACATCGACCCCAAGCTGCGGCGCGAGGAACAAGAACTCGCCAACATTGGATCTGGCATCGCACAGGTACCCTAGGCTATCTGACATTATAGCAATGAACGGCAAAGTGAACGGCAACGGCGACATCGACCCCAAGCTGCGGCGCGAGGAACAAGAACTCGCCAACATTGGATCTGGCATCGCACAGGTACCCTAGGCTATCTGACATTATAGCAATGAACGGCAAAGTGAACGGCAACGGCGACATCGACCCCAAGCTGCGGCGCGAGGAACAAGAACTCGCCAACATTGGATCTGGCATCGCACAGGTACCCTAGGCTATCTGACATTATAGCAATGAACGGCAAAGTGAACGGCAACGGCGACATCGACCCCAAGCTGCGTCGTGAGGAACAAGAACTCGCCAACATTGGATTTGGCATCGCACAGGTACCCTAGGCTATCTGACATTATAGCAATGAACGGCAAAGTGAACGGCAACGGCGACATCGACCCCAAGCTGCGGCGCGAGGAACAAGAACTCGCCAACATTGGATCTGGCATCGCACAGGTACCCTAGGCTATCTGACATTATAGCAATGAACGGCAAAGTGAACGGCGACATCAACCCCAAGCTGCGGCGCGAGGAACAAGAACTCGCCAACATTGGATCTGGCATCGCACAGGTACCCTAGGCTATCTGACATTATAGCAATGAACGGCAAAGTGAACGGCAACGGCGACATCGACCCCAAGCTGCGGCGCGAGGAACAAGAACTCGCCAACATTGGATCTGGCATCGCACAGGTACCCTAGGCTATCTGACATTATAGCAATGAACGGCAAAGTGAACGGCAACGGCGACATCGACACCAAGCTGCGGCGCGAGGAACAAGAACTCGCCAACATTGGATCTGGCATCGCACAGGTACCCTAGGCTATCTGACATTATAGCAATGAACGGCAAAGTGAACGGCAACGGCGACATCGACCCCTGAATAGTCTTATCTTTAGTTATTTCTCCTTTCTCCTAGCGTTATCCCAGTTTCAACCCGGGGTCAGCTTACTAGTCTAACCGGATTTGACTGAATATTAGCTTTTCCACAGAGCGACTGCCTGTCTGACCTCCGCAACCCAAAGGGATAGCGATATTCCATGGTATAGTCTAATCTCTACTAGTTATACAATTTATATGCTACTAGACTTTTCCCGCCCGTGTGGGAGTCGGTTATCGCGGTAAAAAGTTCCCTTTGTCACGCCAGAGTCTCTTCATAAGATGTTACCATAAAATCGCTCTGTTACGTCTTGAAATAACGCCACATAAACACATAAATAAACAAACATATTATTTCACATGCCATATTATGTATGGATGCAACAAAAAGAATGTCATTTAAAATATATAGTTTGTAAAATTTCTCTTTATCATCCCCCTCCTAGCCTAGCGTTATCCCAGTTTGAATCTGGGGTCCGCTTACTAGCCTAACCAGCAGGCCGATTCAGAATGTCACGACAAGTAATCGTACGATATGTCAAATTATTGGCCTCGTCTTTTAGTCGCCTATCAGAGATATTTTGAAAATCTGGGGTCCGCTTACTAGCCTAACCAGCAGGCCGATTCAGAATGTCACGACAAGTAATCGTGCGATATATCAAATTATTGTCCTCGTCTTTTAGTCGCCTATCAGAGATATTTTGAACAAATATTCATTGAATTCGGTTTATTTATTAATTTATTTCATACTGAATGCATCAAATTCATAGGAAATGCGATAATTTTGACAAAAAATGAGGTAGCCCGTTTGACAATTAACGGAATCGAATGTCAAATGAGATATCGAACGATTCTGAATCGCCCCCCGGATTAGGCTGAATATTAGCGTTTCCACAGAGCGACTGCCTCTTTCCCCTTTTTAAATAATTAATTTGCTTGACGTGAATATGTTACTAACGTTGAAATTTTATTCACTTTCAGGTGTTCCTAAAAGAAGTAAAAGAACGAGAGAAACTTCAGCAATGGAAAAAACAGAACTTAGATCCTAGAAATGCAAGCAGGTATGTTACTTAGGCATTATTTATAATTATACGTTTGACATGTGTTTAGGGGTAGGTACATTCCAGTATGTCTTACAAGAATGAAGAAGCTTAGTTTATGCAAACGTAACTCGAATGCATATCATGAGTAATTTTTTACCTGCTGCTTAAGCACGGTAATGTTATCAATACAATATAAGGTATACCTACAGTATTTTTATTTTATACAAACTGTCGGTTAAAATACTGTAAGTATACATATTTTGACTGCACGGTTGGGGCGTACTGGTTTAAGCGGCCGCCTCGTCGTTTGACATTGCGCCGAGTGTTGTGGGTTCGATCCACATACGAGATAACACTTTGTGTGATCCATAAATTGTTATTTCGAGTCTGGGCAGGCCGGGCGCACTTCGCATTTTAGGTACAAACTTACGCATACCTCGGCCGACCATGTCGACGTGGTTGGATTTAGTAGGTTGCCGCGCGCCGCTCACATTACACTTCACGCAACGATTGCGACCGAAACGTATTCTCACGCGCCGTGTTCATACACTGTTCAAATTATATACCTACTTTAAACGCCTTTAACAACAAAAATGTATCATCACAAGTCTAATGCAAAGTATTGCTTAATTAACTGTGTGTCGAAAACTCGAAAGCGACTTGAAATTTGATTTTATTTATATTACGAGAGCAACGTGAAAATTCGATTTTTTGTTTGTTGTGATATCTCAACGATTATGGTTTCAATTTAAAGATCTAATTCAAAAACCATGTTATCTGTTTGAATCATGTAAATCGGTCCACGCGTTTAGGAAATAACTAAGAATTTGTATAGAAAAAATGTAAACGACCAGAATTTTTGTGCTTTTGTTCTACTAGCTCAAATAGTGGGATAGGATACTTATAAGATAATAACGTTATTTATTATTAGGTACGTGGTCAAGTAGGTAGATAGACGATGAATAAATATAGTAGCAGCGCCAAGTCGACAACCCTAGCGCGCCACTCCGCGCCAGACAGCGACAGCGTTATGTGTTAGAAAAGAACGGGAACTGTTAGGTTAATATCGCATTAGGCACTGAGTGCTTATGCGAGCTGAATTGAACTTTATTGCTTAGTACCAAGAGTCGCAATTTCAATAAATTGGTTTGAAAAGTGAAGCTTCTGTACGTTAGTACTATTAATTATTCTGTGGTCTGGGTCTTCTTTTGATCGTCGACTGTATGTATATAAAGTCTTCCGCGACACAGTTTTCCGGATTTCTAGTACAGGAGCTAATATCAACATGATGAATTTTCTTCATAACAACAATGTCCTCCCCTAGGACCCCGTCAGCGTCCCGCGAGCCGCTCCCCCGGCTCCGCTACTCGTCGCCGGTGGGTGCTTCACCCTCCCGCTCGCTGGACCAGCCGCGCCGCGAGACCTGCTGCGACACCGCCAGCCACTCGCACATACCTACCTACAACGGTATGTACACATCTACCACTTAAAAAAATATATGTATTAAAACTTGCGAGTTATGTTCCATATGACAGTGCGTTCACTATCTATAGCGGCAGCGGCACCGATGTCAATGAACATAGCGCGTGTACTCTGTCGCGAAATCGGCCGCCCGCCGCTTTAGGTCGTGAACGGGCTATAAAGGTCTTAGCATACGTGACGTGTTCTTTCTCGTGGTGGACCGAACGGAACGATTTCAAGACATCGTCACATTTAAAAATATAGCAATAAAATACACCTGGCGAGAAACACGGACGGAACGGGACAATAGATATTTTATTATACGCAGTGCTATTACCACAGATAGTATATAATGTTAGAATGTTGGTCTTAGTAAGTACAGCTCTACGTGAAACAAATTACAACTGTGTGTTTGAATACGATTTGATGCTAGGTATGCTAAACCTTTGTAAAGAAAAAATTTTATGCCCGTCCCGTCCTCGTTCCACCCGAATAATTTACCCGTTACGTAAACTAAGACCTTAAGACTATAACAAGGAATTCACTTATCAGACATGTCCTAGCAAGTTTGGTACGAAGTCCAGCGGACATGCCTGCTCGTTTGCCCGTGTCTGTCTGGTGAATTCCTCACTACAAAAAGTCTAACCCCACCGAAAAAGCAACGGCTGCCAGTGCAGCGGACTATAATATTAAGTAAAAATAATTAAAATCTTATTTACAAATTAATGTCTAATATCCCTTGATAGCAAAAATCTTCGCAACTGCAACTTTATGAATCACTATAGCAAAATTTTATGTCAAAATTATTTTAACTGTTCACCGCTACCCAGTCGGCGGTTGCTTTATTTTCAACTACTTCTAACATTTGTCAAGAAATATATAAGTTAGTAAGCGGATTCCAAAAATTTTGCAGTATCGAAGCACTAGGTGACTAGAATTCCTGAAAATATAAATCTATAACTCCTTGACTGTGAATCGACAACCAAACTAATTTGTATTTCCATATCGATACTGTATCGTAATGTGGAATGTGGTAGTCCAGTGTCAAAATCTTGTAATGCTGTGTGACACAACGTTGCTAGATTTTGGCAATCTTAATTAATTGATTCATAAGAATGGCATTGAGTACCAAAAATCTCTTGCCCATTACTAGTCGCATAAGACGTCATAAAACAAATATTAATTATAAATTCAAAAAATGTACTTAGAACAAGAGATTTTTGGTATTCAAATAATTTATTGTATCTATAATTTTATTATATTGTGTAAAACATAATCGGAAAGAATCTTTATAGCTACCAATACGGTGTAAACGGAGCTTAATATCGATAATAATGGACTGTGACAGCTTTTACCCTTAGTACAAATGCAAACTTCCAATAAAAACACCATACATCATTTAAAAAAAATATATAATCTCATACGTAGTATAGCAACAATAACAAGTGACAATGCAAAATAAACTTAACGTATAGATACTTAGGTTCATTTTAGATTTTCACCGCGTTAGTTATATTTTGGTACTAGACGTCACAGTTCATAAAATTACTGGGATATATTATATCAAAAGCGATCTATTAACTGTGTACTAACTCACGCAAAAACTGCAGACTTCTCACTGGGGCTAACAGTATACCACTAACCAGGGTTAAAACAGCTCGGGAACTCATTCATTCTATCGAAAACACTTCTAGAATAAACCTGGACTCCTTTGGACTCTATTGTCAGTGGCATAGAGGCGAAGCGTCAATCCGGAATTTTATATAGCAAATTGATCGGTCTTTATTATTTCTGACCATAGAAATTTGTACTTTATTTTCTGGAGATAAAGTTCAATATGCTTTGAAACATTGCGGATTGTAGCTACAACTGCGCCTTCGTCGATGTGTATAGAGCTAGGTGTTAAAACAATATAGAGTTCATACAATAAATGTATGAACTCTTATATTGGTACATATGTGACTGAAGGACGTAGCCTTAGACTAAGGTGATGATAAATACGAAACATTTTCTATAGTTTACAAGTAAATGACGTCATCAAAAAGTGTTGAAATGTTTTCTTGCAAATTTTGTCATCATTCAGTTAATGTCAAATAGGTAGTATTTTATAGTGTCGAAGCACTTGCTCGCGTCTTCATATCTAACAAGTTAAGTTTGTGCAAGTATATTAAGTTTAAAAGGATAATTTATTAAGACTGCAGATAGATATTGCTATTTTTGTCGCTAAATAATAGCTTTGATGATTTAGATGAAAATATTTATAAAAAGATGTATATTTTTCTAGTATTATGTTGCTTTAAGATGTATACGCATTCATACCTATAATTAAGAAATACTAGACATTTAAAATGCTATTTATAAAAATCGTATGCTTGCCATGAGTATACAAATCATATACTTCACTTTCAAGCTCAAAGAATTATGAAGAATTATGAATTCAATGGAGACTAGAGCAAGGGCTTTTGACCCCACGTAACATTATGTCTGTTACAGTACAAACGTACATTTACTCAACTCAAGACGGTGAGTCTCTCACAGTATAATTACATGTATTATTGCACCCAGACTACTCCTACTTTACATTCTAACTTCTATACTTTGTACTATCTATATATAAGTTTATGGGGAAACGGCTAGGGGTCACGTACATCTGACAAAAGACATTTGCGCTAGAACATGAAATCTTACATATTCGATGTTCTAGCAGTGCTATCACATACTGTCGCCCAGATACGTCGACGTTTTTCTGTCAGATGTACGTTTACCCTCAATATTCTATCTCTACTCGTATTCTAAAGGCTCCTACATAGATCCCGCCGAAATTATCATCCGGCTTTGGCGCCAGCATTATAATGTGTCACATTATGTTTCTAATTCCTATCCTTGAGCAAAATGACTTGTCACGGCAATCTCGACTTAAATTGTCAGTAACAAAGAGAGTATTTTTGCTTGTAGCGACGGTATGTAGGAGCCTTGTAGTAGCTTCAAGCTAAAGCTAAAGTCTGGGTGTAGACATCAACACGACACATCAGTAGTATCACACTTGCAGACCGCATACACATGTCCCGTCGACGCTGCGTCTTTCATCGCATATCGCAGCTCTTATGATATTCGTTTAACGCGACAGCTACGTACAAGCGTACACACACTGACATCACTGACACAAATTGTGAAACAATTTGAACCATATCTGCATGATACTAGAGTATAATATCGCTTGAGAGATACGAAACCGCAATGCCTCTACATGGACCCACTCAAGCGATATTACTCTCTTTGATTATAAAGATAAGGTTTAAAATAGTTTGTCACAAAACCGACTTGTCCTTGCACTGTCAACGCAGCTAATAGTAAATGATTATGGAGGAATGTGTTGTGTGTGTACGTTTGTGCATACGGGTAGTGCGAGGCAGGGGAGCGAGCGGGCAGCGACAGGTGAGAGCTATAGCTAACTTTGGAGCCGCTTCTGTGTTGTACTGCTTTTGCTTGCGACGCCGATTTTTTATGTAATTTTATGCAGATTACCATTTGGCACGGAAATCACTGATCATGAAATTGGCTTATGCGCTAAAAATGACAGTCATCTCATTTAGGTAATTTTAGAGTAAATTTTATAATAATAACACGTATATCCAAAATAATTTTAACAGTTTTTACAAAATTATTGCAGTGATATAGTCAAACTCACGGTAAATTCGAGATACACCACTTATAACTTTAATTGGTATCTTGCATTGCCTTCTTCTAGAATCTTTTTGATACCATATTATATAATCTGCACCACGAAATTGTCCATAATATAAGAGATTTCTCACACGTTTTACATTTATCTTAGCGCAATCATAATACGTATATATATATATATATATATATACGCTCGTAACATTAAAAAACGTATACGCTCGTAACATTAAAAACGTATACGCTCGTAACAATAAAACTTTACCGACTCTTAATATTACAAAAACGTATACACTCGTAACATTAAAATCGTATACGCTCGTAACGTTAAAATAAGTATACGCTTGTTACATCCAAAGACGTATACATTCGTAAAATAAAAAAAATATTTACATGTTTAAAATACTTATATGCTTGTAACATTAAGAATACGTATACACTCATAACATTCTTGTGTAACGTGTACGAAATCTCAAAACATCGGCGCCGCATTGTTCGCTTTCTGTAGCGTCATTTGTCGCTTCGGCTTATGTATAAGTATTTCACTGTAACACGCCTTGTAACCGTAGTTAGTACACTCCACTGTGTTCCGTTAAAGCTTTATTATATACATTACTGCTTTATCTATCTACATACATTTAATTATATGTATATCAAGTACATGTCCTGACTGACAGCATTGCTGAGCCTAATTTCCACCTAGTGTGAAATTATGTTGAAAATCTGCTGATTATGAAGCTAAAATTATGAAAATGCTAAGCTATTATATCCCTAATTAATGTTGGCACTCTAATTTCATACATTTCTATTGGTATGAGACAATTTTTTCTTCTTTGGTAACTATTATGTGGTGATGTTGCTACTTTCTTCGTAATATGGTAGCTTGTTGATTTCAAGTAAAATATATATATGCATTTCAGAGACATTAATCTTTATTTATAGAAGCGCCTGGATTAGTTTCTTACGTTAAATAAATTCCCTGCTGTCTCATCCTAAATAGCTTCAGATAAAAATGAATAAAATTAATCTCTCTTAATAAAGTTTAAAACTTTCCTCTCTTAGGTATAAGGGTCAATTCACACCAAATCACGACGCGACGCGATGATGCGCGCACACTTTAATAGAGCAACTCAAAATATACTTTACTTACAACACGACAACATACTCATTTGCGCGATGCATCTCGCGGCGTCGCGCTGCGCTGCGCAAAACCACTGTCCTCTTCAAGCATCGTCGCGTCGCGTCGCGTTTTGGTGTGAACTGACCCTAAGATTTTATCCACTTCTCTCTATCTGGTACATTAAATAACCCTGATGCTAATGATATTCACAACGGGAGACCATATTAATAGATAAAGTACTCAGATTTCTATATTTCCTAATTTAACCGACTTTATGGAATCAATCATTGATCGTATGAGTATTTCGTATTTATTTGTGTGTATACCTATATTTCTGTCTGATACTACTAATTTCATAAAAGCAACAGCCCCTTACTTTTACCTTCACTTCTTCAAATCACAAACATGTGTACACGGTCCCTAATAATTTGGTTACGGATTTTATATGGTCTTACAAACTTACTATGCTGTATTTATTTTAGATAAAATGATGCTTTATATTATTATTTAAGTACAAGAATGCTATTTATTTAAGTATATTAAACGTTCGCATTATTATAATGTGGTTATATCCTTATCTGATTCGCTAAAGGGCATAATGTAACTTGAGGCAATAGAACGTAATATACCAAAAACTGCTACAATATTCCGAGAAGGTCCTCATGTAATATTCTGCGCTATAGCTATTGAGATAAGGTTCATGATTGTTTATCATAAAACGGCTTATATACTATGTTAGTCACGCATATTGTGGTATATAATATTATTATATGATATTGTGCTGAGTATTATTATGTTTCGTTATGTTCCGCCTCCGTATGTGCATGGTGGCATGCGTCGTACAAGAGCACAGTTTCACTTGTCCGTCTATTTATATTAAACCTTATTACCTTAACAATAAAGTAAGTTATCTTTTACAAATAAATGACACTTATTGTCTTTTAAGAATAAGCTTATTACATTTTAAGAATGATAAGTATACTATTTTAATTCGATATAAGTAGAAACTGTGTTATTGTATATTGTAAGAAATTGTGTACAGTCAACCAAATCGATACACTTATCGAATAAAATTGAACAATCGATTTCCAAAAGCTTAGTGATGATTTTTCTTTATTTGTCACATTTAGATATTTTGGTTCCTTAATAAGCAACAAAATAAAACAAACATTTTCTTCTCACATACACGCACTTGATTTATTATTATATTTTTTTAATTAGACGATTCGATTTTCTTGTATCGATTTATTGTATATTTGATTTCTATATTTTTCTTTAAGTCAAGTAATCCGTAGAACGCGGTTGACTGTGCATGATTAGTATTTATGTTGTTATGTTGAGCTGTTACGATCTAGTCTGATGTGAGGTACTGGCGCGCGTCATCGAATAAAATGACGCTACCTAAAAATAGAAGAATTGACACTCTAAAATAGCTTGGTAGCTCCTGAATGAAATATTAGACTATTACACCGATACCAACCGTCGACCGGCGGGAGAGTTTTTAAAAATAAAACCCTCGGACTACTGTCCGGCTTAGAGGTTGAAACAGAACTATCTTTATTTTAAAACAAAAGTACAAGGTTTGGTCGGGCGTAATCTAAACAATTCTAATTAAAGTGTAAGGTGATGCTCGATGACAGATGACGGCGGTGTTTACACCAACGTAACTCCTCCCCCCTTAAGTGAGAAGCACGCCGAAGACTGCTGGTCCTGTAGCAAGGGCTTATATTTTATACCCGACTATGGCGAAGCCGAAGGGTAATATTTTTTGGGCTTTTATTGTTGTTTTAAAGCAGAAAATATGAAAGCATACTTGATAAGTCTTCATCTATCCTTATTCTGTGCATTATTACCAAAATCAGTTAAAATTCTTTATGAACAACTTCATAGTAATATTTGTAAAAGTATTTCGATACCCGTTTTAATTTAATTTAAATTTTTCCGTCAACGTAAAACAACTGAAAGAGCTGAACCAAGATTTGTATATCTTCAATTATTTTTAAGGTACGGTTTAAGATGACTCTGTACTAAAACAAGTTCTTGGCAATAAAAAAAGTTACAAACAGACTGCTATAGTTGAATTTACGTTTTAAATGCGGTCTATGTGATATATAAAACCTATGAAAGTAAAGATGAGTGTCAATTCACTTATATCTCGGATCGTCATCCTTCAATACTGAGTGTAAATTATCTTATGTCTGATCATCATCCCTTAATTCGAGTGTCAATTCTCTTACATCTGGGATCCTTCGCTACTAAGTGTCAGTGTGTAACGTATTCGCGTCCAGTACCGAACGTCGGGCGAGGTGTTAGCTCGTGTTACCGTGGTTGTGTGTGTGTAGCGATGGCTGGCACGCCGCGGCCCGGCTCCGGCCTGCGCTCCAGCACGCTGCCCGCCGCGCTCAACCGCCGCCCGCACGTGAGTGTAACCAACCCACCCTCGAGGATAACCCACCTGTCTCGAGGCTAACCCACCTGTCTCGAGGCTAACCCATCTGTCTCGAGGCTAACGCCAGTGTCTCGACGCGCCACTGAGTGTAGTACTTGACGAGTTTCGGCAGCAGTGAGCTTAGGAATCAATGCGAAACCCAGAGGTCTCGAGAGCGTGAGTAGTGTGAGCGTAGGGCGATAGTTGTAACCCCGTTGTCTCGACGTGCTCGCTGTAAGTAGGTTGTAACCCCGGTGTCTCAACGCGCTCGCTGTAAGTGTAGCTTGACGGTAGCCATGCGTGTAGCACGCAACCCAAGTGTCTCGACGATAGCGACGCGTGTAGTATGTAACCGCGGCGTCTCGACGGTAGCTACGCGTGTAGCACGTAACCTCGGTGTCGCGAACGGTAGCTACGCGTGTAGCACGTAACCTCGGTGTCTCGACGCTAGCTACGCGTGTAGCACGTAACCCCGGCGTCTCGACGGTAGCTACGCGTGAAGCACGTAACCTCGGTGCCCCGAACGGTAGCTACGCGTGTAGCAGATAACCCCGCCCCCGGTGTCTCGAGGTTCGTAGGCAGTGGGGTTGCGTAGAGCCGTGATACAGTAGGAGTGTTGCAGTGGTGTCGTCCCTGAGGGCGGCGCCGCGGCCGGGCTACGGGCTGGCGCCGCGCTCGCACACGTTCTCGTCCAGCACCGCAGTGAGTATGCGCCACGCGCACACCCCGCATACACCGCACACACCGCTCAACACGTCGGTAATTACCGCCGGCATACTTCTTCTGTCTATAGGTTTTGTTTGTTTTGATGCAGTTCGTCCTTAATACGTATATATACCTCTTGAATGCCGCAAAACTAGATACAATAGCAAATCTATTGTGGCTCACACTGATCAGTGCATCGGCGGTCGACGAGTTAACCGCCTGAATGTCGCGAAAACAGACACAATAGAACATCTATTATGTCTCGCACTGATCATTGCATCGGAAGTCAACGAGTTAAGTGAAAGCTACCGATAAGAAAGCATTTCTGGTTTTTCGACGAGACTGAAATATTCGAAGCGACAAAAAGTAATTTGAAGACGATTATTTATTTCGAGCTTTACTTAGAGCGAAACTTTACTTTATGTGAACACTGACATCATTATATCAATACAAATACAATTAGTAAAAAAAACAAGGTATTAAAAATTATAGAATATTTTTGGCTGGAGGGTATGGCAAATAAAAAAAAACATCAATTTAATTTCTCCACTCACCAGTGAAGTTATAACTCTATGGACATATGACAGAGGATAAATTATTAAATCAGAAATGCCTTCATTATGGTATAATGCAAAATAAATGTATTCAGGATAGAGATGTAAAGAACTCGAGTCTTTGAGTCTTAATTCGATAGACTCGGCTCCATTTTACAAGACTCGTTGTACTAACAAAACTCAGAGCCTTGAGTCGAGCCGAGCTACAGTCCTTTCTGGAAAACTCGAGCGCCAAAATAGAACTCGTATTTCAAAAAGAGCTCGAGTCTTAAAAAGAAGCTCACGTCTCAAAAAGAACTCGAGTCTTAAAATTTTTACTTCTATATTATTATTATTCCATATTATATTCCTGTATTATTTTTATGCCGACTTATATTTTATTCCCTGTTTATTTATAAAGGAACTCCAAATGGAAAAGAACTTGAGCGCGACTCGTCGCGTAAAACGACTCGAGCTCGAATCAGGACCTGACTGCCATGTTGCGCTCGAGTCTCTATGTAAACTTAAGTGTTCTAGTCTGGGTCTTGTTGTAACGAGTCGAGCTGTGCAATTTGTCAGCTGAGCCTAAAATTTAGGACTCAAAAGACTCGAGATCTTTACATCTCTAATTCAGGTACTCGATATTTTGGACGAACTGTATTTTTTGTCTGTGCTTATTATTTCTGTGTTGTCTGAAAATTAAAGAAATTATTTAAATAAAAATAATATATTTAAAGTGTATGTATGTAATTGCAGTCTCTAAATGTTCATTTGAAATCGATCTAATGCAAACCTACAACCAAGCTTTGCATATTGTTCCATTTTCTGAAAGTATTTTTCTAATTAGAATTTCTTTCTATGTTCTTTTTGTTCTTGATTGATGTTTGTGAATCATTTCTAAATTAAAGTATTATGTATTATAGGGTGATTTCACATTCAGTGGCATGGGAGACAAAACGCATAGCACCGACTTCAGTAGCGGCAAGTCAGACAGTGAGTAATATATATTTGTTAATAACTTTAATTACGAATTAATTATATTAACAACAGATACACAATCTTATCAACTATAATATTTTTATACATCTTCTTTACTACCCATATATTCTGACCACAAATTATTTAACTATTATCACATACCCACACCACTATAATATTTTTAATACATATTCTTTACTACTTCCTTATTTTGACAACAAACTATTAGATATTATGATGAATTGATGATATATGATATGTATGTGTATTTATTTGTGTATAAATCATAACTATGAAAGTAATTATACTAAACACGCATATTATGATAACTAGCTATGAAGCTGCATGCGTGTAAGTCAATTAAAAAAGAAGAGAATATGCACACATGTACCCAATATATGTGCGTTAAAACACGCTCTCTAACGTGTGTGGTTATACGTACACCTGTGCGAATACGTATACGTACGCGGATACGTATGCGTACACGTCCACGTTGGCGTGTCGCTAGATGTCAGTACTGACGGTTATCGTTGTTGTGTTATGCGCACGCGCAGTGCGGACGGATCTTTGCAGTAAGTAGCGCCGCTCGCTTGTCGCGCGACTCCACCGGCAAATACATATCACTACCATCCTCCGCAATGCGCTTAGCAGACATATTGTATTATTATAAGCACACAGTAGCATTGTCGCATATTTACGCATACATCTATGTAATTATAATTATTTTTATACCCATTTTATGTATTTTTATTAACCTTTTGATCGCCAACATAACGCATAGAAACAATAGGCTAGTTGACAAAAAAAAATTTATAAGTCTGTCCTCTAGATTATTCAAAAATAAGCGATACGTATTTTTTTATTTGTAAATTAAACCAAAAATTACCAAGATATAGCTCATTAAAGTTACGTATAACGTCACTTCGTGCTGCATTTTTTCGCACTAGATGACGTCACACGTAACTTTAATGGGCTCTTTGTTATTTTTTATTTAATCGAAAAAATAAAAAATACGTGTCCAATATTTTTTTATAATCTGAAATACGGACTAAATAAAATGTTATTATTTTGACCCTGGAAACTACCCTAGCCAGAATGAAATAAACACTTACGGCCGGTTTCAATAATCGATCTATCCATGGATTTCGAAATTCGAGATTAATGTTTGACATATTTTGTATGGAGCTTATGTCAAATATGTATCTCAAATCACCAAAAACTGGATAGATTGAATATTGAATTCAGCTGTTAGTGTGATAGCCTCGTTTTGGCTTGTCACCTATACTTGCCTATGACGGTCAAATGCTAAATTATCTGTATTGTTTATCCGTTCAGTGTTCATTAACAGTAAGTAGGTGGTAATTCATGTTACATGTAAAATTGTGTCGTACTGCTTTGATAATAGCGTCGGAATTCCAAATAATGTTGTTATAATATATTCTCATTTCATATGTCGTCGCAGTGAGCACCATTAGCACTCGCCTACTGTGCTCATAATAATTAATAATGAAGTCGATTGCAAGGAAATGGTGCTTCGCTAATTAAAGTTTGCGTAGATACTTCATGGTCTCTTGTAATTAATAAAGTATTACTGTCGCAATATGAATGTACTGAATGTTATCGAAGCTTATACAAATCAAAGGAAGATTTGCTATCATAATAATTAATTACAAATTATTAGAATCACTATAGTACATTGTCTGATCAAGTGTAGTAATTATGAAAAGAAAGAAAGAGTAATATTCTAATATTCACAAAGGGGCACGTTTAAAAAACAAAAAAAAACAAAGATATTAGAATAAAAACAAAAGTCCAAAACAAAAAAAAATAGGAATCAAAACGGAAAACTACGCAAGCAAATATTATCTATTACCTATCGAAGTGCCATATACTTGCAACGTTAATAAAATACAATTTAAATTTTAAATGTTTTATTATATTCGTTTCATTAGCATGAGCTTAGCTTCTAATTATGTATTATCAGTTTTATGCATTGAGTTATTTTTGTAAAGACCATGTATGTGATATAATGACATGTTTGGTATTTTACAGTTTCTGCCGGCTCCATAACTGATGTGGATAGGAGTGCTGTGGTGAGTTCATCATCCTATTATTATATATTGCCACTAGCTGTTTCCCGCGTTTTCACCCGCGTCCTGAGGTAACTTGTTCGCGTGCCCGATTAATTTATAGCTTAAGTTACTCCTTGGTACATCAGCTATCCGCCAGTGAAAGTCCTGTCAAAATCGGTCCAGTCGTTCCAGAGATTAGTAAGAACAAACAGACAGAAGGATATGGTATATGTACCGTGTATACATCCATATGCATTTAGTAAAAAGTGGTTATTTTAATATTAAAAACAGACACTCCAATTTTATTTATGTGTATAGATGTGAATAAAAGTGTGTTTGTTCTGATCTACATATCATTGTAGACCTCAAGCTACTAAAGCTAGAAACATGAAAGACAGTAGCTTCCTTTTATAACGTAGTAACTTTATTTTTTATTTTTTTATTAATGCTGCCTCGTTGGTCTCTCGGCATAAATATGCGCGTGGGATTGGGAGGTCTCGGGTTCGATTCCCGGCTCGGGCAAAGTGTTATTGGGTTTTTCCGTTAGGAAATTCTCAGTAGCAGCACGGAGTCTGGTAATGTGCCCGGTACGGCAATAGGCTCGCCCCCTATTAAGTGGGACCTAAAAATTCATGGCGAAATTTAGGTGTAATATTACACCTCTGCCTACCCCTTCGGGAATACAAGCGTGAGTCTATAAATAAAATCAAATTATTACACTCCCCAATGGAGTAGAATATGGGTTAGTCGCCGATTTTGAGGCAAGTACTCTAAAAAAGGGGTCACGGCAAATACGACATATGACTTGCACGTATCGGGTGCTTATACGTGCACGTATACGCAGCATGTCCCCTCATATTGGTAGTTTCGTTTGAATTTTGATTTTATTTGGGTGACTGCCTCCGTGGTTTTGTGGATAACTTATGCATCTACTGATCGATCTCGGGTACAGTTCCGGATTTAGCTGCTCGGAGTCTGGCAATGTGCCTGGTAACAGCAATTGGTTCGCCCCCAGATATGTAGGACTAAAATTCATGATATGTCAAAATGTGGGTGTAATATTACAGCTCTGCCTACCCCTACGGAGATAGAGGCGTGGGTCTATAAAAAGCAAAAATAGGCATAGCCTATTAAAAGCTGTCATGAAAGGTATTTGCTTAAATTGTCATCTCATGTCTTTTTTCTTCTTGTCGTGTCAATGGCGATTCATATCATTTGCGACCAGTTATCTGCCAGAGCTATGTAGTACAAGTACCTTTGGACTCCAAAGGTACTATAAAAACTCCAAAGGTATCTCCAAAGTTTGGAGATAGAGGCCTGGGTCTATAATAAAAAATTATGATGCCTTTCTGAACGTGGTGAAGTCATATTCTATTAATAGCAGCTATCACGAAATTAGATTGTAATATTGGCATAGTGGTTTAAGCTACCGCTTCGCCGCTTGACACTGCGCGCAGTGGTGTGGTTCGATTCCCACCCGATAGTCACACTCTGTCTTCTTTTGCCTGCCCTGTTCCCATATTACTTGGGGTCGGCGCAGAATGTCTTTTTCTTCCATTCTCTCCTATCAGCCGTCATCTGATCATTCACTCCCTTTTCATTCATATCGTCCTTCACACAATCCATCCATCTTTTCTTTGGTCTTCCTCTTGCCTTATATCCCTCAACTCTCATATTCATCACCTTTCTAGTCACATGCTTTTCATCCCTCCTCATCACATGCCCATACCACGATAAACGATTTCCTTTCAGCTTTTCTTGCACCGGTGCAACTTTCAAACTTTTCCGATAGTCACACTCTGTGTGATTCATAAATTGTTGTTTCGAGTCTAGATGTTCTTTATGTCCGTTAGTTGTATGCTTCTTAAGGACGCGTTTACGCTTGTATCAAAAAACCACATATTTCCGGTACATTTTACGACAATTTAAGATAATAACTAATAAAACGAATGATTACGATAAATCGATTACTTTTTTATCTATAAACTAATTTGAAAATAAATAAAAAATATTTAATTTATATTAATGTAAAATCGATTCGAAACGGCCTCTTAAATCAAAAATAGGCATATACTGCCATTTTTGGGTACAATTTTCTCCCTATTTTTACATTTATTTAGATTTTCAAAGATAGAATAGGGTAGTAAATATAGTCAACTCAAAAACAATTAGATTCTTTTTTCAAAATATTGTAAATTGACTCAAAAAAAGCAAAAAATCATCTTACATTTTTCTTCTATTTTGCTCGCATACGTGTGTCTTAATGTGTGGCAATAAGGTTCGTTTTATTTAGCCACTTTCTTGATTTATATATCCAAATTCTGCAATGTGATCTCAGTCTGCGCTTGAGCGCCGTCGGGAGTGGACTCTATGTCGCTTATCGCTGCAGCCCGAAGACGAAAAAAGCAATATACGAATACAAATTATTCGCTAAAATCAATTTGATACTTCTCGTATTCTGTGCGAATTACGTACAAGTAAATTTCTTTTGTATAAATGGACATTATTACTTTATTTTCTCCGTTATGTTGAGTCAGGATATATTTCGGTATTTAGATATTATTTTGTTTCTTGCGTTGAAATCTGGTAAGATTATCTGGACTGATGGTATACCATCCCGTTCAAGTGTTGCGACTGGAACTCATAAAAGAGTAGACCTAGTTATGCCAGGTTGGGGCTCATTTTATTTGTTTTGGTGAGACCCTACCACTGGTACTAGTGAAGTAACCTTCCAAGGTTATTCGGTGAGTCTTGCTGGTACTCATATGTGAGTAGAGCTAGGCATGCCGAGTTTGGGCTCATTTTTTTTGTACATAAGAGACCCTACCACTGCATTTTATGAAGTAATCTTCCAGGGTTATTCAATGACTCTTACTGGTACTCATATGTCAGTACAGCTAGGCATGCCGAGTTTGGGTTCATTTTGTTTGTACATAAGTGACCCTACCACTGGAACTTATGAAGTAACCTTCCAGGGTTATTCGATGACTCTTGCTGGTACTCATATGTGAGTAGAGCTAGGCATGCTGAGTTTGGGCTCATTTTGTTTGTACATAAGAGATCCTACCACTGGAACTTATGAAGTAACCTTCCAGGGTTATTCCATGACTCTTGCTGGTACTCATGTGTGAGTAAAGCTACGCATGCCGAGTTTGGGCTCATTTTGTTTGTACACAAGAGACCCTACCACTGGAACTTATGAAGTTACCTTCCATGATTATTCAATGACTCTTGCTGGTACTCATGTGTGAGTAGAGCTAGGCATATCGAGTTTGGACTCATTTTGTTTGTACACAAGAGACCCTACCACTGCATTTTATGAAGTAACCTTCCAGGGTTATTCAATGACTCTTACTGGTACTCATATGTCAGTACAACTAGGCATGCCGAGTTTGGGTTCATTTTGTTTGTACATAAGTGACCCTACCACTGGAACTTATGAAGTAACCTTCCAGGGTTATTCGATGACTCTTGCTGGTACTCATATGTGAGTAGAGCTAGGCATGCCGAGTTTGGGCTCATTTTGTTTGTACATAAGAGATCCTACCACTGGAACTTATGAAGTAACCTTCCAGGGTTATTCAATGACTCTTGCTGGTACTCATGTGTGAGTAAATCTACGCATGCCGAGTTTGGGCTCATTTTGTTTGTACACAAGAGACCCTTCCACTGGAATTTATGAAGTTACTTTCCATGGTTATTCAATGACTCCTGCTGGTACTCATGTGTGAGTAGAGCTAGGCATACCGAGTTTGGGCTCATTTTGTTTGTACACAAGAGACCCTACCACTGCATTTTATGAAGTAACCTTCCAGGGTTAATCAATAACTCTTACTGGTACTCATATGTCAGTACAGCTAGGCATGTCGAGTTTGGGTTCATTTTGTTTGTACATAAGTGACCCTACCACTGGAACTTATGAAGTAACCTTCCAGGGTTAATCGATGACTCTTGCTCGTATTCATATGAGAGTAGAGCTAGGCATGCCGAGTTTGGGCTCATTTTGTTTGTACATAAGAGATCCTACCACTGGAAGTTATGAAGTTACCTTCCATGGTTATTCAATGACTCTTGCTGGTACTCATGTGTGAGTAGAGCTAGGCATACCGAGTTTGGGCTCATTTTGTTTGTACACAAGAGACCCTACCACTGCATTTTATGAAGTAACCTTCCAGGGTTATTCAATAACTCTTACTGGTACTCATATGTCAGTACAGCTAGGCATGTCGAGTTTGGGTTCATTTTGTTTGTACATAAGTGACCCTACCACTGGAACTTATGAAGTAACCTTCCAGGGTTATTCGATGACTCTTGCTGGTACTCATATGTGAGTAGAGCTAGGCATGCCGAGTTTGGGCTCATTTTGTTTGTACATAAGAGAACCTACCACTGGAACTTATGAAGTAACCTTCCAGGGTTATTCGATGACTCTTGCTGGTACTCATATGTGAGTAGAGCTAGGCATGCCGAGTTTGGGCTCATTTTGTTTGTACATAAGAGACCCTACCACTGGAACTTATGAAGTAACCTTTCAGGTTTTCAGGTTTATTCGAAGACTCTTAGTGGTACTCATATATGAGTAGAGCTAGGTATGTTCCAGTGGTAGGGTCTCTGATGTTCATACAAAATGAGCCCAAACTCGGTATGCCTAGCTCTACTCACATATGAGTACCGGCAAGAGTGATCGAATAACCCTGGAAGGTTACTTCATAAGTTCCAGTGGTAGGGTCTCTTATGTACAAACAAAATGAGCCCAAACTCGGCATGCCTAGCTCTACTCACATATGAGAACCAGCAAGAGTCATCGAATAACCCTGGAAGGTTACTTCATAAGTTTCAGTGGTAGGGTCTCTCATGTACAAACAAAATGAGCTCAAACTCGGCATGCCTAGCTCTACTCACATATGAGTACCAGCAAGAGTCATCGAATAACCCTGGAAGGTTACTTCATAAGTTCCAGTGGTAGGGTCACTTATGTACAAACAAAATGAGCCCAAACTCAGCATGCCTAGCTCTACTCACATATGAGAACCAGCAAGAGTCATCGAATAACCCTGGAAGGTTACTTCATAAATTCCAGTGGTAGGGTCACTTATGTACGAACAAAATGAGCCCAAACTCGGCATGCCTAGCTCTACTCACATAAGAGTACCAGTAAGACTCATCGAATAACCTTGGAAGGTTACTTCACTAGTACCAGTGGTAGGGTCTCACTAAAACAAATAAAATGAGCCCCAACCTGGCATAAAAGAAAAAGAAAAAGAAAAGAAATATTTTATTCGTATCTCCAAACGCTTAAAACTAAACACGTATTATGTCTATTTTCTTTAACATAGCAATTCGTTGGTGTGAACAATAGCAAACGGATTGGAGTACAAATTGGAACCTGCGTCAGCTATTGTTGCAGATAACTGCAACGCTGGTATTCTCGCAGGACCAGAAGATATACCTATAATAATTAGTAGTACTATATACTAAAATATAAGTATAGTATATACTAAAATAATAAATATTCTGAATAAAATGCTATTTAAATGTTAATTAAAATATATACGACAATATATATAATATATACGCATACATATTATATGATTTATGTAAATAAATAACTAGGTCTACTCTTTTATGAGTTCCAGTCGCAACACTTGAATGGGATGGTATACCATCAGTCCACAGAATCTTACCAGATTTCAACGCAAGAAACAAAATAGTATCTAAATACAGAAATATATCCTGAATCAACCTAATGGAAAAATTAAAGTAATAATGTCCATTTAGGTAGGTATATAAAAATAAGAAACTTATTTGTACGTAATTCGCACAGCCAGGCCTATAACACATAGATACATTATCACAAAAAATTCTAAGTCTCAAAGTTATTTAGTTGAACTACATTTCCGCAAGTTACCGTACGTAGTACGTACTGTTGCCGCCGTGTCGCTGTAGTGACGCGATTTTGTACCTACTAATTTTGTAAACGCGTCCTTAAGTTCCCCTCGACACAAGCTATTGTCCTTGCGGGAGTTGTCTTAATGTATTTTCCTGAATTGTGTACTCATGTATTTTTTTTTAAATTCCAGACGACGGACGGCGGCGTAGTAATCCGCGGCGGCAGCACGGTGGGCAACGTGGGAGTAGGCGGGCGGCACACGAGCGCGAGCGTGGGCGTGGGCGTGGGCGTGGGCACGGTGCGGCGCTCGCTGCCCAACATGGCCACCAGCCACCTGCTGCACGAGCCCGCCAAGCTCTACCCCTACCATCTGCTGCTTATTACCAATTACCGTTTGCCGCCTGATGTGGACAGACTCAACTTAGAGGTACGAGCTATAACATTACTACTTTTATGACGACGAACCTTTGAATGACCCTATCACTAGTATAGACTACATACATACATACATATCGTCACGCCTTTTATCCCCGAAGGGGTAGGCAGAGGCGTATTTCTACACCCACTTTTCGCCAGATATACCTACTTTAGTCCCACGTAATAAGGGGCGAGCCTATTGCCGTACCGGGCACATTTCCAGACTCCGTGCTGCTACTGAGAATTTCGTGACAGAAAAACCCAATAACACTGCCCGACCCAGGAATCAAATCCGGGACCTCCCGATCCCACGAGCACATTAATGCCGCGAGACCAACGAGGCAGTCGTATAGGGTTTGATGTCGAGTTTTCCGTCTCTCCGCAAAGATGGTATTTGCATCGTGTTATCCCTTAGTCGTCTCTTACGACACCCACGGAAAGATAGGGGTGGTGACACTTGTATTCTATGCCGTCAACCACACGGCAAAGTGATAGACTATTGTCAGCTTATTCAGAGACTGACTCCCTATAACGACTGTCGAAGATCTTCATGACAGCCGGGACCGACAGCTTAACGAGCTCTCCGAGGCACGGGGCAAGCGATAATTAACAATTGAGTACGATTGATATAATCTTTGACAGTTGTTATCATATTTTTTTTTATTGTAATAGTCGGCAAACGAGCAGACGGATCGCCTGATGGTAAGCAATTACCGCCGCCCATGGACACAAGCAACTACACAGGAGTCACAAGTGCGTTGCCGCCCCTTGGGGATGGGAAAAGGGATATGATGAGGAGTGGGATGAGGGAGAAGGAAAAGGGGATAGGGCCTCCGGCACTCTCACTCACCGAACGAAACGCAGCAGTTTAGGTACTTTACGTCGAATTTCTGTGAGAGGGTAGTACTTCCCCGGTCGAGCCGGCCCATTCGTGCTGACATCAGCAAGGCTCTACTACCGTGAAAATCCATCATTACTGGGGAGTCAGTTCCCTTGAATAGACTGACGCTGGTATGCCATTGGGTTGCGGCGGTCAAACGGCAGTCGCACTGTGGGAAAGTCTCTATTAATCTGGTTAAACTTAGAAGTGAATAAAGAGGTGCAAGGTGACAGTCTTGGATGCAATCAGGCTGACGCTGGGACGATGATTACAATTTTATGTAAACAACAGTAAGCACTTAAAGCTTACTCAATCCACTATTTTAACTGTATGATTTTGTTTGTTTGGTTGAACGCGCTAATCTCAGGAGCTACTGGTCCGATTTGAAAAATTCTTTCAGTGTTAGATAGCCCATTTATTGCGTAAGGCTATAGGCTATATAACATCATCACGCTATGAGCCACGGCAGTGGAGCAGTAGCCTTAAATAACGCGGGTGTAACCGCGGGCTCATCTAGTTATTTATATAACTGTTTTGACTAACGTACTATTTTTATTTTCCAGCGCCATCTATCGGACGCAGAGTTCGAGGCCATCCTACAAATCGGGCGCCAAGACTTCTACCGTTTGCCACAATGGCGCCGCAATGAACTCAAACGTCGTGCGCGCCTGTTCTAACAAGCTAAACACAACTGTTATCTACTACTCTACTATAGAACGGCCAACGAGACGAGACTTGCGATAGTAGACTTTATTGCTTATAAATACGGTGTACTTTCCATTGCAATTGAAATTTGTAACGTTTCCAATTCAAATAATTGATTTCGATTCGATCAAAATTTGTTGTGTAAAAATAAACTTTATGTTGTTTGGGTAAGGTTTATATTGAAATGTCGTCTCAATGGCCGGATACACGTTACTTTATCCATAGTGATATTATATAGCGTTCACATTATTATATATCGTAGCGTGCGAACGCAATGATGCCTTGTTTATATTTGAGATATATAGCAGATACTTATATACTATTATATATATTGTGATTTGTGTGGGCGCGTGTATTGATTTAATTTAGTGAGAACCAAATATATTACGATTATGTAAGATAAATATTTTTCAGTTAGGTTTTAAGTTGGGACATAGATGACTATATCGCTATGTTACGGTAGCTATAAGTGTAGCTTTTGTGGGTAGGTGACGATTAATTTTATTTTTACTGATGTGAGATTTTCGGCGGGTTTTCTACATAATATCATAATATATGATCGCTTCGTGTCGCGCGGTATGTCATCTGCCACATTAATAAACTGCATAATTTTACTTGATTTCACTAATTTTAGCCTAAGTGTTGTGTAGAATGAACGATAAAGAGTCTTGGACGAAATATCATATTCAATGTGAGCAGGTGTCATTGCGTGACGCGAAAGATGATGATTGGAATAGCCCGCGAGTGTGTGTATGTGTGCGAGTGTGGGTGTGTTTGTGTGTGATAGCATGCGCGCGGCATGCCACGTCACGTCACGCCACGTCATGTCATGTCATGTCATGTCACGTCACGTCACGTCAGTGCCGCGCACACGCCCTCACACTAACCTTTATAATTATGTCGTTGTTTTTAATTTTATTCTAGGCAGATATTATTTTTGGTTGCAATATAGAGGAAAAATTATATTCGAGTATCATTTTTTATTCATTCAGCATTTTGATGGCTTACGAGATAACATGTATAGTGAGTAAGATACGCATAAGAGTAGATAGCTTACATACAATTGATATGCCTAATTTGTTACCATTACGAGTCGGGAACCGAATCTTGTACATTTAGCTCATCTTTTTTGACCGCACGACGTCACTTTAGACTTTGCGTCTATTAACGAAAAGATACGGCAATTTGTTTTTTCTACATAGAAGAATATTATCGGAGACTGTGACTGACATTTTAGAGCTCACAGCTTCGACTTTTATTGTTTCAAGATGCCTAGGCATTAGAACGAAGGTCAAAAGCAACGATTGTCAATGAAATAGCAACTGTATCTTCAAGCACTTACGTTACTTTCTTCTTTGTCACAAAAGCGTTTGCTTGTCTAGTCCTCAATAGGCGCAGAGGTTTAAAATCAGCACTTGCCTTCAAATAAACATATACACCGTATCTTGGGGCTAAATTCACATAAAAGAAAAAAATGGTCTTGTTTTTTAATATAGTGTGAAAAGAAAGGATTATAATTATGATGTCAAAGTAACAATAAGGATCTTATAAAAGATACATTTAATGCTTGAATGTTATGTTAACGGTAATAAAATATATGTATAGTTCAAAAAAGAAAATATTTTGGCACCAAGTTACGGTACATTTGTAAAAGTTTAATTATAGCAGAAGGACCTCTGGTGACTGTAACTGAATTCTGAAACTGTGGGTGTAATATTACACCTCTGCCTACCCCTTCGGGGATACAGGCGTCTATAAATAAATAAAAAAAAACATAGGATATTCCTACTTCATAAAATATAGTTTTCTTGAGAACTGAATGACTCGATAATTCATAGAATTGTCAAATGTCACTTGGAACTCGGGTGGACACGTTTCAATTAAGTACGCCTTCACCATACATCTATTATCCTTTTTAGACTATCGCGATTTGTACGCACCTTACAATTATTTGATGAAAAGGTCATTGGAATCTGTCTTGTGGGTTTTTTCGAGAAATAATAGTTTGGTCGATGTTTATTACTTTAAATATCGTACGTGTCGTTGCTTATGAAATGAATAGTAAAAAAAGTTATTTAATGTCCTGTCACCTAGTTTTAACAACTGTTAAAAAGCGATTAAAAAAATTGTAAAATAAAAGTAAACTGTTTAAAAAAAATACAAATTGGTATATGAATAAAATAGTTATGTTAATACCTACAAGTTTTCTTTGAGCCTTCTCTGTCAAATAATTGTATTATGTGTTATCCAGTCTATAAGCAATGTCAGCTTTCAATGTAATGTATGTGAATGAGAGAATGAGTTAAATTATTTATATTGAATTGTATCTAGATGTATATATAGAGTTTATTTTGTAATAATGCTATATTTATGTGCACTGGTGTGCGCGCCCGGACTTAATAGCTGAATATCCAACAAAGATGTACTAGGTAGCTGAACGATGCGGTGAGAAATACCCTACCAATGCTAAGCTGAGCTGACTTGCTGAGCGAAGCGCGTAAATATAAAACCATAATTATTATGGAAGTCTTTTTCGCATTCGTTCAGATGTCTCGTACAGCTCTGGTGGGTACACAGCGCAATCATGGATATGTGTTTCGCTTTTTATACAGTACAGGAATGTTCGAGTTGTATGTCGGTCGGCTAGCGCGGTAGCGGACAATACTAACGGGACGCGACTGCTACTAAAATCATTCATTCTTTTCGAGTAACAATCGACTAAATCAATGATTGCAAATTACTAAATAAATAGTCGATTACTTTTATTAGGTTGACTAAGTAATCTGTTCTACCTTTCGAATTGATCGGTGCTGCTACTATTTTATCGCTTGTCTACGTAAATAATTTCGCTACCGCGCCAGTTTGGCTGTTGGTTCACTAGTGTTAGAGGTGCGTTCCGTTCGGGTCGCGCCAATCACACGTTCAATTAAAGTCGCACACCACCATCACTACATACATAATAATTAAAATAATATTCATGCGGAATTTGTGAGAGTGAGAGGAATTTTATCAGTGATTTTTAACATGAAGACTATAAGCTTTTAAAGTAATAAACTTGCATTTCCGATCCATGTTGTATTTATTTTATGATACCCTATCCTTACTTACAGCATATGGCAGTGTGTAATTTATAACAACAGAACGAGATGAAGCTATACCTATAAATGCCGTCGTTCATGACTAGCACCTACTGTGACTATCCTTATCTTATAGGTGTACTATGCTATCTATTGACTAGTCCTTGAAATGAGATCCTACCATGGCGCTTTTACAGAAGCCTGTTTTCATGAATAAACAGAGACCAAATCAGATTCTCAATTGTAGGGGAGCAAGTATACCTACTTATTTTGTACAATATTGTATCCTATTTTTCGTAAACGTAACGTAAATAGGGTGTGCGTCAAGATGGCAACGCATCAAATTGGCGGGACCAATGTTTTAATCACATAACTTTAATTTGGTACTTCCAATTATATTTAAAATTGAGTATCAATAATTAAATATGTACATAAGTGGAACTAAGTCTTCGGATGTGAATTGTCTGGACCTGTGTAGCGGTTTCAGATGGTCCCGCCTCTTTGACAGTTAGAGTGGCGAATCCAGGGACATCTTGATGTATTTCTTTCACCTTCAGAGGTACAAATATCTAATTTCGGATACAAATAGTACATTATGTAGTACTAACCCGGTATTGTGCTAAATTTTAAATTGGGGTCTTGGTCCCGGCATCTTGACGCACACTAAATAGGTTATAGGCTTCGCTTATACGTCTGTCGTTAAAGGAGCATTGAACCACTTTTAACGAAAATAAAAGCTAGAGTCATGCTGTATTAATCATTTGCAAAAGCATATATGCAGCATTTTTATAGATTGATTGTGCCAAGATAATTAAAACTGATACCTAGTCGTTTTAGCGCAATGAATACCTATGTGTATTGGTTTTAAAATAAAAAAAACAGCTTAATTATTATGGGAAAACAGAATGCCATTGAGACGGCATGCTCAATTATTATTCCTTGCCTTTCTTATTTCCTGTGTGACTCAGAATGGTAACTTTAGATATCGCACAGTCCACGTCTCATGTTTATGATTCTGACTCATGAGTTACCAACTCTCTAAAATAACCGCTACAGAAGTTTAGTACCACAGATTGCTAAACAAGTAGAAAACTAGCCATTCCACATCCGCTGATAAAATGAATCATTTTTTTAAATTTACAGTTAGGTATATACCTTAGCATTACAAAGCATTTGCTTTGCATTACAACTGTTTCACTGCAGCTTACTATGTGGCTTATTATTTTGGTAGTCAGGGAATCCCCTCAAAATTATAATACATACTCTATGGCCCCCGATATTACGTCATTAAATAACGATTTGTATGTTGTTATCAGTGATAACAACATAACTTATCACAGACGTAATCATGCTCCTTGACGATTCATGCTTCCATGAAACTTCTGAATAGTCTTGTACTTCCACGAAAATCAGTTTCAGTTAAGTTACGGCTAACTAAGTAGGTACATTAACAGGAATTTAAATATGAATAGAATAAAGTAAGTCTTAATAAGTTCTCAAAAGCGATCTTAAAGCAAATGCACTAAGGCTTAGTAATTCTCGAAATTAAATAAAGTTTTAAATTAGATAGTGTTGATTTGAAATAGAGATGTACACATGTGGGAGTCACTAGCATGGGGTTCTCAGAAAATGATGAGTGCGTGATAAATACAGAATTCCAAAATACGAAATCTTATACTAATATATAAAGCTGAAGAGTTTGTTTGGTTGAACGCGCTAATCTCAGGAACTACTGGTCCGATTTGAAAATTATTTCAGTGTTAGATAGCCCATTTATCGAGAAAGGCTATAGGCTATATAACATCGCGCAATGAGCGACGGGAGCCAAGCAGTAGCCTTAAATAACGCGGGTGTAACCGCGGGCATCCTAGTTTCAGATAAGTAGTATTTCTAGTCTAGGTAATGTCTAATAAAATGTTTTCAACTGTATTGATGAATGGCAAAAAGCTGCTAGCGACGGCAGTCCGCAACCAAGGATGCCATAGACAAACCAAACCTACCTGAGAAGCAGTGGCGTAGCGTGCCTTGTCGGGGCCCCGTATAAAAATTTTTTTGGAGGCCCTTATATGGAGGTAAAGATTTTTCACGAAAGAAAAAAAATATTGTGAGAAGTAATATTTATTTATCACATAATTTACCCATTTTACAAATAAAAATCGAATTTTAAATATTCACTCTCCTTGCCTTTTTATCGGCAAACTGATTTATTAAATCATTTATGGCTGATGATGATTTTAGTTTTTCTAAAGTTTCTGCCTCTATGGACAATAGTGAGATGTCTGACAGCCGTTCTTGTCCCATCGAAGTTCTTAAGTAATTTTTTATTAGTTTTAATTTTGAAAAACTTCTTTCTGCCGTTGCGGTTGTAACTGGAAGGGTCAAGAATAAAAAGCATGCTGTGATTACCTCGGGAAAACTGGATGCAAGACTATTGAATTTTACTAGCAATAATTCAATGAGTTCTTTAATGGAATAAATTTTTTTAATTTCAGAATTTAAGCATGTTTTTAGAGCCTTTAATTGGTCACAAAGATTAAGTGAGATGTCTTTACTGTATTTAGCAGACAGTTTTCCGGAAGCGTTTAATATCTCTTCGCTTGAAGAAGATAGGAGTTTCTCCGGTTGTAATATTTCGAATATACTACTCAGGTTGCAAAGGCTCTGAAATCTTTCTTTAGTTTGAGAAATTAATATATCTAAACAGCAATAGTATACATTGACTTTGAAATAGGATTCCGGGTCGGAAATTCTCTCATCTTGTGATAACTCATCAAAAAAACGCTTCGTTATCTTTCGCCTACTGTTTTTAAAAACAGTTGTTACCCCCCACTTTTTTGCTAAATCTTTGGATTCATTTAGCAAACTATTAAATGAATTCTGATTTCTTAATTGGCACAGTCTATTTAAAAGATTACTTAATAAAATACTAGATTTCTGTAAGTCATTATTTTCATGCTGTAGAGCTTTAGAAACAGGATTAATAATTTCAAATAGTGAAGAAAAAAATGTAACGAGCACTAAGAAATCAAAACTCTCTAAAATATTAATTATACTTTTACATTCTTCACGTTCATCTTTTTTATTTGAAATTAAATTTAGTTGGTACAAAGTTTTCATGATTAGTAAAAAATTTTTCTTTACTGCTAATAAAGCGTCGTTCCTAGAAGACCATCTGGTAGGACATACCTTTTTAAGGGTAATCAAATATTTTTCAGATAAATCGTCACTTAGCATAGCCCAGCGTTTTATACTATTGCCAAAAAAAGTATATATTTTTTCTAAATTATCGAAAAAAGTCGATACTTCACGAACATGCCTCGCAGCATCGTTCAAAACCAAGTTTAAAGCGTGCGCAGCACAATGAACATAATCGGCATTTGGAGCATGCTCTTTTATTAGGGTTTGTAATCCTCCATACACACCCGACATAACATTTGCTCCATCGTATCCCTGTCCTCTACATTTAGTCAAATCAATTCCATATTCTTTAGTCAAATTTAAAATGACAGTTTTCAGACCTGCAGCACTGCAATCGGTTACTGCTATGAATCCTAAAAAGGACTCACAGATTTTTATTTCTTTCGGCACATTATCATCATTTTCTGTAACCGAGATATATCGAAAAACTACAGATAGTTGGTCAATTTTTGACAAGTCTTGTGTTGTATCCAGAATTATTGTCAGAAATGGAGCTTTTTTAAATTCTGAGATAATACTGTTCCTAACGTTAGTACCAAGCAAACTAATAATTTCGTTTTGAATCGTAGGGCTTAAATAATTTATTTCACCTTTCGGTTTTAGAAAAAGTTCTTTTAAAGTTGCATCATAGTTAGATAGCAGACGTGAAATTGCCATAAAATTGCCAGAATCAGAATCATGCCCCCTCAAAGGTAGATTACAAGATACTAAAGTAATTATAACATTAATTATACGATGCAGTACATCTCTCCAGAATGTAATTTTACTATCGATTTCACTTTTCAATAGAGTATCGATGGTATTTCCTTGCAACCAATTATTATAAGAGAGTGAGGCACTAATATGCTGCTGTGACTTTTCATGGTCAAGAATAGTTTGTGTGAAATTGCTTCTAACCGAAACACCGTTAACCCAAGCAGAGGAGTACGATTTGTTTTGACGATCTGCTAATAACCAACAGAAGTGACAGTACGGTTTGTTTAAAACGTTAGAATAACATAACCATGGTCTTATAATTTTTATGCCTGCCTGATTGAAATATGAATAATAATAAGCTGAAAAAGGTCGGTTATTTTCTGAAACTTTTGAAAATGGTCCTTGTGGTTTAAATGGACCCAATTTAAAAATTATTTTTCGTTCGCATTCAGTTAAATTGTCACCAAAATTTCCTCTATCTGATGAAATTATATTACAATCTGCATTATCTGCAGATATATCAGAATCGTTGACTTGGGGTTCCTCGATTTCTGGATGGACATCCGATAAAGTATGTGCTTGGCTTTCTTCTATTTCCGGATGGATATGTGACGAAGAACATGCTTCAGAAGAATCTAAAAATAAACGAGTAATTGCTAAAAAATAAATACGAATGCTTTGATACTAAACTAAAAAGAGTTATATATAAATAAATAACGTTACTAAGGGTCACAGTTAGAGAGTGTTCAGTTCAGACGCACACAGATTCTACGCGGATTGTGCTCGTACCTATTAGTAGATACAAAATCACCTGCAGCCCGTCCGTGCATTACTATACACCTGCGTGCTATTTAAACGCAGCGCGTAGTGTAGTGGCCATACAAAACGAGAACCCGAAAGCGAGTCTGCACATCTGAAGTTCTCAACACGCAATTAACGATACGATACAGACTGATAAACAAACAACAAAACAAATCGATCCTATAGATAAGTTAGAATTTTGTTTTTTTTAATCAAGGCACGGAACCCTAAAAACAGTATAATTGTGAAAATCGAGGGGGGAGACAACTTTTTGTGACGGACAGATGGACAGACCGAAATTAAAAGATTTCCTTGTTTATCACTACGGGCCCCTAATAAATGGGTTGGGTAGTAGTGTAGTACTTACCTTTCCAATCTAAATCACTCACAGTATCTTGTCTCTGAAAAAATGAAGAAATTTTGGGCACTTTTTTTATAACCTCGTCCCTTTTCTGTTTAATTTTTCTTTTCTCAGCGCCGCTGGGATAATCTCTTTTCCTTTCACTCATTTCTTTTACAAATCGTTACTAATACTGCTAAACCAGAAGAACAATATTGTTTGTGCTGAATTACAATGTAATGCACATTTATATAAAGCGCGTAAATAAACAGTGCACTGCACTCCGTGGTTTAACATCCAATGCAAAGTACAACAACGTACACGTACATCGCGATATCGATGAAGGATTCCCGGGGATTCCCCGCTGAGTTGAAGATGAAGTAAGTAAAACGGGGAAGTCCCGCAGCCCGCCATAACGATGTAGTGTTGCCAACTTTTGAACGCACGCTTAAGGCGGGAAAAAAAGGAATTGCTTTATAGAATTTTGTCATTTGTAAAATAAAATAAATTAGAAAGTTTTTATTCTTTTTCCTTACACACTTTGGGGGCCCCCGTGGCCCGGGGGCCCCGTATAATTGATACGGCAAATACGGCGGTAGTTACGCCCCTGCTGAGAAGTTCCTCTTCATAAATATACTAGACGATGCCCGCAGTTACACCCGCGTTATTTAAGGCTATTGCTCCGCTCCCGTCGCTCATAGCGTGATATTATATAGCCTTCATCGATAAATGGGCTATCTAACACTGAAAGAATTTTTCAAATCGGGCCAGGTAGTTCCTGAGATTAGCGCGTTCAACCAAACAAACAAACTCTTCAGCTTTATATATTAGTACTAGAGGACGCCAGCAGCTACGCCTGCATTTTTTTTTTATTTACCCGTTTTGGCCGATCCCGTGGGAATTTCGGGAAATCCCATCTTAGTGCACCCCTACGGTCCCCAAGGAACAATCATGCCAAATTTCAGCTTCCTGCGTTCAATAGTTTCGGCTGTAGCGTGTCTGTCAGTCAGTCAGTAACGCAAGGATTTTATATATTACTAGAGAACGCCAGCAGCTACGCCTGCATTTTTTTTTAATTTACCCGTTTTGGCCGATCCCGTGGGAATTTCGGGAAATCCCTCCTTAGTGCACCCCTACGGTCCCCAAGGAACATACATGCCAAATTTCAGCTTCCTGCGCCCAATAGTTTCGGCTGTAGCGTGTCTGTCAGTCAGTCAGTAACGCAAGGATTTTATATATTAAGATGATTAGATAAGATAATTATAAGATTTCATAAATACAAATTTACAGCAATTAGCCACCAAAATAAGATAGGTTATCAAATAGCCTGCATGTGAGCAATGGTAGAAAGGCCTTATCACACGCTTGACGGCAAATGGGCCTTTTTAAGCCACGTTATTACTTACTAACTACGCACGTAAATAATAATTTTATGAATTAAAGGCCCTACAGAAGATACGTTCTACTGAGAGCGCCATTGTATAGGCTTTAGTAACGTAATTACTCTTAGTATAGGTATGTACCTACATCCCAATGAACAGGTGATATAACGTAAACCTCATTTGCTGCCTACACTGCTGAACAGGGTGGACAAAGTCATTTTGAAAAATACTGTAACTCATCAGATCTAAATGGTAGCGGTATGGCCACTAAGGTTCATGTGCTAAATGTTAAATATTTTGCGCAAGTAGGTATTTTGTTTTCTATTATGGCAAGTTTAGGTATGACTATTTTATAACTGTAACAATAAGCATGTGATCCTGTGATCCCATAGAGATGTGTGATCCCGTATTCAGATAATATATAGAGCTTGCCATAAAATATTTTTAGTCAACACAGATTTTGTTCTCAGATTTCAAATTGTTCTCCGTTTGGGTTGAGGGGTTAGGTCAAACGATAGTCGCTCTGTGGAAAACCTAATAATCTGTTATTGCTGGCTAGGCTAGTAAGCGGACTCCAGTCAAGTTAGATGAGCAACTGAGATAACGCTGCACTAGGGCGATGATGATGATACCAAGAATTTGCTATTTACGTATTGATGAGTTAGGGTGGCAATGCCACATTCCATCTTACGGTCTTAATCGCTTGGTTCACTATTCTTGTACCCACCTTACACGCAAATGTTTAAAATTATTCAAATCACCAAATTATGAATGCGTTATATTACTATGAATCGATTTAGTAAGCTAACTTACTGGACGTCACTACGATACAGATTATTTATATGACCGAATGACATTAATTTTCTTATTAGTCTGTGAAACCGCAAAAGTCGCGCGTGCTGAGAGTCGCATTTATGGAAGCAATTTTGATTGTTCTAAATTTCGTATGACTTGTGACAAAAATAGTTAGTGAAAATGATACTTCTAATTCGGTAAAATAAAATCGAAACCTCTTGTAAATCTATCCTTTTCTGTGTTTATTTTGTGCTGAGTGTCAGTATTCAGTGAGTATTATGAACTTTGAGGACTATGAATCCCTTCCAACCCAAAACCCCGTCACACACATGACCGCAGGAGCGATAGCGGGTGTGATGGAGCATTGTATAATGTACCCGCTGGACTCCGTAAAGGTAAGCATGACTAGAGTCTCCAGGCATGATCTGGTACCAGTTTTCGCGACTCGTCTCTACACCTAACCTAATCACGTTGGTGACAGTTGCGTCGGCTGGCCTGTTACGCCACCAATTTGCGATCTCTCGTTATGTAAAGATGTCTCAATTACCTATTTAGCCAATATCTGACCATCAGCTCGTTCGATAAACCGTATTTTGCGACCTGAACATGTTTTATGATAACCCTCAATTTTAAAGCAATTATTTTTTGTTATTACAATATTGCAATTACATGGTGATAAATATATGTTTTACTGACTACAAACATGGGTGATATGACATTGAAAAATTGTAAACTATAATTAATTTATCAAGACAGAATACATCAAGATGTTACTGCAGTTTCACTTCCTGTAAAATTACGAATTCTGTCGTTTTACATTTTCACAGTAGTAATTATTAATTATTTGTTGTATAAAAATACTTTAAAAAACAGCTGCTAAGTATTGAATAAATCTGTTGTGAGTATTGACCAAAACATGACCTTGAAACATTTGATAGGTGGTTATTTACCAGCTATGACTGATGTTGAGGCAAAAACATGTTCAAGTGTGCTCTGTGATTACTACTTTGTATTACTTAGCATTTACTGCATTGTCCTTCTCATAAATTAGCTACATAAGCAATTTTAATAACTCTGTCATTACCTTAAGCTCTGATAGTTTTATGTGCGTTTTGTCAATGAAATTGTAAATAGTATTTGTCTATTTTGTGTTCAATTATCTTTAAGTATCTTTTGCCTCTATGTAGCATAGTTGCATATAGTAGGCATGTCACTTTTATAGGCTGTACTAAGTATGTGATGACTCTAGGATTGATAGTGAATCTATACACATAAATAAAATTGAAGTGTCTGTTTGTAATATTAAAATAACCACTTTTTACTAAATGCATATGGATGTATACACGGTACATATACCATGTCCTTCTGTCTGTTTGTTCTTACTAATCTCTGGAACGGCTGGACCAATTTTGACAGGATTTTCACTGGCAGATAGCTGATGTAGGTAACAAGGAGTAACTTAGGCTATAAATTAACCCGGTACACAAAGTAGTTCCCTCAGGACGCGGGTGAAACTGCGGGAAACAGCTGGTAATAAATAAAATTAATTGTATCATATCTGTGGCATGTGGTTATTCTAACCACAATTACTCAAAGTGCAGCTCTGCGCTCATTAGTTAGATACCTACTTGTGTTGTTGACAAGTTTCATTCTAACCTTAATTGTTTATACAGCTTACAATGTTGTGATGTAATGAGCTAATACAATGCATTAACTAACTGATGGGTTCATAACCTTGATAAGAGTGATTTAGCAATAATTATGTGGGAACCACATAATTGGAATACATTTATAATTGAACTATGCAAAAGTCAATTTATTTATCTGCTTGTCAATAATTGACTATAACCAGATGGACTACAACAATTACAATCTAATGCAGAGCTTCTAATTTTTTTTGAGCTTGTAAGGAGAGGATGAATTTTTTCCTTACAAACTCAAGTAAGGCTTTAATTTATTTCTGTTTTTATGATAATACAGTGGCAAGTGGGTTTTCCCAGGGTGACAAATTTTTTTGAGACTTCTTTCAACCTCAAGTACATTTAAGTGTTTTTATGGATCCTAGTGTAAGAATCCCTGATCTAATAATAAGAATAATAACTTTAAAACCTCAAAAAAGAGTATCACCTTTACATAGGATGGTATTATTTTACATAGTGTAACTAGCTGACCCGGCAAACGTTGTTTTGCAAATTTTTTTTTTTTTTGAAAAATAGATGTTGGCCGATTCTGATAGATACCAGATAAGCACAAAAAATTTCATCAAAATCGGTCAAGCCGTTTCGGAGGAGTATGGGAACGAAAACTGTGACACGAGAATTTTATATATTAGATTTGCATATTTATGAAAAGTTTTGCATTAGACTAGATTTTCATGATTGATGTTAGTGTCTCATATACAAATAACAAAAGATAAGTGCATAAGTTATATCTAAGTAGTGACTGTATTTAATTTCCACTGTTTCTCTTCGTGTCTTGTGTGTGTAGATGATAAGCGATGAGAGACTAAGTAAGTCAATCATTATAATAATGATGTACAATATTGTTCTACTGTTATATTACTTGTTATCTTATAAATAAAAGATACCTACTAATCATACATACATACATACATAGACTCACAACTGTTTCCCAGAGGGGTAGGCAGAGACTATGGAACGCCATTTGCAACAATCCTGACTTATCTCTATTGCTTCATTCACTCCCATCAGATTCCTCATGCATGCTCTTCTGTTCAGGGTACTTCTCACCTGTCCTGTTTTTAGGATGTCTCCAGTCTAGTCAGAGAACGTCCGCCTAGGTCTTCCCCTTCGTCCTGTCCCTTCCACACTTGCCTTATATATCTGCTTGGTCAGTCTTTTGTCATCCATCCTCTCCACATGCCCAAACCATCTTAGCATACCTTTCTCGATGCTTGTCACTACTAATGATTAAATTAAATCAAGTAGTAACTGTCTCATTTTGGAAAATATTTACTTATTAGGTATTTTGGGGTGAATCTTTATCAAATTTTTTGTAGTTTACAAAATAGCCTGAATAAGATAATAGAATTTTGAGGTATAGATTTTTTTTAATACATTGGGCGGATGCTGGATTATCGCAAATGCCGATTAACGAATTTGTATAGGAAGAATAGCTTAATACATAAAATGTAAAATAAATCCTACATCTCATAAATAGGTATCCACAATAAAAGACTAGACCGCTCTGTAATCCGGTATTCCACTGTATAAAATGCCGAGTATCAAATGGGTTGCCTGTGTCGCTGAGTGCCGGATTGACGAGCGCCAGATTACCAAGCGCCTACTGTATTTCTTATTTGTTTGAAAATGAATTTTATGTGAAATTAGTTAGAAAATAAATGTTAAACAGTTACTTATAATTATTATAGAAATCACGTATTTGCTTATTATATGTAGGTATGTATAAGTGGTGTTTGTTGCATTGTTTCTCTATATATAAATAGCTTACTATCTGTATGTGTGTATGTTCTGATAACAATGCAGTGTCAATAGCAAGTTTGTTGCTTTATTCTGCGCATGTTGTGTAGTGTCTGTTAATACATAGTAATAAAGTATTGATAGTTAACTTCCAGAACCAAGTAGTTTTACTTTCAATACTTTAGTATAGACTAGTTTAGTACTAGACTGACTAACTAGACTATATACTAGACTTTAATATATCCAGCAGTGGACTATAGCAGGCTGATGATGATGATGATGACAATGTTGATAAAGACATTATCTTAATATATAAAATCCTTCCGTTACTTACTGACTGACAGACACGCTACAGTCGAAACTATTGGGTGCAGGAAGCTGAAATTTGGCATGTATGTTCCTTGGGGACCGTAGGGGTGCACTAAGAAGGGATTTCCTGAAATGCCCACGAGATCGGCTAAAACGGCTAAATTGAAAAAATTGCAGGCGTAGCTGCTGGCGTCCTCTAGTGTCTATATAAAATCATATTTGAAACATGTAAAAGATATAGTCCATCCCAACCACCCAAAAGGGGCTATAAGTTTAATGGGGTTGTATGGATGGAGAATGGTGCTCCTCCAGGCTCTGTGCCCTGTGCCTGGGCAATGGCTTCAACAGCACTAGGTAGTTACTGCTCTACCTTTGTCTGCAGTATTCAATATTGCAGCATGGTTGCAAGCCCAGATCTACGATTTAAAATTAAAGTAAAACACAATTCATCATGTTTATATTCTGTCTCACCGCTGGGGAACTTAGATGATTTTGGGGAGAAGGACCTTGAGCCTATTAGCCTGCTTGTCCATTGAAGCGCATGTACAACTAATCGAAATGTATTAAATTTCTGCTGCAGTGTTTCCAAACATTTCTATTGGTTGTATCGTCACAGTTTAATTCCTTAGTGCTCTGTGGACAAATCTCTGAATATTAAGTATAATTTACGTAATTATTACAAATTGTAGTTGTTTATGTCAACAATTCTATAAGATTTTTGACCATTCATTCACAGCAATATTGTTTGTTATGTTAGTAACGCACATCCATGCCAGTGACGTCATATATGAATAAGTAATACAAAAGTGGACTCGCATTTAATTTGCAGATTGTCCTCAGAAAAACAATGTTGATTGAATTTCATGAAGCTGTGTTTTGTTCACTATCAATGTCAAGTTGAAAGTATTCAAATTTATTCAATTCTCTGGAACACTAGTACAATATAGGAAGTGGCTTACTGAATGGTTATTCAAAAGTCATTAAGTAATTTGTGTATGTGGCACACTATTGTATAATAAATAGTCTAAATCCATTGTTAAACAGTTAAATAATTGTAACACAATAGTCGTGGGAACTTCCATTTGGTTATTGTGTGAATAGGACCAAAAAAGGGGCTTGCTTTGATTTGTGTTTCTCAATAAATAACACCATAATTTGCTTGATCAGATTAGATGTCTATGTTATAGTGCTATTTTGAAAGACATACTCAGGCTATGGTATGTATAGTTATGGAGAATCACTGGTCTAGCATTGGTGAATAGCTTGATTAGCTTGTTTAAAATTAAAGAACAATATTAAAACAAAAATTATATTAGTAAACATCTGAAATCCTATATGAGGAAGTAGTCAGCTTTGTTAGCGTTTTGCCAGCACACTTGCGTAAGGAAGGCGGTGTCGCAGTTGTCGGCGCCTTTCTGCGTGCCGCATGCGCGTAGAGACGGTCCGTTGTGAGCTGACATATCGGGTGGCAGGAGCGCCAACACAGCCTCCACGTCCACCTCGCCATCAGACATCATCCCAGCAGTCTCCATCGTACACTTGATGTAGCACTTCAGCTTCGCGTCAGGCATCAAATCTGCCCCACCATTCACCTTGTCCAAAAGCCCCGCGTCCACTCCAGATTCTCCTACGCAGGTCTCCCGCACCATCTTTGCTAACTCAGCCATGTCTTCGTCCATCTCAACCTTCCCAAGCGCCGCTACAACGCACGCCAGAAACGCCAAGGTTGTCTTAGCCACCGACATGACGATACCAGGAACTACACACAAATGATTTATCCAGAACCTCTTCACCTTATATAAGACGAATAAGAAGCTCTTCAATGTCACGGAGTTACTCTGATCACATACACTGAAGCCAAAATTACACGCTAAACCAATAATATCCTGTGATTAAAAAATATTGTTTGTCCAAGTCTGTACTGTAATTTTTAACGTAGGTATACTGTCAAGTCATCGAAAAAAACTACTTGATCGCAAACAAAGAATCACATATGTTTATTTTTTATGCTTGTTAAAGTAATTGATGGTCTGATGCTGGTTGAATGGTTGTTAAAGACATAATATGTATGTTGAGAGGTCTTATGTCGCTAATGTGAGGTGTTGGTAATGCGATGTGTGTCTAAGCTGAGCGCGTGTTGTTCCAGACTCGGATGCAGTCGTTACGGAGTGCACACAACAGCACCATATCAGAAACATTTCGGTATATGGTCCAGCGGGAAGGACTCCTCAGGTAAGCTATTTATTTTGACAGAGATAAGCCTTAAGTTGCCAAAAATGTATTTAAAATGCCCTGGACACCTTTCGAATACGATGAAGTATTCGTAAAGCCACGAAGCCTACTTGGGATTATTTTACTCCCGACTGACACAACGTCAAAGTGATGGGTCACCTTCAAAAGGGGTAGGAAGACCTTGGTCGATGGCAACCATGGTGAACAGTCATATGCATCACACATTATGCAGAGATTTGTTGGACTTAAACCAGCCCTTATTTGCAAGCTAGTTTCCTCTATTTTTTTGCCAATTCAGACACTTCTTTTAATTGACCCATATAATATTAAAATATTAGGCCAGATATATATATTTAGAACGATTGGCCCATAAAATAACTTGAGTAAATGTTACGCATTTTGCGATAATTGCTGTTACGTAACCCGATTTGCGTAGCTTTGAAGTCGACAGCTATTGACCTAGTACCAGGCATTGTGTTAAAGCTCTGTACGCCCTTTGTTACCCCTAACAAAAACCTGAATTATATGTATTTGTATAAGCAGCTTGCTTAGCTGCGAACTGCCAAATAGGTCACGGGGCGTTTGGAATATTTACATGATTACAGTCTGACCTTCGCCGATTCGAATAATTTGATTTAGCCTCTATTGCTTTTTGAAGGCCGCCTTTGAAATATGAAAATTGTTCATTATATTATGTACCTACTTAGTTACTTACTCAAAGAGCTATGTATTTATTTTTGTAATGCTCGGGCCACACTACCTTACCGTCTACCGGGCTGTTACCGCCATGATTATGGCAATAAATTACCGTTAAATTACTGCGTGAAGTCGCGTGGTTACACTAGAGTTTACCGAGATATGCCAATAAACTAGGTGGTAAAAATATCATTTTTCAAGATGGCGGATGAAGCAGCAGCTGTTTGGTATTTTATGAGTGCCAATTATTTTAACATGAATCTTTTAAATTTTAAGCTTTCTGTCGGGTATCCCAGAGAGACGGTTCGGATTGCAATAACTCCAAAAATTCGAGCGCTTTTTCATTTGACCACTCCTTATCGGTAGATACGTGCGTCGTCGTCGAACTCGTGTTGCACACTGAACAAACGGTAGTGTGGCCACAAACGCATTAATTACTGCGGTAATCTTCTTTGATGTGCGAAAAAAGACCGCCGCCGGAGCTATTGCCTACCGGCATATGCCATATTTATTAGCATTGTAAAATTGTGGCCATAAATCGCGGTTACACCTAGGCGTTGTTGAAATTATGGCAATAATTATTGGCATATCCCGGTAGTGTGGCCCGAGCATAATGGAAATATCTAGAAGTGACGGAAAAAGCCGATATTGATGTGAGTAAATGCGATTTACTCATGTTTGCTCATGTTTGCTCAAATGGGGATTTTGGGGTTAGCCACTAAGCACCGATTGGTACAAAGAATCCGGGCATAGATATGACCTGCTCTCAGACATATTAACACATAATAGTTATTAGTATCTTGATTGGGTCTAATTGTGGACTTCTCAGTACTCGGAATTCTCACAAGATGCAGACTTTCCTGCCTTTATAGTATAAGTCTCGTTTACAGCACAATTTGCCTACGGGGAAAACCCCTGCAACAATATTGTTAGAATTTTCAGAATGTATGTTTTAGTTATTGCGCTTAAAATGTTGGCAGCGAACTGGTTATGATCGTATAATTCGTGTGAATTACGTATCTGAGGAGATATTGCTGACCCATATAAAAGTAAATAGACAAACGATACGCTGCTGCCGTAATGTATTCGTCACCTAGTGCTGGTAGCAGTCTAATGGAGGCTAGCTGCGCATTGTAGATAGCGACAAAAACATTGTTGTCAGTGTTGGTTTTGACGTAGCAATACGAGAATCCAGTCCATTTGCTAACCCTTCTACTATCAGACATCATACAGATCACGTATACTCTTGATCGTTTGCCGGCCTGATGTATAAAATCATTGTAATATTGACACGTCATTTAAGCTCGCTGCTGCCGTAGCTAGCCTGGTGTCGCACTGGGCATTGATTGTTGATTTTCTATACAAAAGCTAACGATTTTGATCTGTGAGCCTGGAAGTTCTCCAAATCCTTAACATATTCTCTTTATTCTTCCTGTCCTTCATGAATTAATGATACTTAAGGTAGAATTCCGTGCATCGCGATCGATCGCGGCCGCGCGCGGCCTACGACTGTCGTCGATCGTTCGCGACAATAGTCAACGTATGAAAATGTATGGCACCGCTGCCGAGGCCCGCGACTGACGCGCGCGGCCGAGGACTGTCGTGAGCCGCGCGCGGCAGTGTCTTGAAATTAGTAGATGTTGTTCGTCAGTTCCCTCTAGACGTGTGTCTAGCGAAGTCAAAATCATGGTCGAAATGCTAATTGACATCCTTGAAGAAGAAGAGGAGAATAACGAGCTGCTGTTGCTATATTATGAAACTAGAATACCAATCGACCCCATCTTTAAAAGCAGAAATGAAAAAGGATACTAGCAAATATTGATTCAAAGGCAATTATATTGTACCTAATGAAAAAAAATGTTGGAAGTTTGGAGCGATAATACAAAATTGACGAGTGTCACAAGACTCATCACCAAACCAAAGTCTACTCGTTGTGGACATCATACCAAGTCATACTAACCAAAAATAATACCTGGGAAACGTTTTATTTTTTTAAAGTTTTCTCATTTTTTAAACCGCAATTAAAAGCGCGCGCGTGCAATGCTCGAAAAACCTACTTATCCATGGGCTTACAGGGCATCTAAAGAACATATTGGCGGGGTAAATGCATCGATTTTGTACCGAATTAGAAAAAATCCATACTAACTTTGAGCTTCAATATCTTCTGAACCAGTAATTTCCCTGGTATGGTGCCGAAGTAGAAAATGTTCGTAGTGATTGGTACAACATGGGATTTCAGTTTTCGTTAAGGGCCTTTTTACACCCTGTATAGTCGGCAAAACTTCCGATTTTTTTTTTCATTAAGTACTACTAATTTCAAGACACGGTCGCGCGCGGCTCACGACACTCGTCGGCCGCGCGCGTCAGTCGCGGGCCTCGGCAGCGGTGCCATACATTTTCATACTTTGACTATTGTCGCGAACGATCGACGACAGTCGTAGGCCGCGCGCGGCCGCGATCGATCGCGATGCACGGAATTCTACCTTTAGTGCCGCTTTTCAATAAATTGTTCGGTTATATCGCCTCGGATTCGCCTCAGCTTTCGCCGCACTAACAACTTGAGGGCAGCGATTGCGTTCCGGATTTCTGTGCACCAGCCGTAAATGTAGAGATTTCGAATCACGTACCACACGTACTTACTTTTGTTTCGAGTATCCAATATTTCGGCACTGTTATAGTACCTCAGTGATGATGGCTCTTGCCAACAACTATCTTGGCACAAATGATACAAAGGTAGTTGGTACACATCCCTAACACATTTTACAGCTACGAAATTCTCATTATACATTAATTAGGTCGCGTGCTACGATACTTACTTTATAGTTTTGGATTAATTATAATTCGATAACGTATTTATTTATAATGTTTTATTTATATAATGTTTCCTTCCCGATAAATTAGTACTCGCAGACCGATTAGTAATTAATCATGGACCAATACAATTTTTATCAATTTTAGGAAAACAAAAGAATTGAAGCAATTATTATTTAGTTCTACGTAACATAGCGTTTGATTAAAATTGCTCTTAGTGTTAGGTAATTAAGGCGAGGATTTCCGAGCGCTCAAAGCTTTTGAGGCTCCCCTCTTCCCCAGTTCGCGACTTTCGCGAGTATAATTACGATCAATCGCGTGAAGCGAGACGCAACGCCACTGCCGCCATATGCAGGTATAACACTTTCGCGCCACAGTATAGAAAATTGAAGCAGTATATCAATTGAAATATAAACTTACTTATCGAGTATAAATTATTTGCAACGTTTCTGTTTTGAATAAACCTTTATGAAATTCGAAAGTAGTTTTCCAAAATTGCTTTTGTTTATAGTGACAATAGTAATCTTAATATATAAAATCCTTGCGTTACTGACTGACTGACAGACACGCTACAGCCGAAACTATTGGGCGCAGGAAGCTGAAATTTGGCATGTATGTTCCTTGTGAACCGTAGAGGTGCACTAAGAAGGGATTTCCCGAAATTCCCACGGGATCGGCGAAAACGGGTAAATTAAAAAAAAAATGCAGGCGTAGCTGCTGGCGTCCTCTAGTCAGTAGATAATTTTATGAACATTATGTTTGTTGTTAATTATAAAAAAACTTATGATCGCTCGCAATGCGAAAGTATCGCTTGTTCGATATCAATCTTAGGGAAAAGGATTAGATTAATATAAATTAATTAATTCGTTGCTACTGTCAGCAAAACAACGGCATAGAACCAATAATACACATAAAGGGTAATATACTCATAGCTACTTTTAATCACCAATGATTACATTTTGTTATATTTATTTTAACTATGCAATCTCTAAGATACTACTCTGTCAAAAAAGTACCGGAAAAAGATCAATAATACACAAGATTTTTATTACAGGGTAATAGTTATAGCAATATATACTCATGCAAACACACGTGCATGCATAATAAAGGAGATCACCCAGCTCCATACAAATTAAGGCTATTCTAAAAGTGCCGGCCATTGATATATATGTACTAAATATATGTCAATGGTGCCGGCCAACTAAAATAAACTTATAGAATATTACGAAATAAACACTTTTTATTACTACACTAAGGTTCTAAGTGCAGTCTGTGAGATTATATTCCAGCTCAAAGAATCTATTCTGTTCCTAAAATAAATCCTAAGTAATTACTGGTATTTTTTTGCCTAAAATAACGTGCATGTTGCAATTTAAATGGCATCAGGTAATGACAGGTAGTAAGCCAAGAGCGAAATATCTGATTGATAAGCATTACTGCCTCACAGAAAGAGTCGGTGGCGTTCTAAGCCATCATGCACCAGACTATGGACAGGGCAGGTAGCGAGGGTACGACTGTTTAGACTACAGGCCCATGTCCAAAATGGATGGGTCATACGAACCACCAGATGACGTATATAGGACGATATAAGAGCATAAAATAATAAGATTCAGCACTATGCCGTCACTTGTAAGCTGTCCAACTGAGTGCTGATGAGAATTCAAAAGTGCAGGTAGAGTGAGTACGCATTTCGGTCATATATTTTTGTACGGCATTATGACCTTCGATAGATCCATGATAAATAATAAGAAAGCGCGCAGTGCCGTAAAAAAATAGTGCGCTACAAAGTCGGTAATTTTTTGGAAATTGTCAGAAAATCAAATTCTCACCAGCACTCAGTTGGACAGCTTACAAGTGACGGCATAGTGCTGAATCTTATTATTTGATGCTCTTATATCGTCCTATATACGTCACCTGGTGGTTCATATAACCCATCCATTTTGGACATGGGCCTGTAGTCTATGTAACAATGGCCGCGATCAGTTTACGGCCATTTCGCAACATGACCAGTGAAAAATCCAGCGGAATAACAATTGCAGTAGGATGTACCCGATTAGAATTCTTCTATAAATAGTATATTATACCTAGGGCAAGAAATAAAGATGGGCAAAGCAAACCAAGTGAACAGGATTGATACACGTATCCATTTGGGTTGGGCTGCTTTCGATAAACTGGCATTTGCTTTTACGAAGCAACAAAAAGCAAGAATATTCAACCAGTGCGTCCTACCAGTGCTCACCTACGGATCCGAAACTTGGGTTACTACAGAGGCAGCGCTACAGAAACTTGAAGTTGTTCAAAGGGCAATGGAGAGAAAACTGGCAGGAGTGACACTCAGAGACAGAAAGAAGAATAAATAGCTCCGAAAAGAAAGTCTAGTACCAGATGTTACCAAAAGAGTAGCGGCCGGACAAGTAGCCAGAAATCCCGAAACATGGTGCAAGCAAATATTAAAATGGCAATCATGGGATTGTAAATGACTAGCTGGAACGGCAAATGAGATGGAAAAAAGACATCATAAAGATAGCAGGCAGTAATTGGTTGAAGACTGCCCAAAACAGAACGGAAAGGAATTTGTTGTAGAGGTCTACACCAAAATGGTCGGAGAAGGCTTAAGATGGTGATGTTCACGGCGCTGGGACGCATAAGCGGGGCATACCACCAACATTTGTAGCACCGTTTCTTGGACAGGGTTGCGGCTGCTGTCACTATAGTGATATCCAGGCGTTTCTGACTGGCCTTTTCTCTACAAGAACCGGCCGAAACATTGGAAAGTGAGAACGTCGCAATGCAACATCTCTTCAACCACATGGTGCCATGCCTGTACATCATGCAAGACATCTGTACCTGACCGCTCATAGACATTCCTACTAAAGGTTTAGACGATATTTTTATATTTGGTCAGGAGTATTTAAAAATATGTTTTTTACTTTTTTAATGAGTCCACTGCATTTTAAGGCTCACGTATTTCACGTAAGGCTGAAAACGTATAGTTGACTGCCGTTACACCTCTTTGATTTATCACTTTTGTCAAAACAAAACTGCTCTACGGTACTTTTAGACATACATTCAAACCTAAATATTGTCTCAGAGAATACGCTTGTATCCTGAAATGTAATTAGCGATTGATTCGTTCCTTTATTAGATGTTAAACTGAAATACCTGATTTTTCTTCAAAAATCAATCAGCAATATTACTAATTACGGCTTTTTAAAAACCTTTTTGAATTTGACACGAAAACGCTGTAAACCATCATAGCGGTTGAGTGATATCACAAAGTACAAAACAAAACAATCCGTGAATAAAGTCTGGTCTGATGCACCCACTTTTATTTTGTTATATTCGATTTGACAGGTAGAAACTTTTACTTTTTAGTTGTATTTACTACTAAAACCTCAGCAACATGAATGGTGGACGTACTGTTTGACGTAATGCTCTCTGATTGGTGTTCACTGTCACAAGAATAAAAACATTATTTTTTAGTTTTAGAATCCTAAAAATTACATTAATCTTACCATTTTATAATAAATAATAAACTTTATTGACATCTTAAAATAATAATGGATCTATAGATACTACAATCAAACCGATTTATTCTTAGTGGACGCAACGCAAGCCTATTGACTTAGAAGTTTGGTGTAATATATTAATTTAATTAATTTATTGATTGGCCGGCAAAATAAAAATTAGCCCAATTGGGGTGATCTCCTTTAGGCGCTTCGGCGCTGCCATCGGCAAGCAGTAGTGAAAAAAAGTTAAAATTTTACATACATACATACGTAGGAATTGATACTCCTACACCCACAACGCTTATTTTCCGCCAACCAATAATAAACTCTTGTTTTCGTTATTATTTGTCGGTCAAATTGATATAGGTACTTACCTACCGAACACCTTACCTACCTTTCTAAGCTGTGACACAAGTGCATTCTTCCTCGGCGTGATAAATAATTACTATAATATTATTAGGTGTCCATTGTTCCGTGTTTGGTAATAGTGTGGAAATCAATGATATTATTGGTGGAAATAGTCAATAGAATTATTGAATACACGGAAATTCATTATTTTTTGTTTTTGATCGCGCTAGTCTTAGGAACTAGCAGGCCATTTTCTAAGATTTATTTGCTTCTCTAGCCCATTTGTTGAGGAAGGTTATACCAAATAACATCACGCTACTACCCACGAGGGTGGGGCAGTAACCATAAATACCACTCAGTAGGTAACTGCGGATATTTGTATTTATTTAGGTAGGTACCTATAAAATTCACTTGTATAGCTTTTAGGCACATCTCACATTTTATTTCCGTATATAGGTACACAGAATAAAAGTGTGAATTATTGTATTAGGTAGGTACCCAATACAACAATAATACTATAAATCATCCACAATATACAACAAATCAATATTTTTCTAAAGTACTGTTACCTAACTATGCTGTTGTTATCAAGTCGTTATCTTGTCCAATAATCAAAACGATATTTTTAAAACTATACTTCTTACTTATATACACTATTATTACTTACTAAAAATTTACAATACCTATTTACAAACTAAACCTAGATGTATTATATTTATCAATAAGTGATGATGACATTCGTAACTGACGATAAAATAATTCGTAATCCTGCGGTGCGCTCTGCAAACGAGCGATACGTCCTGTCTCCATTACATCCCGCTCGGGACTGAACGACGCCGGAGAGAGCGCGTCGGCAGTAGGAAATTACGTATTTTCGGTATTATATTTTTGTATATATTAAAATTCATAATGTGATTGCCGAAAACCATCCGCTTTTACATGACCTTTCTTTTGGTATACTTTTGAAAATTCTAATCCCAATACAACTCAAATGAAACGGGAAAAGTTGTTTAAACAGACCTATATTCGCGATTATTTTCTATCGTATCAAATGACAGTAATCGTGTTTCGAATGGCCGAAAAATAAAGGTCTAATGCTGTAGAATAACATATATTTTTTTCCCAATTTAAATCTCTGTTATTTACAAATAAAACGCGTTTGACCACGCTAGATAACACTGTATTTTGGGAAATCCTCGCCTTAAGTATTACCTATGATGGCTGACATAATGATTAAGTCAGCTCAGCACTATACTGTATTTTTTGGGGTCTACACGGGACAAACATTTGTACGATTATCATCTCAGCTGAAAGACGTCCACTGCTGGGCTAGTGGATAGTACTCTTCTAAGGCTCTTTCCATAGCCCAATCTTGAGCCGCCTGCATCCATCAGCTTACCGCGATCCTAATCTGATCCTCGGTCCGCCTTGTAGGCATTTCCAGCCTGCGTCGCTCGATGCGTGCTTCTCGTTTCTCTTAATAACCTTTTTGCCGCAACCGCCATTTGTATAAGTTACTAGCTGACCCGGCAAACGTTGTTTTACAAAATTTTTTTTTTGAAAAATAGATGTTGGCCGATTCTCATAGATACCGGATAAGCACAAAAATTTCATCAAAATCGGTCAAGCCGTTTCGGAGGAGTATGGGAACGAAAACTGTGACACGAGAATTTTATATATTAGACTAAGTTAGTTAAAACGTCACTGCTTTATCCTGCAATTATTCTTTCCTAGCGCTGCACTTGCCTTTAAAAATGGTCTTCAAGTCCTCCTAGATCTGTTGAAATGTTGCAGATCTGCGTTAGCTATCTATCACGTAGAACTAGGCGATTTTAAAGGAATATTTCCATTCTTGACTCCGGTGCAGAAAAACCCCTAGACGAAGAACCTATTTTGTGGACCCCAGGAAGGCAGTTATACTCTACTCATGTGTACCTACACATGAAATTCAACGTTTTGTAAAACCGTTATCACGAATGCGTTTTATATTACAGCTAATCGGTAATTACGCATACACTATACCTGCGTTAACTCAACATATTAAGTACACTAAAGACAGCTATTCATTAGTGTGAACAAGCTACTTAATATGTTTGAACAGTACAAACATGCGTTTAAGGAAGCGAACTAATATTGACGCGCAGACTCGGGCGAGTAACTATTTAGTAATCTCTGCTCGGGCGCCGCTTGTTATAAATACGCTACATGCTTGCTTACTACAGAATTCAATATTCGAACTATAGATAGATCTGTAGATTTTGGATTCGTTTTTGACAGTTTTTGACATAAGCTCCATACAAAATAATAATATGTCAAACACGAATCTAAAATCTACAAATCTATCTATAGTTCGAATATTGAAAATGGCCGTTAAGCCAGGACCAAACTAACGCGTTCAGCTCGCGTCCGCGGTGGCGTGCGCGGTGGCGATCAGATGTTGTGTACGAACTTATAGCGACGTATTCACATCTACGCGTCCTCTGATTGGACGCGGCGTCCGTTGCAGCGTCTGCACGCGGAGGTGGCGATCAGATCGCGCTTGTTGCGTTAGGACGCTGCACGCAGCTATTATTTGTTGAGGAAACTGTGTTTTTGTAGATTTTAAGTATGGTGGAAACGGAAGAAATTATAAATTAATTCCACAAATACCCATTGTTGTATGATACGTCTCATTCTGATAAGGCGTTATCGAATGATGGTAGGTATTTACTTCACTGGCACTGTATATCATACCCACCTCAAGTTCACTTCTTGTTCCTCTTCGTCTTCAATAATAGCAGACAGAAGTAACAATTCTTCAATTTCACTATCTGTATCAGACAGCATTTTAGTGACGCGACTACAGCCTGGTGAACGCGTGAACGAACGCGATAGTGTGCACAACTTTTGCACGCGCAATAATCGCCACCGCGCACGCCACCGCGGACGCGAGCTGAACGCGTTGGTTTGATCCTGGCTTTAGTCTGTTCTGTGTACTGACATACACATGGCTGCCATCGTTTTACGCACTAAATACACATGAAACGGGTTTTTCTACAAATCACTTGTTATATTGCCGTGTAGCTAATTGCATTCATATTTTTAAACGCATGCATCCAATAAAGACAGGCTATGCTTTGTATTCGCAAAACCGAATTCCACGCATGGAAAGCTGAGTCCAACTAAGCGCAGGTGCTAATCCCTATTCACAGATAAACCGATATGCCATCCTTGCATGATTATTAATTTAAAAAGTCCATTTTATTTAAACTGACCTGACATTGTTCCGGATTGCCATCTAAAGATAAGCCAGCAGTATCTCCTCAGCTGATTGATTGATGAGCTAAATGATTTAGGCGATTTGCTGCTGCAAGTTTTATATAGCCGTACACATCTCGTAAAAGTTTACTGTCGCCGTTGGTAGTATTGCACCTTGTAAAGTTTCTTAAGGCAATTACACCTCTTACGTGCACTATCTATAGTAACGCCATAGTAGTGTTGCACTGAGGGCGAGGAGGCTAGGTCGCCAGACGATGGCCTGAAGGGAGAGGGGGCAAGTTGATACAGGGAATGAGAAATGTATGAATTGTAGGCAGGGCCGCGCCGACCCAATCGAGCGCCTGTGTGCGAAATCTATGAAGCGCCTGTGTGCGAAATCTGTAAAGGTCACAGCTCATTAGAGCCACCCGGCACCCACTCCGCACCGCCTCGCCTCGTGCGGTTAGTATTCTTTATATGGATTTGTATGGGTATGCGCTCACTACATCAACTCCGTAGCGTCACCGGATCGCCTCTGTCGTAAGCCGTCCAACTCGGCTCGGTGACAACTCGCTGCTCGCATGCTTGCCGCGCGTTGACTGCGCATCGCCAACGCGCGGGTCCGAAGCGGGCCGCGCGCTGCCCGCGAATGATTCGTCGACGTCCACTCGTTGAACACGCGGCGTTCACTCGTTGACCACGCGTGGTCCGCTGGTTGACCGCGCGACGTCCACCCGTGGACGTCGTGCGGAGTGGGTGCCGGGTGGCTCTAATGAGCTGTGACCTTTAAGCGCCTTTTTGTCATCCTTTTTCGAAAATAACTATTATAATTAACGCATATCCTGGCGCGCGGCGCCCCTATCACCCTGGCGCCTGTGTGCGCCGCGCACATTGCACATAGGAGTTTTTTGAATCTCTAGAGGGAGTGTAATCTCAGCTGCCCCCTACCCTGCCACCCCTTGGCGTCACCCATGGCACCTTGTGAAGTGACGTATAACCGTGGCGTTACACGTGCAAACGTTCACAGTCTATTATAGTAATAGCGTGATAGTGTTGCACCTTGTAAAGTTTCATATAGCCACTTCTTGCGTTCGCTGTCTATAGTACCACCGTGGTAGTACCCTGTGACGTTCCAACGGTGTCGTGTGTCGGTGCACGCGACGGCATCAAGTGTTAAGGGCAAGGCCACGAGCCGACTACGACAGACTCCATTACGTAACGTAGTCTCGACAATGTAGCTTATCTCTTTTACTTTTACCACGTTTACCGTACAAATTATGCATGCTGGTTCAGTGCTGAAGGAATTACTGAATATGGATTTTGTTGATAGTTAGATAATCACTTCAAGCTTTTGATGATGGTTGGATTATTGTTTTAAGGTCAGTCTTCTCGTGACCATAATCAGTATATTGACGGTAGATGAATTACTGTGTAGAGAAACCTTTGTTGAGTTTTATAAGAGCGGTAAGGTCATGCTGGTTACATCATTTTATGGCCTGGTTTGATTGGGGTTGTAACCTCACAGAAGAGCTCTGAAACAACCAGTTATTAGTACTTACTGTAATATTTTGTTTAATGAGAGTACGGTAAAAGGCTAATCCCTTCTTTCCATTTTTATTCCTTACAGGAATACTTGGGAAAGAAAAGGAGTATAGGATTGGAAGGCGTATAGTGCTTTGCTTTTCCCATTTCCTTGAGTTGGCAACGCAAGAAAGATGCCCGCTTAATATCAGGTCTAGCAACGATTAGCCATTTACCATCTGGCGGACTAAGGTCCGCTGGACTGGTCTGGCGGACTAAGCTAAGGCTTACTTGCCGCCATATTTGTAAAATAAAAATCGAGGCCTGTACGCGCATGCGCCAGACTCAAGTTTGCCACAATGCGTATGTACATTGAACATGGAAACATTGTGGATCAAATGGTAACCTTCCAGTACAGAGAAAATTCGCAATAATGATTGTCTCTGTCTAATAGTTGTTACAATGTATGTGTAGTTCCCCGCGATATGGCTGTTCATATAGAAAATGTACCGAGAATTTCTGCCAAATGAAGCCTAAGCGCCTGGAATGGACGAATGTAAAATCAATACTAGTATTACGCAGTAAGCTTTAATAGAAAAAGTTCAAGGCAATGAGATGCACATTTTTTATAAACTGTTATTTGTTTGCAGTTACGTTGCGTAACCTTGCGGTCTGATTATGCGGTCCTTATTACGCAATCTTTTATACAATATAATTTATTACACGGACTCTAAACTCGCTTTTATGCCTTTTATTTATGGAAGTCGGTTTACCACCTTTATGAATCAGAAACTATTACCTGGGCTTTTTAAAGCGAAAGAAACATAAAGTTACTTTCGAATAAAAAACATATCACGCAGATTATCATGATAATCATCATCATACAGCGCAGTCCTAATGACACAGATAGTTTTTTGATTATTTATTTTCTAGCTTCTGCAAAATAATTAGATTTAATTCGTTGCAGATTTTAGCTATCCACCAAGTCTTCACGAGTGTCAATACTTGTCTTGTGGTCTTCTACGGCCACTGTTGAACCAGGCTATCCATATATATCCTACTGTAGCCAAGTGTGGTATACCTACATTACAATCTTTATTGGGTGTGAGGATATAGCCCCCAAAATACGACTGTTTTGTTGACGCGAAAATTGTAATCTCTGTCTACTTCTTCGGCAAACATGTGAGTCTACGTAAGATATTTTATATTATTTAAGTTACATGTATAATATCTAATATATAAAATTCTCGTGTCACAGTTTTCGTTCCCATACTCCTCCGAAACGGCTTGACCGATTTTGATGAAATTTTTTTTTTGTGCTTATCCGGTATCTATGACAATCGGCCAACATCTATTTTTCAAAAAAAAAAAAAATTTTGCAAAACAACGTTTGCCGGGTCAGCTAGTGGATATATCCCCCCCGCGGGATCTCCACCTTGTCGTGGTGGGGGGGCTCAGTAACCGTGGATTGGTCACCCGCGGTGAAGCTAAGAGGGATCCAGGAGGGGACGCTCCGCGTGGGCTTGGAGAGGCCTGCGCAGGATGCGTCCAACGGTGCGGGTGCGGGGGACAGTTCTGTCTGTCCCTCGCAGTCGGGTGCGGTCGCGGGAGGAGAGGCGTGTCGGTGTTGCGTTGCCGCGCGCCCTATCTCCCGCGACCAAATGGGGGCGCACCATTCGATGCGTCGCGGTGGGGCCGCAGAGGAAGAGGAGATGCGGTGTTGCGTTGCCGTCCTCCCTATCCTCTGCGGCCGCTGGGCGTTTTGGCGGCGGAGTTCAACACCTTAATCCGTCGCCAAGGGGGTTTTGTTCGGGGCCCGCCTGACCATCTGGCGGGCCAATACCCGTCGGAGGGTGGTGACGAGTGCTTAGGTGATGCCCCACCGTCCGACACACGGGTACATGGCGGCAGTCGAGGTGGTTTTTAGTGGAAACACCACATACTCCGGCTCTTATTTCCCCCAAGAGTCGGAGATCCGAAGGGATTTTCCACCTCGTAAAAAAAAAAAAAAAAAAAAAAAAAAAAAAAAAAAAAAAAAAAAAAAAAAAAAGCTAGTGGATATATATTATTTTGATATTACTGTAAATTAGATTAACGATTAAATAAGGACAAGTTGTCCATATACTCAACATTGTCGTGACCACTTGTCAATAGTAGGGGAGCCCATGAAGAGATTTAGTGATTTACTCGGGCGCGTCAGATATTGATAGCATCCATGTCTTAGGTATTTTTAATAAGGTAAGAATGTTAATCTGATTGTTTGCATAGTGGAGGTGGTCGTACGAAAGATTTTGAAATGCAAAAAAAAAGAAAATTAATCGAGCGTGTCTTATATTTTCTAAAGGGATGTTAAGTAAATACTTTGACGATTTGGGTGTGAACCAAACTCGTGGTCACTATTAGAACGTGTAAAAAGAATTCGCCATATTGAGATAATCAAGTGCGTCAGATTAAGATGCATATGCTTTCATCCTAACGTCCTAGACGTGCTTTCTCATAATCTGACGATTATGTGGAGGGATCAGTGCAACAGCATTTTTTTTACATTTGAATATCAATAGCCGCTTCTCCCACCGATGGAAAGGTATACATTATTAACATTTTTATAATTTTCTCATCTTAGCTGTGCAACCCAATAGGTCTCAATGACGCTGGAGTAATTTAGCATCGTGGGCTCCCCTACTACAATATCCGTACGAAACTCATGTTCATACATCATAAAATGTTATCTACAGACATGATAAGTATTTCTTTTTGCAACCTTGTTATCGCGATAGGTGTCAGGTTAGGTTAGGTTAGCACCCAAGCGTTTGATTGTACACCCAATTATCGGCGGTCGTCGAATCGTTATCTGACACACACATACAAACATATAATCGGATATAGGTCAATGCTAGAGTTGTGTCGTATCAATAGTAGACAAAGACTGTGTTAGTGTTACAATGTATTGAGGTGGTAGAATCTTTTAGGATTAAATTCACAAGCAGAGTAGAAGATTAGTAATTTAGTCGTCGTTTGCTCGACTAATAGTATATTATTAGTCGCAGCACTAGGCAAGGGGTTTCAAATGTGGAACACATTCAGTGGTCATACAACCAGTGCTTCTTGCAAAGAGACTGATATCATCTAGTTAGATTATCATGCCATTATCACATGTCTTCTTGCAATGACATCTGGTTCAAAAGCCTGAACCTTCAGTCCCTTTTGATTAACTTATTTAAAGGCTGTACAAAATGCCCGCTGTAGAAAATGGCATTAGTTAATTTAGAAATATTCCCATATTTTTTAATTAACAAATGGCGAACAAACCAACGAATGCTTAATAAAATGTACTATTAATCTTATTTGTGTAGGTATCCTAATTAGCAAGTGGGTAGGTTTGTACGCCAACGCAAAGATAAAATTGACAAGGGTACACAAATTTCTAGAAGTCTATGTCACAGACAGTAAATATTTATTATATCAGTGTATTTTCAGAAACGTGCCTTTTTAGTTTACAAACTATTTTATATCTATTTTATAGGTATATGCTGTATATAAAGAGGGCTTAATATTGAATTATATCTTGTCTAGTGCCTCGAGAGCGATTTAAGCTATGCTGCTGTTAAGCTATCGGTGCCAGCCCAGCTGTCATATAGATCTTTGACTCAAAACATCGCTTCATGCTTGCTTTTGTAGCTTATTGAGAATGACTTGCTGTTATATATAATTCATCATCATCATCATCAGCCTTTAACAGTCCACTGCTGGACTAAGCCTCTCCTTTGAAAGGAGGAATTGGCCTACAATACCACGCTGGCCAAACGGGTTGGTATAGTGTTTGTATCAAGTTTTCCTTCTCTTATTTATTTAGTGCTGTTCTCTGCATAATATGCTCCCTCTGTCGGCTCTTACTAGAACTATTGGATGATATGGGGTGGCCACATTCCGTATTCTGAATCCGTCACCACACGGGCAATTATAAACGTTTAAATTCGATAACGAAACGGCAAAATTTTTCTTGCTATATTATGATGGCTGTGTGTAGACCCGAAAATAAGTCTAACCTAATAACATAACTTACAGTTGTGTACAACTTCTATAAATCACACTACAATGAATTAAACGCTGAACTCTAGCCTTAACGAAGCGACTATAAATAAAAACATCGCAATATTGATTTATTATTGAAGGACAACGATACGTAGCATATTCGTTCGACGTCAGGGGGTGTGCACCACCCCATTTTTAATTAATCTGTGACGCGACGTGTGGTGGCCACGTCAGAGTGTAGCGAGACTCGGTGTATTTGGTATTGAAGTAGTATGCCTGTGTGTGTGATGATCAATGGGCTCAGGTAGCGTGTCTGGGCAAAATATGCGAACTATTTATAAGGCGTTTTAGTGTTTTTGCTGCAGTGAAAATAGTACGGAAAGAAATCGACAGAATAGATTCATGAAACGGATTTTGGCTTTTGGTATTTCATAATTTTTCAACGATGCATTCGTTTATCTGTCAGCATGGAGACTGTATGGATAGTTGGTAAAATAATTAGAGTCAAGCCTATGAATAATTATTATTTCCAACTCGTCTGGGCTAGGTTGTATTCTAAGAACATACTTGCGGTTTTCCGTAAGGCCTATGTGAAACCACTGGTTAGGTTTACTTGGGTTGTATTCTTTATACGGAACTTCTTTTTCATTACCGGCCACGTACATTTATGCGAATGCTGTCCAGAACTAAATAAAATCTTACTTTACAAATCGTAGTAACTCTGTCCTCTTATCTTACTTATCTCCTTTATTCTTTTTAAACTCGCAGCTCGCCTGTAAATTTGGAGACCGATTCGTGTCTTTGTAAAAGCTAACCCTCTGTTCTGATGCTAGTTGCACTATGATGACCTTACATTGTTCATCATTATTGTCGTAGTGTTCTCCCGGATGCATTAAGGACATTTCGCCGCGCCGCTTTTAGTGTAACCAGATTTGACTGAATACCACCGTTGACCAGTCTGCCGAGACAATAACGATATTCCGTGTCTGCCTTTGGCCACATACGTCATTATGTCTTCTACTGGAAAGTGTAGCTAACCGACTAGGGAATAATAAAGTGAAGGAGCATTTTAGAAGGGCGTGTTCCTAAGTGCATCCGTCACGTGTCAAAATGTAACATTGTTGTGTTATCATGTTGTAACTGTCTCGCAATATGTCTCTTATCTGTTATCTGTGTACGTGAGGCGGTGTTGAGACGACGACGCGATGGCGGCACCTACACTTAGGACGGATTTACACGCACAATGCAGTACTTAGTTCAATTCAATATTTGTTTACTTGCTTTTATTAGTCTTTAATAAATATGAATGCACGGTTGATTGCAATGCTTCGACTGCACGGTTGGCGTAGTTGTTTAAGCGGCCGCCTCACCGCTTGATACTATGCGGAGTGCTGTGGGTTCGATTCCCACACGAGACAACACTTTGTGTAATTCATAAATTGTTGTTTCGAGTCTGGGTGTTCATTGTGTCCTTTAGTTGGTATGTTTGTAAAGTCCCCCGCGACACAGGATTTAGTCCTAGTGCGGGAGTTGTCTTTTTTAAGAAAAAAAAATAAGAAAAAAAAGAAGAATTAAATTTGTGCATTCTGAAATTGCCACGAGGAATCTAATTTCTTCTCAGGAATATAGAGATGAAATTCTATATTGATCTCCCTGATGTTATTAGATCGCCCAAAGGTCTCCAACGAAGACTCAATACTTCATTCTTGTTTGGAGACAAGAACCGGGGCCTTTGGCTTCACGTGCCCTTCGAAACACGGTAGCTCCCTGATATAAACGCACAACAAGCAATTATTTTTCCGTGGTCAATAATACATACATACATAGATTCACGCCTGTTTCCCCGAAGACCCCTTCGTTTTAATTTTCTTGCCTCGTCCGTTGAAAGGCAGGTGCACCACTTGCAGGTGAGGTTGGCTTGGGACCCTAAGTTCTTGGTGTCAAATTAAAACTTATATTATTGGTTAGTGCATAGGGCACTAACCAATAATATAAGTTTTAATTTGACCTTTAGGATATCAAATTGTCCACGTGGCTTTCAAATGGTATTCTCTCGTTTTCCATAAATTCATTTGCACTAATATTGTTTGCCATAATCATCCCCGATCATAATATTTACTTGCACTATTATCATTTATACTAATAACGTTTGCCTTAACCACTCAACAGTGATAACTTTTATTTGCCATAAAATGACTTTCTATAACAACATATATCATAATAATTAGTTTCCATAAGTAACACATCTCATAATCGGCTCTTGACATAATCAAAATTTAATATAATTATGAAAATAATACATAATATTGTTAGGTCGAAATTAATTATCGTTAACACCCCGACTCAGTGCAATCCGACTCGGATAGGTTAGGTTAGGGTTCTCTTTTGACCCTTAACACAAAAATAGGAGCCCTGCTTAGCAGGGATCCGTCAACTTAGTCCACTTTCTTCACACTAGTTTAATAAACTGAAGTTGAATTAATTATCGTTAACACCCCGACTCAGTGCAATCCGACTCGGATAGGTTAGGTTAGGGTTCTCTTTTGACACTTAACCCAAAAATAGGAGCCCTGCGAAGCAGGGCTCCGTCAACTTAGTCCACATTCTTCACACTAGTTTAATAAACTGAAGTTGTTCAACTTCAGTTTATTCTCTATTTTCTTCGTAGATTATTGAAAACGAAAATTACCTATAGCAAATACATTTATGGATTTAAATTATTATGACACTTGATCGATTATGACCAATGGAATTAGTGAAAGTCATTTTATGTCATTTCGCGATTATGACAACTGAAGCGTTATTTCTAATAAAATTATGGCAAATACCAGTATGGCATATAAAATTATGGCAAACATTAGTAAACCCTTTCAAATACACGATATTACAACACTATTACTAGCGCCATGTTTTAAAATGTTTCAACTGCTCTATCCAGCTCAGTAAATAACACATTATGGGTCACATGTTTTACTAGCAGCCGGTTTGCATTAAAGGCAGTGCATTAACAATTAATTGCACTCATCAATTATGCCATGAATGCATAATTGCCTTATTAATATGTATGAATGAAATGTCAAGTTTATGCCGATGATACTTTTTGAATATAATGTGTATTGACGGTTGTACAGCAACGGGAAATTTACGGAAGAAATATTTTTGTTCTATAGGAAAGCCAAAATACTTTAGAAAAATATAAAAAGCAAGCATACTTACTGGTTCGATGGTAATAAGTCGTATTATCTCGTTCATTAATATTGCCTTTAATTAATAGCCAAAGTTCTAGTTTATTTTTATTTGTTGTTTTATTTGGCTTACTGCTTTGCTAAACAGTGAAAGTAAACAATTTTTTGATATACGATAAACGGAATCAACTTTTTGATAAAATTCGTTGCGGGTCTTAAGACATTTTTGTGAGAATAGCCGAATGCCATCAAGTGGTTATCGTAGGACTCTGCTACCATATAAGTGTCACAATGGGGTAATTAGTCTTAAAGTCCAGCTCTAAACTATTCGTAATAACATTCAAATATAAATTCCTGTTACAGGACTGTCCCTTAATGTCTTACTGTCTTCTATGTGTACGTTACCTCATAGCGTTATCTACATTGTCAAATATAACTTACTAGCTTTTACCCGCCGCTTCGCCCGCGTTAAATTCGGGGTAACACAAATCTACTTTCAGTCTCAAGTTGTGTGAAGACACTCCTGATTATTTTAAAGACTTCAGAAACTCTATATCTCATTATCTAGCGTTATCTACCGAAAGGTAATAAATAGGAGGAATAACATCACCTTGCCTACAGTCAAATTGTCAAAGCCATGTTCTAATACAGTCATGTTCAATATATCTCTATAAACATTTTTGCATTTTTAATATTAGTAGGAAAAATCGTTTCAGCCGTTTAAGCTTATTATATTGTAGGTACTAGACAATGCTCGCAGCTACGCTCGCCCTTTTTTTATTCTGCGATTTCTTCCCGATCCCGTGGGAATTTCTGGAAATTCTTTCTTAGTGCACCCTTATGGTCCTCACGGAACATACATGCCAAATTTCAGCTTTCTGCGCCCAATAGTTTTGGCTCGAGCTTGTCTGTCAGTCAGTCAGTAACGCAAGGATTTTATATATACAGATAATTATTAGTTTACATATGCGAACAATCAACGTGCACAATATGACATTATGTATGACGTGACAGTACTGACAGATATGTGTTATCACATGCGCAGCACTCAATTATTAGCGCATGCGTTCTTCCTTCCAAGAGGTAAATTTGTGCCGTACAAACTTCTACCCTCCTTACAATCCCTCCCAGTTTAATTTTTACAACTTACGGTAGCCTATGTCCGTCTCCATGGTCCAATATATCTCTATATTAAATTTCAACAAAATCGGTTCTGCCGTTTTAGCGTGAAAACGGAACATACATACATACAAACATACATACATACATACACACTTTCGAATTTATAATATTAGTAGGGAAGTAGGGATATTTCTTTAACTTATCAAAATATAATTTCCTGTTACGGGACTGTCCCTTAATTTCTTACTGTCTTCTATGTGTACCTACGTTACCTCATAGCGTTATCTACATTGTCATATATAACTTATTTTTCTTTAACTTATCAATGAAGATAAATATCTTTTATAAATAAGCGCGGCTCGTAATAATCGTGATGTATCATAAACATTATCGGACTTGCAACACTTAACAAATGGGTACCTAAAAAATATACTTATCAACTTCATGGACAGCGTAAAAAAAGATTGTCAATGACTGTAAATCCGTATGATCTTTGATCGCTCTGTAGAAAAGCTAATATTCAGTCAAATCTAGTTACACTAGAAGCGGAAAATGGACTTTGAGGCGAAAAGGCCCTTATTTACTTTCTAAGGGGTCATAACAAGTGCTAAGTTGTGTCCAAAGGTCATGTTTCTAAGTTCAGCAGTTTAGGCTCCACGATGATTTCAGCTGGTTCATGTGGTGTCGGATTAAGAATACGGATTGTCACCACACCCCATATCATCCCATGGGTGTTGTAAGAGCCGACAGAGGAAGCATATTATGCAGAGAACAGCACTGTAAGAGAATGAAAACTTGATACTAACCCTATACCAACCCGTTTGGCCAGAGTGGTACCTATAGTAGGCCAATTCCTCCTTTCAAAGGAGAGGCCTAGCCCAGTAGTGGACTGTTAAAGGCTGATGATGATGATTTCATCCAATACAAGTGCTATTTATCTGTGATTTGTGTGGGCATCGTGAGCATCCCCTTCGATCTGATATAGCAAGGACATTGATAGCTGGCAATCCCCGTAAACGGTTGCTGCTTATGATGACTTCGTGATCTCGGTTGCATGCTTTTGTCATTATCCGTCCTGTACATAAATATATCCTACTGCTGAGCACAAGCCTCTTCTCGCTATGCGAAGGATAAGGCCTTAGTCCATCACGCTGACTATGGCCAGGTTGGCAAATTTCACATGTCTTTCGTGAATATAATGGAGAACTCTGAGTATAGACTCACGCCTGTATCCCCGAAGGGGTAGGCAGAGGTGTGATATAACACCCACATTTCGCCATGAATTTTGTAGGTCCCACGTAATAGGGGGCGAGCCTATTGCCGAACCGGGCACATAACCAGACTCCGAGCCACTACTGAGAATTTCCTAACGGAAAAACCCAATAACACTTTGCCCGACCCGGGAATCGAACCCGAGACCTCCCAATCCCACGCGCACATTTATGCCGCGAGACCAACGAGGCAGTCCCGGGAGAACTCTGAGACATGTTCTAAATTTGTGTTGAATTCAATATTATTATTTACTGTCTGTGACGTCGCATTTTTGCCATGCATAGCATGATCGCGTACGCGATATCATATGCATAATAAGTATAGGCGTTGGTACAGGCAAACTTTGAGATTTTCATTCATAAAACGAAACGCAAGAATAAAATATATTATTATCTGTGAGTCAGCGGTCCCCAAGTCTTGCATTGCAACTGGTACTATGAAAGGGTAATAATGATGATGATGCTTAGAAGCGAGCGATTACGAGAGATGAAAAAAGCAGCGCATGCAAAACTTACAATTGTATAGATATTTAACACTTTATTGATAGCTACTCAAAATGGCGATATTGTGTTTATTTGCACGTGGTCAAGATGCTACTCAAAATTACATGGTCAATGTATTATTTACGCCATTCATGTTCACTCATACCCTTTCGCGTGCAACGCGCAACTCCAGCTTCGAATTGAACCATTTCATGTACGTATGTACGCCATAGCTTGGTAAGAATGTTTATTTAATCCCTACGTAAAGTTAGTTCAATAACGTTCAGAGCGTCTGGATGTCCCGGCGTCCGTCTGGCGAGACTTTTCCTTTTACGTCGTTTATTATAGCCAACACGCGATCCGATATGCCTGTTCTCGTTACATAAAATCTTTAGAAAATCAAACCAAACGACTATAATTTTTAGTTCAAGGCTGTGGCCTAGATAATTTGGTTCATCATATCCGCCGATAGACGTCCACTGCTGCCCATAGACTTTCTCCAAGGATCTCCACATAGACCGATCCTGAGCTGCCCGCACCCATCCGCTGCCTGTGACGCCAATAAGGTCGTTGATGCACATTGCGGTTGGCTTAATACTGCTACTCTGATAATTTGGTTACTCCACCTTAAAATCTTTGCTTAAAAGCAAGGTCTTAACAGTACATAAAAGTAGTTATGGGGCGAGGCCTTCTAAAAACAGCATAATACATACAATTTTGGTTTCCGTTGTGGGTTCCTAGAATTTTTTATTACTATTTTGGCGCCTCTAGACCCTACCAGAAACTAATTGGTGGTTAGTTGTTTTGTATTAGGTATTTCATGTCTCCGTTCCTTTCAATTAGTATCTCAATGTTTAGTTTTCAGCCCTTTGCTGATCTCATTACTAATATAGATTGTATTTCTGGTGTAGTACGCCCTATCAATGTTATGTTGTATGTTCTGTTATCTAAATCGGCACGTGATAAGTTTCTATCACAGGCGCCGATCTCTGATTATTTGTCGATCATTGTGATTTTATAAACGCCTTGATTGACATATTATATTTAATAGACTCTAAATTATCGTAGTCGCGTACAAAAGTCATGCTAAACGTCATCATCCGATATTTTACCAATTCCAAGCAGGTTTCTTGTAAGATAGAGAAAAACTTGATCATATTCGCTGTTTAAAGAACACGCGTTATTTTGATAGCTTGTAAAGAAAAAGGGAGAGAGGCAGGTGAGAATATGGTGGTGCCATGCCGTTTATCTGTCTGGAAACTTCCTTAGCTAACCAGACTATAATGACCGTATCTGTACACGAGAAATCATCCGTAACGCAACTATACGTTGCAAACTAAATCACACATACCCAGTACTAATAGTTATTTCCCATTTCAAAATTGTAACAATTTGTTTAGCGTGAATCCTTTAAAAACGACGAATTTAATTACTACACAAGTCGACGCTTCAGTGGTTGTGTAAATCATAGAGTTTAATTGTTCGGGTGTGTAGTGGCACCCGGACACGGACGGTACAATTAACACTACTGAAATATCTGTGTAAATTCGACATACCTACTGTAATGTAATTTTAAAGCGAATTGCCGAAGCAAGAAGTAATTATAACAAGTTTAATTAACTTTGTTTTCTTCGATGTTTCGACTGGCTCACATCGGTTGTGGTCGCGGGTAGATTCAAAAGCAAGATCGAACAATTTTATTTGTCCGAGCTGTCTGTCTCTATTTTACTCACAGCGACTACTTGATCTAGAAAAGAAGAGGTTATGATTAAGGGAGAAGAGAAGAGAGAATTTAATATGACCAAGATTATCAATGCATGTGTATTAAAATTTTAAACATATTCAAAATGGTATAGAATAGCGTTTGTGTTGTCAATTTACATTATTAAGTACATTTACAACGTTTTCGATACTAGACTTCTAATAGCTATACAAAAAAAGAGACGATAGCACTGTATGCCAAATTGCCAAATCATGTTCCTCGTGACTAAGCACATGGGTTTCCGAGAAATGTTAAATAAAAGTTATTGTATTGTCGCTACACTACTTCCTCGAGGTCTAACCCACACGATTTGTTTCGTTCTTTAAAACATTGCACCTACCGATTGCATTCAGTAAAATTAATAGCTTCTCACAAGCTCACGTTATTAAAGAAAGCAAGAGTAATGTCTGCTTCAAATGCGCCAATGCATGCAGTTTTTATGGCGATATCGATTATTGCATAAACTTTATGTAACGGTAGCCTAAGCACATTATTTGGGCAGTTTTCCTTGTAGCAATAGCCTTTAGTTTCGGCGATCACGCGACTGGCAGACGCACATAACGTCGGGCAGAGAGCCAACTGGACCGCTCTTACTCATAAGTTCACGTGCTCGAAGTTATGTGCAATCTTTATTGTAATACAAAGTGTGATCTATCTCCATGGAATATTTAAATATTTTCGTATTATGATAATGTTGTCTTGTGGTATTGGTCGTAATAGAGTGGTACTGGTAAAGAAAATTTCACTGTTAAAAATAATATTCATTCCAAATGCTACATGGTATGCAATTTATAGATTAAATTGCATCAAATATCAGCATATTTCCCGTCATTAAAAGCCAGCATCATTCGTTTTAGCACTACCATCACAAGTCTCAAAATCAAGTTACTAGACTATTAGTGAAGATCGAGATTAATACTACTGGAAATTAGATTTGGGCAAAGTTCAATTCACGTCTTGGGCAGTCTTCGGTCCATTATTAAGTTATTCTCAGTCGTAGGCCACACGTCTGTATTGAATAGATAGGTCCTTCAATAAATGACTCATTCGTTCAGCGAAATAGGTCATCCGGTCTCCATTCATATGGCTTGGACGATAGACTATCCCAACTTAGAATATAATGTTAAATAGTTTCATGAAAATATCTTCGAATTTCGCGGATAGCAATAACGAGTTGTCGTCCGAGTTCTTCATTATTGCGGTATTGAATGCTAAAAGTTTTGGAATAAATTAGTGTCTGCTGGCTTTTTGTTTCATATTGCGACACATGTCGGGCAAATTGTAGGTCACAATAATTAAAAGTTACCCCTTTTAACGATAACTTTCTAAGCCTCGCCAGCCTTCCAGCCATCTAACAATTTCGAATTGGTAGATGGCTTATCTATAACGTAATTCAAACATTACCTTAAGAAATAGTTACTTATTCCTCGATTACGAGTGAGTGAAAGAGCTAATAATTTATGATTGAAAAATGTACTATGCCCACGTCCAGCTACCTCAAGCCGTTATCTCATTATCAATTTTATTATAACTATGGAAAATGCGCGTAGCTGTGCTCGCTTTTTTTAATTTAACCGCTTTCCCTGTCTCGTAGGAGTGTCGAAAAATCCTTTCTTGCTGCACTCCTACGCTCTTAGGAACATACATGCCAAATTTCAGCGTCTTGCGCCGAGTACGGCTGTGCGTTGTCTGTCAGTCAGTCAGTAACGCAAGAATTTCATATATACAGATTAATGGTCTGCGTTGATATTGCTACTCCAACACTAAAGTGTAAAGTACCATATGGCACCAAATACATGTGAGCCGAGGTGGATGGCCTAGCGATATCGATGTGTACTATTTGTAGTGTGCAGTCACCGATAAGGGTCATATCTCACGCACTATTTATACCCACCTCTAACACCTATAATTGTGCTGACACATATTGCACGCGGGAGATGTGGAATGTAGAAACAGTTCATTCAGTTCAGCTTTATAAGTTATCTAGGTTGTTTCTGACTGCGTCTCCGCCCACGTAGGTGTTGGTTATCGCGTTAGTCTAAATGCTTTTCTGATGTATAAACTATACTAGACGTCGCCTACAGCGCCACCCGCGTAAGGGCCTGTTATTGCGGTAAAAAGTAGCATAACTTATTTTTTTTGCTTTTATGTCACTCCAGTCTTCTAACTTTCTTCAGACTCAAAAACATACCATAAAATCACTGCGCTGAAACGTGAAAGAACAAACAAATAAAAGTATCGATTAAAGCAAATTTAAATGTCTTTAGCAATTCTTGGTCAGTAACAAACAACCATTCTTTCTCACAAACTTGGATTTTTATAACAGTTTTAGGTTGTAGGCTACTATGCATCGCGTTGATGCCGATCGCATTATCACACCAGGAAGTCTGTGGTTACTCGTGCTACATTCGTATCATTGACGACCTCGGTTTGCTAATGATACTTCTGTCCGAATTATAGGTAAATGTCTGACAAAGAGACGAAAGGACATTTTTAATTTTTTTAACTTGACGTGTTGATAATGTTGAAAATCTATTATACCTGTAGGCAATGATATTACAAGAAAGAGGTAGATACGTTACCTACGTAGTAATCAATCCGTAGAAACGGTACACTAACGCACACATCGAGAACTCCATATTTAATTTATTTTCGGTTTACAAGATGTGACAGTTCCACTTTGAGGCCGGCTCGCGACTTCACACACACATATTATGTCACACTTGCCAACTGGCTTATGGGTCCTGCTTTTGGTACGCCAATAACATATCTACTTCTTTTTACTTTTATCATTGCCTGTAGGTATTCCTAATTGGTCAAGGTGCTTATTTCTAATCGTGCGGTCTGATCTGAATTTCTAAGAACGCTCTTTCTTGAAAAGGTGCGGGGGCTCCGCAATATTAATTAATACTGTGTCACGGAGGACTATACAAATATTCAAACAACGGATACAAAGAAAGCCGAGTGTTGTCCCGTCTATCGGTATCGAAAAACAACAAACAAAAATGCTCTAATTTTCTACATTCGTGCTGAACAAATCAAAACTCTCTTATTGCACTAAATCATACCACTTCACGCTAATACCAACAGCATTCATATTCTTCATTTAACACTAAATAAGTGTCAAGTGGATCGTTTAATAATGGTTTTTAATTGAACCGTATGAAGTGATAACGGCGCTCGCCAAATATGAACAGGCGAGGCGTGGCGAGATAACGTGCTGATAGTGTGATTTTGTAATAGATAACGTTTGTATTGGTTACCTACTGATTTGCGCTATTTGTTCAGAAGTCAGGTGATGAACACGTCAGAAGAATCAACTGCAAGGCACTTGTTTTGCATGTGTACCTTAATTAAAAGCCCTAAGTAAATATCTGAAACGTGACATTTGCTTTAAAAATTACTATGGTTCTCCAATTTTGTCACCTGAGGGATCAAAATTCCTAAAATCTTTCCTTATGTTACGCTTCATCACAAAATCGATTATTCTCAGAAATTCCTAGCTTAGTCGCCATGCCAATTTATTTAGGCTCACTGGTGATGAATCAGTCAGGGTAAGCAAATATATAAAGAGCCTCAAAAGGCGTGCCATTAACCGATCAATGTATCTGATTAAAAACATTGAAAAAAAAAGATAACGTGTCCATTTTATTAGAATTTTTTATTAGAAAATTTATTAGGCTCAGTGGCGTGCCATTGGAGAGGTCTATATCCAGAAGTGGACTCTTGCAGGCTGATGATGATGATGATGATTATACCACATAAAACAAGATTGGGATGAATACTTAGCAAATAATATGATGGATATAACCGGCGTAATCCATCAAAGTACGTTGGTACTTGTTTCAAGTGTCAACCACATGCGACAAATTGACGCCACTAGGCGTTTTATCAAATCATATGAACCGGTTTTTACTTGTTAAGTGTATTACCTACTCATTTTATATGGAACTAAATCAACATGCAAGTATACACGTGCAGGATATCTTAACAATTCTGAATATAACTTTTGTTTTACAAATGAAGATGTATACTTGTATTATACTTACTTCTATGTAGAAAAGAATCACCGCCCGTTGCCGCACGGACTGGGCTATGGTGTACGAACAAATCATACACATATTATATACTATCATTTGGCCATTTGTTCACCATCTTTTCGATCTCTCGTGGATTAGTTACAATATTTTTTCACATTGCAAAATTTTATTTCTAAAAGTCTTATCCGCAACTTCTTGAAGATATCTTCTAGCAGTAGACGGTGGTGGTACTCCTCAATTATTTTTCTTTGTGTTACACGTGACTCGTCCATTGCTATAGCGTGCTAAATATTGAGTTATTGACACAAATGTGCCTGTTTCTGCGAAGTCATTGTATTAATAACAATACTTAATATGCGTCGTTACACTCACTCTTGGAGGAAATTAGTTCCAATGTTCAGAGATGTTTTTGGTACACGCTAATTAATTGAGTCAAATATCCTGCAGTCCGATACAGCCACGGGTGCCAAAAACCCATTTCCAGAGGCTCTCGAACATATTTCGTCTAATATCCTCTTTGAGAAAGTTATTTCAGCTTTGCTATAACCAAATCCAAGCCATTTTCTTTCTGCCCGGTACGCCTCAGAAAAATCCTTCAGTTACCGATAAAATAATTACGCATCAATGAACATGTTCGATTTGCTCCGTATTAAAAAACTTGAACCAAAAATCTGTCTGTCCTAATTGGACTTATCGTCAGAGCAACTGCTTCAAAACTCTTATGACCATATTCATCATCCATCACGATCATCATTGATGGAATAATGAATAACAGCTACAAAAATATTGTAATAGGCACTTCTTCAATGATTCGATGCTTGGATATTTAGACGCACTCGACTTGTATTTCTTGAACTGAGATTTTCAATTGCAAGCAATGAAAATCTCGTTGATCGTAATGATACCTATCGGCTTGTTGTTATCAAATGTAACTCTTGTATTTGTTAAGCGAATGATATCGCCAAGGTGCAGGTAATATTTGTAGAGCCGTGTGCAATGATCTCTGTTCTCGAAGCACTTAATTTATAAATAAGTGATCTTATGCTATTGTATCCGCCCTGCTTGAGTGATTAAGTTTCGATTTTGTCTATACAAGAACTTCGTTTCCTAATTGAATCCTGATGACTTGCAATTTTGTTATTATAAAACTACGAAGTGCCATGATGCTGCAGAATGAAGTTGCTTGAAGCAATCTTTGTCTTACTCCCTATGAATAAGGAAAATGTGACATAGTTCTTTTGCAGTGTATTATGTGAAATCTATTATATTCAATACAAAAAATGTGAATAGATTAGTAGGGTAAGTAGAGCTTTTAGGCTAATAAGATGTCAGTACAGCATTCAAGGTCGCATATATGATATAATCGCCATTGAAATGACAAGATGAAGTACAGCATGCTCGAGACAGAACATGTCACCAACGAGATCTTAAATCATATGACCTCAGTGAATATTCACGAAGTTGTTTGCTACAAAAGATTCTGTACAAGTAACCTTGAGCTTCTTAGAGCGTCGGACTTCCCCAGACAGATGGTCGTCGCCTCGTCGGGCTCTAAAGTTGTCGCTGTCTATATCACTGTGAGCTACTTTTTAATAAGGCTGCTGTTCGTATTATTTTATTATGAGGTTTTCTATATTAGGTATATGTGTGTATTTTTCATTATCGCCCGTCAGCATCGTCATGTTTAGTAGTTGTCTGTTAAGATAATTATCGGAAAGAAGCGTGATTTTCCCAACTTACACCGAGACAGAAACATTTAAAATTAGACAAAAACAGAAGATTCCTCAGCATTTAATTTGGAACCTCATTGGCAGTAAATTACATCTGCATTTACGCTCATAAATTAAAATGCGTCTGCGTACTCTCCGTTGATTTACGCTAGATATAATATCGACCACGTTTGAAAACCACAAAGATAGTTTAAATGCGTATAATTATTTATCAATTAATAGGAGTTTAAACCTACTTTGAGAATCAGCCTATAAACGGATATTTATAATTCTTATCAAGACAGTAGTTAGACTATCAATCACATAATATGCCCAAAAGAGGAAATTGATTATTTGCTTACAAGGCGATTTCCATAGAAACGGAAATGCATAAATATTTCATATCTACTACAAAGCTGTACCATGCAAGGCAAAACTTTTATTGATTTATCGACGAGAAACGATAGAAAATACGTTGTTTTTGTAAATATGTATACTTAATTTTACCAACATTCCGTGTTTGCGTAGCGTGTTAAAGCAAGATGTGGTGATTTGAAGGGGGATTGTCAGTACATAATGTATAGATAGGATCTCCTCTACCCTTTATTTCCACTGAATACCAGTTGCTAAGCTCGTGACAAAAACGCAAGTCAAATAAATTAATATTCGAATACTAATATTTACTACTTCCGTTTTATTGGTCACGTCTGATAAAATACGGTAATTTAATAGGTAATTACGTATTTGAGCCGTTTGGGGTGGAGACGCTTGGTCCATGGGGTCCGAGCGCTCGTACGTTGTACAGAGAAATCGCCAAACGACTAATCGACGCTTCACGTGACCAGAAGGCTGGGCTGTATTTCGGCCAGCGTATCAGCATTGCCATCCAGCGTGGCAATGCTGCCAGCCTTCTGGGCACGTTACCAGTAGACAGCGATGCGGAGGAATTCTACGACGCCTAAACCTGTCTTGTAAATAGGTATGTACTTTGTATTTTACCCTCCCCTTTTTTGTACATATTTATTTTTTATGTATGTAAATAAACTCCATTGTATAATAAATTTAAGAATCCATTAGAGTATTAATAAAAATTTTCTTAAACAAAATAAAATAAGTATGTATGTCTCTAAACGTTGTTCCCTCAGCTACGTATCCTTATTATACTTATATTTGGTACCTAGCTGAAAAAGAGTTGTCTTCTATATACCTAAACTATTGTCAAATCAGATTATTTTTTTGTTATATTTTTTGTCAATTCACGACAAACTAGCTGTATTACTATAATATTTTCGAGTATGAGTAAAATTACGTGTCAATATTAATTAAGAAATGAATGTTCTTTTGTAGAAAACATGAATGCTGATATGCATGTATATTCATTACAAGTATTATTGATATTATGTCCTGATATCCTTTCAACCCTGCAAAGTCTGCGGTGCCACCGAAATTGAGCGCATGAGCAAGCGGTCAAGGGGTACCGAATCTTTAGGTGTTGCCAATATTTTTCTATTCTATCTCTCAAGAGCAGCTGGTAATTTTGCAATAGGATCTAGTCTTTCTCGACTACGTCACTGAGTTAGTTTATGCACAGTGCACTGGACCATTCCTCCAACCGTGTCTTTGTTTTAAAACGACTGAAGTAAGTTATTCTAGTACAGGAGCTACGATATAACGAACTTATTCGTGTCCGTGTTTTGAGAGCAGCAAGTAGCAACTAATTATTTTGGTCGATAGACTTTATGATTCTGATAATTGAGTTTGTCTATACTTTTTAGGTTATTTTCATTGTTTGTAATTGGGTCGTTGATGGTCGTCCGTTGCCTCATGAGTTTGCAATACTTTCTAAGTCATATTGTCATAAACTATTCTCTTGGAGTGTCCGTACCTGCACAGGCAATTTTCCGTTTTAGTCTTGTGTTTTATTAACTTTTTATCTACTGTAATTATGCGCTTGTCTATTTATAACACAGTGGCGACAATTTTCCTGTTCTTATTTTCGTTTATACCACGAGCCTGTCCACGTGATAGCGAGTGTGGCATTACTCATTACTGATATCATGGCCTTGTTATGGACTTCAAACTCGAGGATCTATACTGATTCCAAATTATTTATCTTTACTCCATAAATGGTGCGCAGAAATCATTTTCTATAGAAATTCGTTCTTTCCCTAACTTCAGATTCAATTCTTCCAAAATACCCTCCACATTCAACTGATCTTCATGCTGCTCCGTTTCTTTGTTTATCTTTACTAGAAGTCAAAGCCTTTAAAACTTTTATCTTATCTTTATCATTGTATTGGCGTCTGTCATTTTAGGTACAGCAGTGCTTAAAACTTAAGCAATATCTTTTTTTTGTGTAGTAAATACACATTTCATACACATTCAGCTTATCATTTTTAATCCCGTGCGGCAATCATAATATTATATTTTTTTAACCTAGTGAGGGTTAATAGGTGTTAAAAGATAAAGATATAGAGACGTGAATGGAGGGCCATTCATTCACAAAAAAAATGTGCCGAATGACGGTATGACCAGTAACGATAGCATTGCTGTAGCGACGAAGACATCGTAATAATTCACTTTCACTTTTACATAGCTCTGCGATGACTAAGTATCAAACTCATTGGCTTTAATCCTTGCTAATAATACACTCTAGCTTTCAGCTTTTTTAAAGTTGGCTGGTGATGGCAGTTCAATAATCGTGAATTAGACAAAAAAGAGGGAAAGGCGCTAATGTTTGATGAGGCTTATCTAACTGCCAACTGTTTTTAATAGAATATCTGAAAATAATATTGGGATGCTGTCCTTCACTATGATGACTGCTTAAGATTAGCGGCATGCAGTCAATTTGATAGGCAAAAATAAATACAATAAGGAAATATACTAGCGTAAATGAGATATTAAGTAAATGAAATTATATCCTAAAAGTATGGCTACAAAAGTTTAAAACCCCCAGTATTGCCATCAGCAGTTTTTGAGTAATCAACCTCAAAAACAACAAATCATTATGTTATTAATTAGTCTGCGTGTTTGTTTATAACGACTTTTTTATATTATTTTTATTAATAGCACGATCGCTGATTAATGAGCTTCGATTCATTGCCAGTTTAATACGCGATAGAATCGTCGAACGAATAAAGGGAAACCGGGCGGTGTGAAGGATGAACCGATTGCAGCAATAACATAATTAAAAACTGCTATTAGAAATTGAAGTGTGTGAATACATACACAGACACACACACATACATACACAAATATGAGACGTCATAGTCCAAGTTGAGCGAGCGGACGATGTACTTGCTCCCCTGCCCTTTATTTTAGAATGTGTTGACTTACTTTATATTTCGTAAACATCTGATATGTATTAATTACCTTCATGTGATTTAGGTTTCGTAGACATAACAAACTCTAGCATAGGCAGCGATAGCCTAGTGGAGATACCAACGGACTGCCATGCAGAGGGTATCGGGTTCGAATCCACGGCGCGCACCACTGACTTTTCGGAGTTATGTGCGTATTGAATTGTTAATTATCGCTTGTCTCGTGCCTCGGAGAGCACGTTAAGTCGTCGGTCCCGGCTGTCATGAAGATCTTTGACAGTCGTTATAGGGCGTCAGTACCTCTAAAAATAAACTGACACTATTCTAAACCATGGAATATCGTTATCCCTTCGGGTTGCGGAGGTCAGACAGGCAGTCGCTCCGTGGAAAAGCTAATATTCCGCCAAATCCGGTTAGACTAGAAAGCGGACCCCAGGTTGAGACTGGGTTAACGCTAGGAGGATGATGAGACATAACAAACTCTCTACAATAATTATACGGAAAATTTTAAGAGAATAGAAAAGACAGAAATGGGGAGAGAAAGGCCACCAGGAGTAAGGATTATGGAACCATTTTTCTGAATAAATTATGAGAATACTCCATAAAGACGATAGGTAATCGTCATAGTAGCATTAAAATATTAAAAAGGCCTAGTCACATGAATTCCTTTTGTCATAACAGTTAATACTTGGTGTACCTTAATAATATGATATTCTGAAATTCTGAATGTCGTTAAAATCCGTCATTAATAGTTACCTAATTCCTAATAGATATACTAATTATTTGCGTGTGGTCCGATGGCGTCATATTAGTTAATGAAGTTAATATGTCTAGAGAATTAATACTATTAATGGCACGCGCATCACAATTGCATAGGGAAAACTTCAAAAATATACTTTTTAATTTAACCCAGTAAACGGGATAAAAGTCGTTTAGCGATGACAGAAAGAAAGTGCAACTTAATGTTTACCCTCATTGTGGCTTTTCATTGGATTTTGGGATACTCAGTGGTTTCGATCAGATTCACATAGAACCTTCAAGAGCTGAAGAAGAACATTATCAGATTCAGATGCTTTTTTTGCACCCAACATACTGTGTTCAAGGCAAATGAAGAGAATGGAGCGTACTCTTGGGGAAATGTCATTTGTGTAAAAAAGAGCCCGGTCGTATTATTGTGATATTTAGACGATCTTCTTGTGTCTTCGGCCCTATCCTTTACCAATGAAGCTAAATTTCTTTTTTGGTGACGTCTCACCACTAGCCAGCTGTGATATACGAATGACTGTGAGAAAAAATTGTCTTATAAAGTTTTGGTGTCACAAACCAAATGTTTCTTACCAAATTCTACCAAAATCAGCTGAACAATTTGACACAGTTAGACTGTGCAAACGCAAGTGTCAGAATTCGTTTCGCCTTCGTAATTTTAGTAGATGTTCTAAAATCGTTACCGTACATAAAGTTAGTCAGAGTTGGTTTATAAAGGTAATCAAAATGGGAGCTATGTCATGTGCGTGAAAGGATTTATATTTCAAATTTCATCATTGGCAGTATATTATTTTGGCAATTCTGTGATTCGCTTCATAAGAGGAGAATATACTTAACAACTTGTTAAATGAATATCGGGATTCAAATTAGCGGTCTAAAAATAGGAGCTCGCACCTGAATGGGGGTTCATTTGACATTTTCTATAAGGTTTATTTTGACCTATACTAAAATTGAACAGAATCTACTAGAAACTACCAAGCAAATCGATGTTGATCGATCCTGCGTGGGTGTCACGACTTAGAACTAAAAATATGCTAAAGTCGGTCAAATATGTATATTAACGTTTTGAAATATGAAGATATAAAGCTACATACGATCGGTAAGTATAAGCAGCTTGAATAATTATGAATGACAACAGATCAGAAGGCTGAGTCTCGTTTTTTAACAGACACTGACACGGTATTTTGAACGAACTGCGATTTTATTTAGAATTGACTCACAAACAAATGATATTCTGCTGAACTTGACAATAAAGTCCAATTTTATATATAGATCGACGTTGACACTTCTTCGGAAATATCCACCACGCCACTTTGACTAAACGGATCACGTTGGACTTAAGATACGTAGAAATGTTACAACCCTGAATCGATCGCTCTGCGCCATAATGGCCGTTGATATTCTTGGCTCCACGCAACTGTGCCGTAAATAATAAAAATCTTGTGAAATTGTCTATCCAGTTTCGGATTTTATTGCTAGCATTGTACAGTTGAGTTTGAACTTCGGTATCGATTCAGATAGACGTGGGTTGAAGGTCAGGGGGCCAAGCCGTGAGCGACCTTGAGCGTGAAGGGCACGAGCCGAGCGCGTCGGAGCTACGCGTCGCTTCCTTGGCGATTACGCAATAAATTGCGACGTCAAAATGTACACGAGTATGACACAGACACCTAGATAGTATTATAATATCACCTGCAGATGGTAAGCCTACAGGAGTAAATTCATGAATAATATATTAATCTGAGCTCGTTGGCCAGGTACAAATTGTCAGATCATCTTACCATAGTTTGGTAAGATGATCTGATCTCTAAACGAAAGGACTCAGTTTCTTTTTGACAGACCATTTTACTCAATCTGTTGAGATTTGGACTTCTAATATGTTGCATTTTGAGGTAGATATATGTACAATTAAAAAGAAATGTGAGTGCCCTCACGAGATAGTCTTATTGGTAGATCTATAGTTAAGCGGTGAGAACCTAACCACCTGAATTCTTGGGCTGTTATTGAAATATGGCTACGTATTGTCCACGGTTTATAAGTGGAGTCTTAGGATTGAAGTATTCATCGCTGATCAGAATCATCTATTTATATCAATTTGCTTGTCAAGCAAATTTATATTAAAAGTTGATTTCAGTTGAGAATTATTTCAACAAATATTTTAATACTGTAGTAATAGTAACGGTTCATCTTCTATCATTTGTTTCTTCAACTTAAACGTTATTTATGTCTATTTTAGGAAATATAATTTTAATACTCAACTAATATTATGTTATCTGATATAATGATACTTTACAGATTTTACTAATCGTAGACACATTAATTACTTACTTCAGATAGTCCTTCAGCTAAAATTAACCCGTGTTCAGGTATCAAAAGTAAGTCATTCGGAAAAAGTCTACAGTTACTACGACACAAATAGCAATTATAATATACAATGAGTTATTTATACAATAACAGGCGACAAACAGATGTTGATCGTCATGAAATTAGTTAACATACATCATTATTCATGTAGTCAAACAAACACGTCCTGTGTTATTAACAATGTGAATTGGCATCGTTTTGTGCTGCTTAATAGCCAAGATTTTCGAAAGATTAATTTTATTGTAAGGTCTGACGTCCGAAAATCTTGCTAGGATCGTAGGAAGACTAGGATTATTTTTCAGGCGCGGCTTTCTTCGAATGTTGCATGGTATCTTCGATCTATACATGGATTTACTACTACTAGAGATACATATTTGGGTCGAGCTCCATACAAAATATGTCAAACTAGAGGATGCCAGCAGCTACACCTGCATTTTTTTTATTTACCCGTTTTAGCCGATCCTGTGGGAATTTTGGGAAATCCCTTCTTAGTGCACCCCTACGGTCCACAAGGAACATTCATGCCAAATTTCAGCTTCCTGCGCCCAATAGTTTCGGCTGTAGCGTGTCTGTCAGTCAGTCAGTAACGCAAGGATTTTATACATTAAGATGTGAATCTTTCGTAGCCAGATCCATGAATAGATCATAAATATTGAATTCGGTAGTTATTGAGAAGGATAGAAAGCACTTAACATTTTGTGGGGATATAATATTTATAATGTAGTCATCACGATAACATACAACAATGCACTCAGTGACACTATATTCATATTAAAATAATAAAATACACGCTGTTATATGTTATCTATCGCATTAAACTCGGTCACAGATGATTAATTTTCTATAGAAGTATTATGATTATGATAAAAATGGCTCGTTCCAGCCACACTCGTTTATGTATGCTGCGGCTGAGTTTTTACTATCACGTGGGTCGTGTATTCACTGATTCAACAATAATCGTAATACAGGTTCTGTGAATCTACAGTTTGGTCCTTGAGGGTCACCAATAGTTTCTTTTTAAGCATGAATAGAATGGTTGCTTACGTCTTCTGGAGTTTCAGCCAACCCTTTACTGTTTCCACCACTTGGTGTCCAAATGGTGGAATCAGTAGATATAGACATTGATGACACGGACAAGAGATGCTTTTGTCATTAGTATGGGATTCTAATATTGAAACAGTGCTTGGCTATGGACTTCTGATTATTTTCTGATATAAACAGTGTGTGGCCATAGCTATATCTCTTCAAAGAAAGAAATCGACATGTTCTGCGTCAACCGAACTCCTCCAGCAAACCTTTTACGCAAATTTGCCGCGGCTAAACCGGAATAAACTAAATATACAATTCACAAATGACTATTTCAATTACGCTGTTTCTATAATAGATTTGCTACTTTTAGTGACACTTTGCGATTTAAACATAATATGACGTAACTTCGTAGGTATGCATTTACGTATAAGAAATAATTATAGTTACTTTTATAAAGATAACTCGTGGAAAGGAAAATGTATGTTTTTACTGTCCTGAATTAACTTAGACGTTGGAGTATATCTATCTAGCCAAACTTTTGAATAAAAAATATTTTTTTACGTGCCTTTGGTAAGGGGTACCACAAGGTATACTACTCGAACTGCTGAAAATACATACTTGTACAATAAAATGTTTCGTTACATTATTTATACATTTATTTCTATTGCGGCAGTATAATTGTTGTCAAAGAGCTATTCTGACCCCACTGCCTGCAACTATAGTACACGTGACATGGATTTCGTCGACTTCTCAGCATTAAAATCCGTTTCACAGTACGGGTGTCATCGTTACAGTTTAGTGACACCTTTTGTGGCTTTAGGATATATATACCAAAGGGTTTGATTATTTTTAAAATTCAGCAATAAGATGAAAGGTCTTACCACTGTTGGCATGGTCGAGTATGAATCGTGTCATCTAGTCTATTATAATGTGTCCACACAATACAATCTCTGATGGATTGGTACCAGTCTCTTACAGACGCCACGGAGATTTACACTTTGGCTTCAAAGGACAGCAATGCATTTCTGTTTCCTTCCTTCCTTCCTTCTATATGATAAGCTGTTGCTTATCATATAGAAGGAAGGAAACATAATTTAGATGCTTCTAAATTATGTTTGCTTGACTCATCCAATGTCGTATATATGATTACTGCTTTAAGCAATAAGAATATATAGATGAAATCGTCCTGCTACAAAGATTAGCAGCTCCCAGAATTTAATGGTACCTACACACTCAACAAAGCTCTTTTTAATTTGGCACTCACACTATTATTAGGTTTAGTAACAACAAAATACAAAATATTCCAATGATTCACAGACCACGAGTTCAGCGAACCCTAGTGCCTATGCAGCGGACCACTTTAGTTCCGCGGAATTTAGTTGCTGCCTCAGTAGAAAGAGCTGAATTAGATAAATAGTAATAAAAATGAACGCAATCTGATACCTTTTACGAGCATATGCAGTAATATGCTTCTTAACATTCATTGATTTATAGATTCACATTGTTGAATAAAAAAGTGTGTAAAAATCACATTGTTGAGTAAAACGGCTAGTTTTGAGTCGCCTCAATGGCCTTGCAGCTATTGCTAATTATTAAAAAACATAGTAGCTACACATTGCGGCGTATCACCTACGTATTATGGACTCATGCTCGTGATTCTTCGTAGATAGCCAAAACTTATGCTACTTAGTCATATTTAAGTCACATTTCTATAGGTAAGGCGAGCCATTTGCTGAGAAGTCTGAGAACTAATAGCTAATAGTACCTACTGCGTCCAATAGACTAACTAGTAGTTCGCTTAATGTATCCCTAGACATAAAGTATATCGTTATAGATATTTATAATTATAGTTTATAATAATATTAATAATAATAGGTCCTGTGAGAATATCAGTGTTGCACTTCAACTGCAACAAGAGCTGGCACAGGTTCCTTATTTGGTATCCACGAATCGACTGTCTGTATGTTTTTGTTATATACTTAACTGTATTGTTTTGGAGATACGAATAAAAATATTTTCTTTCTTTCAAAAACTGATGTTTCTGAGCATTATATCATTTATCTTATATAGTTTATATTTTTTTGTGCGCTTGGATGTGATAAACTAAGCTTAAAATGTCGAAACGTAATTTTTCTAAACGGCTCTTTTCGAACTATACACCGCTATTTTTTAATTAGTACAAAAAATTTAACAGGGCACTAAGTATCTTTAACTGATCATAATTATGTAGTTGAAAAATAAAAACACTAAGTCCCAAAACAGTCTCAAAACTGTCCACAAAAATACGTGATAATTGGTAAATGCAATACTAATACTATGACTGACCCGTGTACTATCATACCATTGATAAATTACCCCCCCCCCGCCCCTCTGCGCCTGCGCCACGCCCCGACGATGCGACAGACAGTACTAAATTACTAGTGAAAGTCAGCGTATCTAATTTCGTTGCAAAACTTAATTGTTTGTCTACGTTTGCCCGACGCGATGGCCTATCATATCAGTTCATATCACGGGAGTATGTAGCTATGCTTCGTGCGTACTTTTTGAGTGGAAAAATCGCGAGTGCAGCTGTGTACCCATGGACATCGTATTGTGAGTGTACAAAAGTGACCGGGTCAGTGTCAAACAATTAAAACAGTGCATATTGGATGCTTTTGACAACGGTGGTGGACATTTCGAAGGACAATGGAAATACTTGTAAGTTTAGTAAATAATACGTACTTAAGTAAATAATAATTTGATGCAGGCGCCTCAAAATCGGTCTGTGTTCTCCACACACCTTGAGGAAGGCCTATGTCCAACAGTGGACGTCTCTAGGCTGACATGATGATGATAAAATAATGTGTTAATAGCAGATGATTCTAACTTCATAAATACGCCAAAATTATTCTTTTCTTTTAGTCCAGAACACCATCTTTTATTTTGATATTTGTTTGCTTTCTAATTACATACCTCCGTATTTAATTACTTGTTAAACGATAAATGTTACCGGTCCTACGCCCGAATGAAGCATGAAGGAGAGGGTAGAACTAACAAAATTAAAAAATAACTACCTACATTTATTATTTTTCTTCATTTTATTTTCTATTGCTACCTACATCATAAGTGCGACAGAGAGAATGCGAATGAGCAGGATGGAATATTATCAATGAATTAGTGAATGGATTGTAAAATATGACTATGATTTATGTGAGATTTTCTACAATAAACAAATGATAATAACTTTGCTTTTTATTGATATTATGAAATTCTTACGTCACATATATGATAATAATATCTTCGCTAATCTGTCCTTAAAGTTTTTGTACTAATTAAAAAATAGCGGTGTATACGTAAGGATATAAATTTAGAAATACTCTATTAAGGCTTTATATTGCTGATCTTAACGGAATGTGAGAAATTACAAGTCACTCTGTAAATACTACGTTTCGTAGTTTTGAGAATTCAATATTTTAGAATTGTTGCAAGTACCATATATTCGTTTATTATAATGTTAATTACCAGGAATATTTAAATTTAAGCACTTAATTAAGTTTACAAAGAAGGCAAATATTGAAATAAATATAATTATGTTATTTACTCATAATTTTGGATACAGTGAGATATTTGCAGCTATTTAACGATATTTACACTCTTTCTTGAAACAATTTTGACGGCATTGAGTATTCGCAATTTTTGCTAGTCATGTCGATGTTGTGTAGACACAAGTGCCTTGTGCGTGGCAGCACCACAATTTTTTTTAAGTTACTCGCGTATTCAATTGTTAATTTTAATTTCGTGCCTTAGAGAAGATGTTAGGCTATCAGTCCCGGCTGCCATGAAGATCTCTTTCAGTCGTTATACCCTGGAATATACTGCACCTGGTCGAAGGCAATAATGGAATATCGCTATGCCTTCAGGTCGCGGAGGTCAGACAGTAGTCGCTCTGTAGAAATGAAAAAGTTCTGTCAAATCTTGTTAGCTTTAACCCGGGCGTCAAGGCGAAGTCTTGAATGTCACAGGATATTATTATTAGCCTGTAATTGGCTCACACATAAAACAACCTTTAACTAGTATTAAGAAAAGTATCATATGTATGCTGCTGGTCGACTTTATTTAAATAGGTAAATAAAAGGAACCTGGATAACACTAGAACATTGATGTCCTTTATTAGGAAGGAAGTTGTGCCATATAAAAATATATTGTGTTTTGTTGCAGGCCCATCCGCGGCATGTCGGCTGTGGTGCTGGGCGCGGGCCCGGCGCACGCGTGCTTCTTCGCCACCTACGAGCACTGCAAGCACACGCTCTCCAACTACACCAGGCATCGGCACGACCATCTCATACATGGTATGTACAAACACGTACGTGAATCATCATCGGCCCTGTATATAAACTGTCATACTGCTGGGCGAAGAGGCATATCCTCTTCTTACTATAAAAAGGTGCGGTCATAGTCCACCGCCGCGCGTATATGTAAGTGAATACGTAGATGATATTCAGAGATATTTTATATTTTTGCAGGTGTTATAGATGTTAGAATTTTTTTCTTTTCTTAATTCTTGGATAACAAAATGGATTTAATATTAACAAAAAGGTTTACTGACTATCCTACAATTAAGCATGCATGCATGTATATGCATGCATAATGCATAATACATGCATGTGTACACAGTGTACACACACAATTCAAACTCTTACTTTTTAGAATTCTACATACGTCTCAGTTGGAAAACGGATCGAATCGATCAAATGCAATCAGCTTTTAGGTTAGCTTTAGAGTTCAGATGATCTTGTTGCCGTAATAGGCATGTCCCGTGTGTGTCCCTGAAGTAAGATAATTATGTTGATTCTGAAACGTATTTCCAGCAAATAAGCGTTTTATTTGGATGATTTCCTATGATTTAAGGTCTTACAGAATATAATGATAGTATAAATAGTATTGTCAAGCTAAAGAAAATACTGATAGTGCAGCCTTTTTAACCAATAGAACCTTATATTTGTATGAATACGACGAAAACACTCGTTTCACTCACCTATTAGGATGATTGCTGCATTATAATAATATAACCACTACTACAGAAGATGATATACTTGCAATATAATTGTTTATGAGTTGACGCATATTCATGACTATAACGATGGTATATTTTAGAACTATGGAAATACTAAGATTTGACTGATTAGATCCGTGGATCAAATACCTAATACCTACTATTGGAGTCGATAGGTATCTTGCTTCAGTTAATGAATATAGTGTGTAGAACGAACTTATGCTGCAAATTTAATTTAATGTATTTCTAATGCAATTATGAAATAAATTTTAGCTTCCTGCTTCTCCGTATAAATTTAATTCTGCCAAATTTCATACTTATCAGCTTTCGTTTCTTATTTTTGTAAAAAAAATATATATGTACAACGTTTTTGCTATATGTAAATCAAATTAACTAAGATAAGCAACAGCCGAACATCGAGCTCTGTGGCGTGTTGTTGGAGGGGCCTTTATACAGCAGTGGACTACATATAATATACTTCTGATTAAGTTCGACAGTTTACTTTCTCCGGGACTTCACGAGTGTCAAAACTCGTTGTCATCAATGGTCACTACTGCTGCTGAACCTGGCTACACAGGTGACACAGTAGTGGGAATGAGGGTGGGACTAGTCCCAAAAAAAAAGCAGTGGACTACGGCAGGCTAATGATGATGGTGATAATATTAGCTAACTCGGCCGCCACAAGTAGTTCTGTAGGACTAATGAGAATGATGTTCAATAAGGATGTAGTGACGATATGTTTGCGGACTGTTTCAGGGTTGTCGGGGTGTATCGCGTCGCTTGTCCATGATGCAGTATCCAATCCCGCCGAAGGTGAGTTCATATTACTTGCTTCTTTACTAATATACTACCTAAGTATCTACCACGGTGGTGTGGTAGACAGGAAAGGCAAATAATTGTACTTTCGAGCTGATAGCATTTCGAGTTATTTGAGAAAAAAAAATATTTGGACTAATGGGTAATAATATTTTTTGATCTATAGAACCGAGATGCTCATCAGTAACAGTTTTGCCCAAAATATGCCTCGAGGAAAAATAATGAGCCCATTCAGATCGATCTGTTGGATCTGAAGAATGCCTATTGGGCAAATGGGCCCCTAATTCGAGTTTTCACTTATATTAGGTAGACGAAAACCGTACAAAAATATAATGTTGGTAATGTGTTATTAAGTACATCCTAAGCTCGGATATCCCCCGGCTTATAGAATCTTCTACGCATCAACTGCATTTCATATCAGCTATTACTTACAGTATCAAAAAAAAGTAATCCGTATTACTTATTAATCACTTTATATTATCTACTTAATAAGTCATATCATTGACGAACAAGTAACTGAAAGGCTCGTTGAATTTTCTTAATTGAAAGGAAAATAGTAATTTTGCTAAAAAATAAAAAAAACCGTAACCAAAACTTACGTGTTTTGCAAAATTTGTTATTATTTATGTTGGGAATGCCCTCATTATTACATATATACATAGATCTCGTTTCTCGAGTTTGTAATGGTGTGTTTTTCTTGTTTGTCACGAACACCTCTAAAACTGCCCCCGATCTTTCTCTATGCTATTTTTGGTGTTTTTTGGTAGGCACGAGAATAGGTCATTAAATATAATTCAGACCACTAGGTATTCATGTAGTCAATATGCGGATCGCTTTTGTATATAATTTTCTTTACGACGAAATATATTTTTACGTGCTATTAAAATTGCCTACAACCCCAAAACTTACAACAGCCCCTACCCTCTATTTAATGTACAAGGCGGAACAAAATTAGCCGCGTGTCGGTTAGTAAAACTATACAATTATGTAGTTACTCGTATTTTATAAAGAACAACTTAATTTTTCACTGAATACTTAGTTGATGAGAGCGATGAGAATGTCGAAGCTTAAAATACCAGTGCATAACTGCATACCATTTAATTTGTGGTGAATTCTTAGCAGTAATTGTTGTTGTACAGTAGAAATTGAGGACAAAAATTGTAAGAAATGACTCATGTCGTATGAGCAGTTAATAAAACGATCGGTATGGTGACGTGGATGTCCAGTTTTATTATAATTGAATTGTGTTTCGAACTATAGGTACTAATAGCTTAGCTCTGCGCCGGGACAGCGCCCATGTTGCCCCGAGTGAGAATCGAAAGTACAACGCTCGAAGAAAGATTAAGCAGCTATTTAAACTAATGAAACTATTATTTGAATATCTCTGTCACAGATCACAAGGATAAGTTAAGGCGGTCAGCCCGTAAAACTAATATTCTGTCAAATTTCATTCCTAAAATCAGGTCCTTGGTGACCGTAGGGGTGACTAAGAATGGATTTCCCGCAATTCCCGCAGGATAGGGAAGAAACAGTTAAGTTAAAATGTTCGGACGTAGCTGCGTGCACCCTCTAGTTTATTATACAATCCACTGACTCATTTATGTTACACTCTGTTCAAAGGACAATGGCAGAACTCCATACATCAAAATGTCTAAAATTTAATTGAAACGAACAGTAAACAAAAATATATAAAAAAATTTGGCGTAAGTAACAGAGTCTATAAATGATTATATTTTCAGTCAGGAAAGGGGGAAAAAGAAGATATCGGTGTTTGAATTTTCAGTTAAGAATGAACAATGTAGGTAAAAGAAAAGTTATAGTATGAAAGTTAAACAATGTAGGTAGGTACGTTTGAATTATTAAATGACAAATGTCAGATTGACATCAAAACGCGGAAGTATTTTGTAGCATCTAACTGTCACAGTCAAAGACAAAAGCAGAGCCGCACATTTTAAATCGATTTTATGTGAAATCGATACAACATTAAAACGATGCTGTGACGTTTTTATTTGATTTAAACGTTGTTTTGCTTCAAAAATATTAGTTTATTGATATAATGTTGATTAAATATTAAATAACTGCATTTTAAACCAAACCAACTCTTTATAGAGTTGGTTTGGTCGATCGTATCGGTTACTTATTTAATAATCGATACGGATATAGCACTCACGTCTATTCCTGTCACACCATTGTCTATGGCAACAATCAAATAATAAAGTATTCGTAATCAATTGGAATGCTTTTTATCATCATAAAATACTCCAGCTTTAACGAGACAAAGTGAAAATATTAAAAATCGTAGAAAATAAAAAACAATTTGTTTTGTTCATATGAAGTTTAAGGTCGCCACAACAAACTCAGACCAAATTCTGTCATTGTTCTTTGATGCAAATACAAATAGTTTATTGTGTTCATTATCAGTGCGAATTAATTATTCACTCATTACTCTCTCTGTAATAATTCCGTACAAGCTTATCGGGTCATTTCCTTTGCGGCTAACAAAACGTGTCTAAGACATTAACCCTCGCGATAGAAAACACGTTATTACATTGTTTAGTGCTGACGTAGACGACTTATGTCTCCGTGACTGAGTGTCACTCGTACGGTCCGTGGATATGTATAGAGATGAGCGCACTGCGTGGCTTTAAGATGATCTGGTAGGCATGAGACCGATATATCAAAACGAAACTGAAATCCGATTGCAGTCAGAAATCGTATCGTATCGATATTCCAATATGAGAAAACCGATTTTAGAAAACGCAAAACAATACCACGATAACGCAAACAATCGATTCCAAACCAAACGGAAACGGTGCAAACGCAACCAAACTACAAAGTAAATCTAAAGCTTACGTTTCCGATAGTTTTCATATTCATTCGTTCTCTTTCACACTACCAAACGACTAGTTAGTTAGAATGAGAGAGAGCGAATTTCATTTCCTTTTCTTTCTTACTTAGTGATCCGTTGAAAGAGCGAAAGAGATGAAGCGAATTGCGCTTTACGACGAGCGAATCGTTTTGGATTTTGGCGGTTTTGTGAATTGCAGATTGAATAGAAAAAATAAAACTAAACGTCGAGGCGATAAGATCTAATTCAGATTGCAACTATTTAATGTTTGTTTTGAAAATTAATAATATAATAGTTTTAATAGTTATTAGGGATTTATGTTTGGAGAGTTTTGACTTGATCAATGTTTATTTGTTCACTTGACCTAGGTGACACGTGCAGTGCGGTACGCGCGTAATAATAATAAAATTAAGTAGGTACCTATATTTGGTTTTCGTGAAAGTTATAATATTAGGATTTAAAAAGTTTCATTGTTACGTTGTTAGGATTGTAAAGTGTAAATAAATAGAAACAATCCGTGTTGTGTAATTTTAGTTTGTTTGGCGACTGAGTTTTTTAACACTTAGTTTTAGGTAGTTAGTAGGTTTTCTTTTTCAATATGTCACGCAAACCAAGCGAAATATGGACGCATGACATGACAATACAATAAGAATTCGATTGTTTGCGTTTGTCTACGCAACTAGTAACTACGCTCGTTGCTCCGACATCCGCTACAGAAATCGATTTCTAAAATCGGTTTTTGAAATCGATTTCAGTACCTGAAATCGAATTTGTATCGGTTTGCGGAAAAATCCGAAAACGCCCATGCCTATGATCTGGTCATCTCTCTCATCCTTTTGTGGACCACTGCTGAACATAGGTATAAGCGTCTCTTACTTGGCTGCCACTGCATTGCTTATTAATAGAAATTGGCTAAGATTGTCTATTTTGGCAAGTGAAGGCATGACGAAGTAGCGTTATATGGTTTTCATGTAAACGTTTAGTGCTACTGCCCTACCGTATAAGAATGGTGGAGCCTTCACGGTTTTGTTATCAATGAGCCGCTTGACATGAAATTTCATTAATTCGTGACAATTATATTAGATCGAAACTGCATTTCAGACTGTTATAACTACGTGTACCACTGTCTGTTCTTTGCAATGTCTATCTGTCTAGGGACCACGTCCAGCGTCGATTCATTTCATTTGGTAAGCTTGCCGGCTGGAATAGCCATAGAAAAAGAGTGACAATATATCACGGTGATAAAGGTCACTCGTGCGCTGCAGCTCTTATATAATTATTACCTTATTACAATGATATTAAACAAGTAGCACATTGTGACGTCATGTCAAATGTAATAAATTCACAATATTAACTGTGTCGATAACAGTTCGCACGGACTCGTTTATTATATCAATGTTGTAAAATATTTAACATGATTATGATAACTTACGAATTGGAGGTTAAAGATCGTGACTTCGGACGTAATTAACGTTTTTTTTTGGACTATGGTGTGTAAATAAGTTTACACACTGGATGCTGATAAGCAATAGTCATAATAGGTTTGATTCGTGCGTGGTTGCCATATGGAACAAAAAGTGACCTGGAGAGGTGGGAGGTCTTGTCCTCTCGAAGGAGAGTTGCACCAAAAAGCAGTACATAATGTACTTACCGTCACGAATAGTAGCGACGGGTGGCAGCGGCAGCGTTTCGATGTTCATTGCGTGTTCTACTTCACGAAATTGGCCGCGGCGGAGTAGAGTTCGACATGTACTGCTCATGAACGGGCCGACAATGTCGATGTTCAACATCGTCCTAACGCTATCCCAGTTGCAGCCAAGAGCTTTGCCTTAAAGCCCGGACTCCGCTTTCTAGTCCAACCAGCAGGCCGATTCAGAATGTTACGATAAGTTATCGTACGATATGTCAAATTATTGTCCTCATCTTTAAGCCGCCTATCAGAGATATTTTGAACAAATATTCATTGAATTCGGTTTATTTATTAATTTACTACATACTGAATGCATAAAATTGATAGGAAATGCGATAGTTTTGACAAAAAATGAGCTAGCCTATTTGACAATTAACGGAATCGAATGTCAAATGAGATATCGAACGATTCTGAATCGCCCCCCTGATTTGACAACGTTTCCACAGAGCGCCTGCCGTCTGAAGTCCGTAACCGAAACGGATTGCGGTATTCCTTGGCTTAGATCAATGTCAGTCAATTCTAGGGTACCTACTGAGTCCCCATAACCACTGCTAAAGAACCCCAATGACAGCCGGCACCATGCTATAATTATCAATTCAAATCTCTACTGATATAACACAGAAAGATTTTTAAGTATCTCAACAAGAGCACGATCCATAGTTAATCCTCCGTTAAGTGGAGCGCCTCGAATAAATGTTAGCCAATCAACCGGCACAAATGTCCAGACAGACAGATTTGAGTCTTCCGCAAAGTAAAAAACAACGTAAACATAGTTTTACTTGTAATTATGTAACTGCTCTCAATCGCAAGATTATTTAAGTATAATGGTGAAATGTCCTCTTTATGTCGAAGTATCATTGGATTCGAAGAAAACATGTAAGGGAAGAAGAAGGGAAAGGTCATTACTTGTATTTCACGGAGCCTGTACCAAAGGCCATCAGTCATCCACAGCAGCACCTATCTTGCACCTTTCATATATGAATAAGTTTGTTATCCAATTGTAGGTAGGAATGTATACCTGCCTCGATCTCAAGCCTAATTTTACCAATTTAGGTACGATTTACAATTTAATAAAAAAAAAAAATAGGTAAAAAAGTCGCGTATTATATTAACTCTGAAAGTCTTTTTCAAAAATCAATTCTGATTACAAATCATTCAAAAATCACTTCATGGCAATAAGGCAAAAAATTAACCAATTTTTGCGATGAAGTGACAAATTAACTAATGTTATTGTTTGGTATTTTTTGGACAGTTTACGTTCATGCTGCACAATAGTGGGAACTAAGACGCTCTATTAGTAAACATACGTACGCATGTGTAGCGCCGGTGGTAAGCACGGAAGTATTGTTGCAACAATAGTAGCTACCACGTCTCAACCGGGGGAACCGTCAATGAGCGGAAGAGTTGCCCCGCTAAACATCGGTACGGTGCATTGACCAGCGCTGTTTGTAAACAGCCGCATAGATACATATACTGTTTAGCCATCAACGAGTATGTAGGTAAACAAGTGATGAATATGTAAGGAGGGGAACGAAATAGGAGGCTAAGGAAAACAAGGATGTGCCAGGATCGATTGAAAAAGATAGCGAAGGACATGCTGCGATGACTCTAAAAAAATTGGGACCAGGGCAAGAGTATGATGATGAACACAGAGTAGTCGAAAAGTGGTCGTGCCTTGTAGTCTCTCGCAATATTAGATTGTAAAGACCCTCGCAATACTAGTGAAGCCAATTCTTGGCAAAAGTATTCTTGGACGCTTGCCGGTCAGATAGGCTGATAACTTAAAGAGGGTAGCTGATAGTGGCTGTATGGCGAAAAGGGCGAGCGAGTCTTATGGCGTTGACGGAGTGAAGATCGGTCTACATGCAGCAGTGGACTGCAATAAGCTAATGAAGATGATAGGAATTAACCCGAATTCCAGATTAGTATTTATTTGTCTGCATATCGTAACCGTGGTTTAGTCAACTACAAGATTACGACGAAGTCTCCTTAAACATGTATTCACGGAAAGAAAGTACTATCACCAGGACCCATTTTGGTGCCTGTTCCAACCATGCCTTTCTGTTTATAAATAATGCGTAGTATTTACCCGTTGAGCCGCTAGTTCTTAGTACTAGTGCTATAAACGCTCACTATTTTCCAATTAAAATGATTTACATTTAATTGACGACCGCCGTCTCCAGTCACGTAACTCATTACGAACAAAACACGCATTTTTATTCTAGAGAAACGGGCATAATGGTTAGGTCATTGGAGCTAAGATTAGGAAGGTCAGTGGAAAGGTAGTTGGTAGAAGATTATCCTTATTGTTATAGTGCGGTCTTAATTATAGTAAAGAGCTGCAAGACGGCAATCGGTCTATGGAAAAACTAATATCCTGTCTAATATGTTAGAATTAGTAAGTGGAACCCGGGCTTACTGGCGAAATAATTCGATGCAATCCGGATTATGTTAGGACGGTGAAGATAATGATTCATCCGTAAATAATAGTTTATTTGCTAGTCCAAAAGAGATTTTCTAAATAGTTTAGAGTAGTAGGTAGGTAGGCTTTTGGTATCTTGCATGAACGACACGAAGCTTTTAACATTGGCCCCATGCATGGTGTAAGTGGCTTAAGCGGTCACTGTGCCGAGTGTCATGAGTTCAAAGTCCACACAAAACTACACTTGGTGTGATGACAAGTTATCATTCTATCTATTATATCATCACAGGATATAGTCCAAATGCGTCCGTCGTATTTTCAAATAAGATGTTACTGTTATAAAACGTATTTCCCAAAGAGAAGTTCTATAGACTAATGTACAGGTGTTTGTTCGGTTTCCGTCCTGTTGACGTGTATCACGTATTGTTAACAACGACATTCGTCTAATTCTATTGAGCCAATTGTTGAGAGCGTGAGCTAGCCTCGTCACATCGACAACGCACTGCACTGCGTTCTCGAACTTTGTCGGACGCAATCAGGGATGTGCCATCGTAATATTATGGGACATAATTAATAAAATTGTTAATGCTTTGTTGTAATATATAGGATAGAAATTAAAATTTGAATGCTTCGATGCAATACTAGATAACTAGAGCTGGTTGTTTTCTCAACTGTTTGTTTATTGAAAATATCCTTGCACTTACAATCTTTCTACTATTATAAATGTATGTGAGGATGGCTGTATGAATGGAAGTTTGATACTCTTCCATTCAAAAACTCCTGATTTTGATTTAACTTTATTTTAATTAAGCTTAAAATAGGAAAACCGCGGGAGAATTCTGTCATCACTACTAATATTATAAATTCGAAAGTGCGTATGTATGTATGTTCCCTTTTCACGCTAAAACGGCTGAGCCGATTTTGTTGAAATTTAATATAGAGATATATTGGACCATGGAGACGAACATAGGCTACCACAAGTTGCAAAAAATTAACTGGGACGGATTGTAGGGAGGGTAGAAGTTTGTACGGCACAAATTTACCTCTTGGAAGTAAGAACGCATGCGCTAATAATTGAGTGCTGCGCATGTGCCATCGCATATCTGTCAGTACTGTCACGTCATACATTATGTCATATTGTGCACGTTGATTAAATTGTTCGCTTAAATATATACTTATAATAAGCTTAAACGGTTAGACTAGAAAGCGGACCCCAGATTGAAACTGGGATAACGCTAAGAGGATGATGATGAATAAGCTTAAACGGCTGCAACGATTTTCCCTACTAATATTAAAAATGCGAAAATGTTTATATTCAACATATTAGAACTTGGCTTTGACATTTGACTGTATGCAAGGTGATATTATTATGTACCTTTCGCTAGATAACGGTAGATAATGTCATGGATACTGACTTGAGTTACTTTGTACCCTATAGAGTTTTTGATGTCTTTAGAATAATCAGGAGTGTCTTCACACAACTTGAGACTGAAAGTAGATTTGTGTTACCCCGAATTTAACGCGCGCGAAGCGGCGGGCAAAAGCTAGTAATTCTATAAATGCGTGAAAGCGTCTAGAAGTACTCACACAGTATTGAGTACTCACACTCTGATTTATAAACTAAGAAAGGATTTCCTCTCAAATCTATAGCTATTAAATGTGGGTCAATGTGGCTGTATACAATCATAATCACAATGCAGTCATATCCAATTCATTATGCCGATGAAAATCTGATATACATAACTATACAGGGTGTAACAAAACCCATCACCAAGCCTATTTGAAGTTTCTGCATATAAAAGAATGTAAATTAACAAGTATTGGTTGATATTGGCGCACATGTAGGACTTCCAATTGCCAGACGCTTATAATATGCACTTTACCGTATCGGCCATGTTTAAATTTTCCTGGAAGGAAACCTGGTCGGCAGTGCGTAATGTAACATTATACCTGAAAGCTTACAGCTTGTTGAAATGTCCTTCCAATAACACCATTACTTACCATCTGAACACTTCAACATACGCTACATAGTATCGCGCAAATACACGAGGATGTATACGATCGCATGCGCACCTCATAATCAGTTGACTCGGCGGCGCGTGTCACGGCTCATACAATGCACCGTCATCACTTGTTTATACATTACTTAGTTGTAACACGTGGAACCAATACCAACTACTCAAGTACTTACTGTACGTATAATTATCTATACTAGATGATGCCCGCAGCTACGCCCGCGCATTTTATTTTAATTTAACCGTTTCTGCCCGATCCCGTAGGAATTTCGGCAAATCCTTTCTTATTTGACCCCATGACCTTCATAACCCCATGACCGGTCTCCAAGGAACACACATGTCAAATTGCCGCTTTTGCCGCCCCATGGTTCCGGCTGTGCGTTGTCTGTCAGTCAGTCAGTAACGCTAGAATTTTATATATACAGACGATATTATTTCTTAGCACGTACTTGTATGAGGAAAATTGGTTTGATGAAGGGGAAGCCCATCTGCTAAAGTGTCGGTGCTGATGTACCGCTGCTGGTGTATGCTGATGTACATAATGTAAGTGTATGTGTATAGCGCACTAACCATGCCTGCAGCAATGATTCATGCCTACGGCCTTCCATTAAACCGATGCAAGGAACGTGTTTATTTATTGCCATTAGGTAAATCCCGGCACGCTCTGTTGCGGTTCAGACTGATATGAAAATTACATATCAGTCTGAACCGCAAAAAACGCAAAACTTTTCTAAATGAAATGCATACGGATGTGACCGGCTTTGATGGTTAAATTTTATTATTAAAGCACGTCACTATTTCGATTTCGATTGACTACGCGTCGAGTATTAGAAACTGTTTCTGAGTCAAAGTTCAAGTTATAGGTATATTGCATACAAGATTTCAGCAAAAGTTGGGTTATAATTTCCAATTTCTCGAAATTTTACTTTTTTCTAATTTTGATTTTTTTATAAAAATTTATTGTAGCCCTTCATAGCCAGATTTCATAGTGTTGAAACTGTCTACATAAGAAATACAAAGATCCGATTTTCCCTAAACAAAAAAAATACTTATAAAATATTTGATTTATATAAAAAGTAAAAATAATTTACAATTTTTATAGTAGGTATACAGGTTTTCAAGTCCAAGCTATGAATTTTTCACGTGTTGCTGAAGACTGACAAACTGTAACGAGCAACAAAGTTAAATCTAGGTACTATATTTTATAAGTCTGCAGAACTTTTCGCCTCGCTGCAAAGTTTTAAGGTTATTGAGATTGTAAGCTTTCTAGTTGCTTAACAGGTGACTCGTATAAATATACGCTTAGGTAACTCTGTAACAGGTGTTACCAATTAGCGTACACATTGAAGGTAGAATATGTTTTCAGCTGTAGTTAAATTGGTTTTTCTTTGTCATTTTCCTTCTCAAATAAAAAAAAACACGTCGCTCCTACAAAGTAACAACCCCCAGACTAGCTTACAAACCTTTCTACCACATAAGTCGAAAATCTCCTAATATTCGTTTGCTAAAGGAGGATGGGCAGATTGGGACCACCTTCCAATAGCAATAAGATTTATGTCATTGGATAGGTCTTTTTAATAGAAACAACTTTTACTATGACGGCTTTGTTGTCACAGTTGTCCGTTCCAAGATATATGACATACAAGTTTCGGTAAAAGTATGTTGAAAAAAGCGTTATTTTTATGGTGCTTAGTACTTTTATTACCATCCGCGTGGTGACGGATTAAGAATACGGAATGTCACCACCCCATATCATCCCATGGGTGTCGTAAGAGCCGACAGAGGGAGCATATTTTGCAGAGAACAGCTCTGTAAGAGAAGGAAAACTTGATACAAACCCTAGACCAATTCCTCCTTTCAAAGGAGAGGCCTAGTCCATCAGTGGACTTTTAAAGGCTGATGATGATGAGTACTTTTATTTTATTATTATGCTTTATTTTGCAAACTGACTTATCTTCGCGTCTGCCCAAGCGGTTGGTACGGTGCGGGGTGCAACTTTTAGGAAACTAAAGGGTTATCAATACTAATATTATAAATGCGAAAGTCTGTTTGTTTGTCCGCCTTTCACGTCGCAACAAAGCAATATTATGTACCTAATTATGTTTTATGAGTAGTTAGTTGAAAGATAAAGATAAGATGAAGATAAAAATATTAAAGATATAAATCTAAGCTCTTTTCGAACGTCATAATACTAAAATATATACTTATGTCCTAATTCTATACCTACCACCGCACGGCGGGCGTCGCTCGGCGCAGCTCCAAGTAACCGGTTTGGAGGGGAGGGGGGGCACCTCGCACTGTTTCTAAGCGCTTGGGCAGGCACGAGGACGAGTCAGCTTGCAAAATAAAGCATTATATAGTACTAAGCACTATAATAATCCCTTTTTTCAACATACTTTTATCGAAACTTGTATGTCATATATCTTGGAACGGACAACTGTTACAACAAAAGTGTCATAAAAAAGTTGTTTCTATTAAAAATGCCTATCCAATGACATACATCTTATTACTATTGGAGGGTGGTCCCCGGTCCCATACATTTTTGCCCATTGTCTTTTGTTAAAGCAAGTGTGCATAGCCAACAGATTGAGAGTAGCGATTGACTTTATAAAGGAAAAGGAAATCTTTATAAAAACATTGTTGGCATATAAAAGCTATACGTAATTGTGATTCAACAATTTCACTCGGTTGCAACAACTATCTAACGTAACTTAGCAAAGATAAATCTGGCAGGCTGCTAGACGAGGTGCCTCTACTAATAGCTTGAATTTATTTGAGGTACAAGGCACAAGGACCTTGTACCAAATAATATCAAATAAATTTGGTAGGCAGCGATAGCCTAGTGGAGATACCAACAGACTGCCATGCAGAGGGTATCGGGTTCGAATCCTAGGCGCGCACCTCTGACTTTTCGGAGTTATGTGCATATTGAATTATTAATTATCGCTTGCCCCGTGCCTCGGAGAGCACGTTTAGCCGTCGGTCCCGGTGGCCGGTTGTCATGAAGATCTTTGACAGTCGTTATAGGGAGTCAGTACCTATCTCTGAATAAACTGACACTAGTCTAAACCATGGTATATCGCTATCCCTTTGGCTTGCAGTCAATCAGACAGGCAGTCGCTCCGTGGAAAAGCTAATATCCAGTTAAATCCGGTTAGACTAGAAAGCGGACCCCGGGTTGAAACTGGGAAAACGCAAAGAGAAAGAAGACAAGGCACAAGGAACCTATTTCCAAAGTCACAATTATTCTCTGAGAAAGCTCTAATTCTTAATCAAAATGAAATGTAACCGATATCCTAGTTTAAAGAGCAACTGAATACGATGCAATATCGTCATTTTGAAACATATTATTTATCTTATTCCAGTGGTAAAGCAGCGCCTACAGATGCTGAACTCGCCATACCGCGGTGTGTGGGAGTGCGCGCGCCACGTATACCGGACAGAGGGCGCGCGCGCCTTCTACCGCTCGTACGGCACGCAGGTCGCCATGAACGTGCCCTTCCAAGCACTGCACTTCGTCATGTACGAGTGGTGCCAGAAGACTTTGAACCCTACGCGTTCGTATGACCCCCGCGCGCACGCGTTATCCGGCGCGTGTGCGGGGGCGATAGCCGCGGCTGCAACTACTCCTTTAGACGTATGCAAGACAGTCCTCAACACGCAAGAAGGGCCCGCTCGTGCTGAGCGCTTGTTAGACGCCGGTCGTCACGTGTTCCGCGCGGGCGGCCCGCTCGGCTTCTTCAAGGGCGTGCAGGCGCGCGTACTGTACCAGATGCCGGCGGCTGCTATCTGCTGGCTCACCTACGAGACGTTCAAGCACACGCTCGCAACGGTCGGTACCTCACGGTGACACACACACGTACACAATACCTCTTAGATACTAGTGCATAATATTATACAGATACAAACTCTACACGAGACGGTTAGATTCAATGCTACTTACCATCTCTATTATGTAGCGCGCGCTGATTCAAAGTTTACAAACGATAATATGTTATGCCCAACTACCCTCAGTCTTTTTCAATGACTAGCTTTTCTTCAGGGTTTATACATTGAATTTTAACAAACAAACTCTAAGATAAAAGTAATTCATTGGACGCTTATGCAAATGCCTGATACACTTTGTATATAAATGGTACAGTTATCCTAAGTTATCAATAGGTATTAACTACCCTCAAAGTCCTTTTAAGGAGTCGATTTGCTTTAGGGGTTTAAAACCATTTAATCAAGAAAAACAAACCCTGGGATAAAAATAACTAAAAAATCCTATTTACACCGAAATAATTATAATTACTTGTACGAACAAATAAACCAAGACGTCCCGACGAAATGCGAAAGTATTTATGAATACAGAAAAGGATAGATTTATTACTTGATTAAAAATTATACACATTTTCACCAACTCGGACTGTTTACTCAATAGCATTCTATCACCTTTGAAATTATCAGATTGACCAAATAGATATGTATAATACAGTCAACTTGTTCAAATAGCCTTACTGATACAAAGTCTTGACATGCAATTAAATATCTTTAATGAGAGGGTAATGGGGAATACGCATGATTTTTTTTTATTGTTGCTATCATTTATTTATGTTAATATGACACCGTAAAAAAATATTAGTCGTGGAGAAGTCAACATTTATTTTAAATTAAATGTTGAAAATTGCAATGACATAACACTGGTTTAAAACACCCCCATTTTAGCGCGCTTTGTGGTGACATCAGCGTTCTCAACCAAAGAGTATACAAATACTACGTAAGAAGAGGCGGATGTGCCATAGATCATGCGAGACTTTCAGCTTTGTATGAAACGTGCAGGGAGAATTCGTATCAACATAAAGATATTAATTGACATCGTTTTTATGTTGTCAGCATTGTCATATTTGTCAATATAGGGATGTACCCTCTAGTGATTAACGAAATATCGATATCGATAATATTCGGTAAGAAATAATTATAATTATGTTTGGACTAGAATTATACTTTTCCAACACAAATAAAAGATGTATTTAATATTTTTGTGTTTATTCAAACAAATTAGCCTATTCTATAAATCTATTCTAGATTAGCGAAGAAAATACGCAGAACTAAAAGATATATGTATGTACATGTAATGGAAAGGTTTTCATCATTTCTTCTGTAATAGGATTTAAAGAAATGTCTATAGATACAAGGCACAGCTGTTCTTCTGACTTGAGTTCCCTTCTTTCTTCAAGTCTTTCGGCTTAAAATGCTTGCCACACACATAGTTCAACTGATGTAATTTTACAATGGGCACATAAATCAAGTCTTGGTTTCCAGTCGCAGCTACCCATTTTTACATCTAAAAAGAAAAAAAGAATAGGATTTTTAGTCCTTGTGCCAATTTATATATACGATATAATTTATATATAGATAACTGACAGGCAGCACTATTGTTTACCTACAAAGTACTAGGATATGAAACTTTAGAATATTTCCTTATTTTTTATGTTTCATTGAAATATATCACATTATATAACATTATAAATATTCATTGATCTTTATCTAGGGACATTTTGCCATAAATACCTACCCTTTTTTCATTGCTTGACCGGCATGTTGTTGTATGCCATATTTCGCACGTTATTTTGCTTGTTTTCATTGCGCTCCTTTCAATGCTAATCAAATAAATATAGTAACACTAACACTAGAAGTGTAAAATCACATTTATTTGGTATACACAAAGCACTTTTACAGTATGTTTTTTACGTTTTTAGACAAACTACATAACGCGGCTAAGTTCAATCTGGATAATAATGTGACAGTTGTGTCATTTGCCACTATTGACAGCCAAGGCGGTGATGTACGTATAACCCGTTTAATTTTGAAAGAATACTGTTCCAAGGGTACATAGTGAAGGATGCTATCTTCACGTTTTATACATATAATAGTAGCCATTAAAAAGATAGCACGTTTCATACATTCGGTTTTTCTTAGGAACTTGCGCCAGGCTGTTCTCAACATTTGAGTTGTCAACTGTCAACTCTATCAAATGTCTGGTATTGTTTTGACACTTTTGACATATCCTCTGCGAACCGTGTCGTCACTTTGGTATCTAGGCAATAGCGTTGCGTTTCGACATTTTAAATTTCGCGCGTAAATTTTCCACCTTTTATTAATTAATAAACGTGATTATATTAAATATAATGTTAGAGGTGCCTTTCTTTACTGATAAAGAGTGTTATAAAAATATATTCACTTATATCTGAATCACACGCATATTCCCTATTATTCTGAACAACCTGGTCAGACCAGTAACCGGACACCTGACTCCAAAGTCATGGATTTAACCGGGATAACACTGGGATGATGATGATGAGGTTCAAAGAGAGGGTTAATCGTACAAATAAAAGACAATGCTATAGCTCCCTCGATCATCGATAGTTTAAGACGAATTTATTTACATAGTTATAGTTAGAAGTACAGCTCTGGTCTTATCTGTTTAAAAAATAAAAACGACAACGAAAACTTTGTGAAGCATCTGTCACAATTTTTTTCTGAACAAAATGTCGTCCTACTGAAATAAAAAACTGCCTCCTTAAGTTTTGGAGTTCCAAAAGTATTATTTCATGGCCCCGTGAATCAATATCTTGTGTACTAATGATGCGCGATTATTCGAATACAACTCGAATAACGATTACATACTATTTTTGATTAGACTGATTATTACTAGAAAATAAAGGTAATAATTTAGAATGTATCGACTGTAGATGAACGACTGAGAAAGAATGTGTTGGATACAAGAGTGTATCGAGGGATCGGCATCCACACAGACCACTTCTTGGTGTTGAGCCGAATAAGTGGGCTCTTTAAAGCTCGACACCGAGAGCATAATGAAAATAGAGTCTTGGAAAGAATAAAAGTAGAAAATCTGCAAGAGAAAGATGTGAAAGATGAATATAAACGAAGATTGATAGCAAGGTTTGAGAGGTGGGATGGCATAAACGATATGGATAAGTTATGGCAATCCTTTAAAGAAGAGGTAGTATGTGTGGCGTCTGAAGTATGTGGTGTGATCAAGAGAAGGAAAATACGAAAGGTTAAGAATACATGGTGGGACAAGGATGTACAATCAGCAGTGTCAGAGAAGAAGAAAGCTTGGTTAGATTGGTTGGCTGCCAGAGCAAATGAAAGAATGGGAAAAGCAACGAGTGAGGACATAGATGAAGCTAGAAAGGAGTTTGTTAGGTCAAAAAGAATAGTAAAAGAAATGGTTAAAAGGAAAAAAGAGGAAAAGAAAGATGAGTTTGATAGCAGACTATCTGAAGATTTCCGGAGAAACATTAAGTTTTTCTGGAAATCCGTTCGTGCAGTTCGAGGAAGAACTAAATCCTCAGAATACATCGATCAGAGACAAGAATGGAAGGATAGTGAATGGTGAATCGTGCGTGCTTAAGAGATGGAAAGAGTATTTTGAAGGTTTATTTGAAAGAACGGCGGTAGAGACACCCATCGATGAAATGAATGGTAGTGATAGCAATGATGAAAGCGTTATTGGCGTGGATGAGATCGTGAAAGCACTGGGAAGTATGAAAGCAGGTAAAGCTGCAGGATATGATAGGATTACAGTCGAAATGCTGAAGCTGGACAGGACATCATAGTTGGTCAGTTGCAGCGGTTATATAATTGTGCTGGAGCACCGGTCGAGTACCTAATGACTGGGCCACAGCTGTAGTTGTGCCTCTTTATAAAGGAAAAGGCTCGCAACAAGACTGCAAAAACTATAGAGGCATTAGCCTTCTCAGCATTGTTGGCAAATTGTATGCAAAGGTACTGATTGAAAGAGTTATGAAAGTAACCGACAAGAAAATATGGGGTGTACAAGCGGGATTCCGAAAGGGTATGAGATGTACGGATCAGGTTTTATTCCTTGCGAAGCATAGCCGAAAAGTTTTTGGCCAAAGGTCAAAAGGTCTATTGCGCATTCGTGGATTTGGAAAAGGCTTACGATAAAGTGGTGAGGAATTAAATGTGGTCGGTGCTGTCAATGAATGGGGTCGACAGCAGCCTCATTCGAGCTCTGAAATCCCTTTATGAGGATCCTAGAGCTTGTGTGAGGATAAACGGGGCATACACTGACTGGTTTACCATCGAGAAAGGTTTTAGACAAGGATGTGTAGCATCGCCGTGGCTGTTTAACCTCTTCATGGACAGTTGTTTGCAAGATTTAAAACATAGTGACTGCGGATTAAGAATGAATGGGTTACTCGTCAAATGCCTTCTTTATGCTGATGATCAGGTAATACTTGCGTCTTCAGCGGAGGAGTTGCAGGAGATGGTAGCAATCATGCATGGTGCGTTAGAGAGGAAAGGAATGAAAGTGAATGTAAGTAAAACGAAAGTTATGGTTTTTGAAAAGGAGGAATGCGTTACGGCTTGTAATGTTTTGATCGATGGACAGCGAGTTTAACAAGTGAATGAGTTTGTATACTTAGGTACGTTATTTACAAGAGATGGTAAGAATGAAGAAGACATTGAAAGAAGAGTTAATGCAGGTAATAGAGTGAATGGAGCGCTGAAGGCGTTTATGAACAGTCAAAACGTGTCCAAAAAGGCACGTTTGGCTGTGCATAGAGGGGTGTTAGTGCCTACCCTTATGTATGGTAGTAAAAGTTGGGTATGGCAGAAGAGACTTGAAAGTAGAATAAATGCTGTAAAAATGAGGGCACTGAGAAGTATGTGTGGTATATCTTTGACCGACAGAGTAAAGAATAGTGTGATAAGAGAGTGGTGTGGGGTAAAAGAAGACGTAGTGACAAGCATCGAGAAAGGCATGTTAAGATGGTTTGGGCACATGGAGAGGATTGATGACGAAAGACTGACAAAGAAGATATATAAGGCAAATGTGAATGGGACAGGACGAAGGGGAAGACCTAGGCGGACGTTCTCTGACCAGATTGGAGACATCCTAAAAAAAGGACAGGTCAGAAGTACCCTAAACAGAAGAGCGTGCATGAGAAACTTGATGGAAGTGAATGAAGCAAGAGAGGTATGTCAGGATCGTTGCAAATGGCGTTCCGTAGTCTCTGCCTACCCCTCCGGGAAACAGGCGTGAGTGTATGTATCGACTGCTATAATAATATATGCATTTGCACCATCTGGCATGATTTGCGAATTTGCTATGGTTTTTGTGTAACAAGCGCGCATCCTTAGTGTGCAATTTAGACATATTTCTACATGTATCGTGGCATATTGGAGCTATTTTCAAATAAAAACCGAAAAGCCGAAAATCGGGCCCAGTGGCGTGCCATTGAAGGCCTATATCCAGCGATAGACTATGCCAGGCTGATGATGATAATAGATATTTTTAAGTAACGAACCCGTATTACGCCATGATACAAGTATGAACGCTGTGTTTACTCCTATACGACAGTCGCCATGTTGCCCGATAATAGTCCTCAATAGGACCGGTCTACCTGGTGGACTGTCTTGTCTTAGGCTGGCTGTCCCCTGAAGCGGTGATAGCGGAATCTAATAACATAGTACAACATATAGAATTGCATTTCTAATGCTGGAGAATCTATAGAGGCAACCTCGTTTTGAGTGACTGCTTGGCCTGGTGGCGGAGCAAAAGTAGTCGCTGTCTTAACCTGTAGCACGATACGTCATGAGGTTGAGGCAGTATCTCCTTTCCCGCTATCGCGAGTCGAGGAAGCCACTTAAACCGACGCTTCTTCTAGTGGTTACACCGCTTAATAGTTCTAGGAATTTCGATCAGATTCTATCGGTTCCAATAGACAGCCAGTCTTACTTTACGTTCACGACCAGCAGCGCCCTCGATTTCGATGTACATGTTGCGCTATGCTCTGCCGCGGCCGACGTCGCGTCAGGTAGAGCGTGGCATGTACATCGAAATCGCTACCGCTGTCACCCGCCGCTGCTGGTCGTGAACGGACCGTTAGGGATCATTTAATTTTACGGAGGGGCGGCGCGTGGCGTCACTCGCGCACGCTCACATGTTTAAGAAGTCGCGGGACGCCGTATGTTCTACGCAAAAGCTTTTCCATGCTCTAATCCATGGTTATAAAATTATGTTCGATATCTTCGCGACGCACCGTGCGCTTCTTAAACAAGACCACATATCACCATATTATTTTGTTTGTATTTGCGCGTGTGATGCCGCAGGCATAGTTATTCATAGCCTCATTTCCCGCGCCGCCTTTTTGTAAATAAGGCCTTGTCACGGTACTGTTATTTATACGGTATTCTAACTTTATACAAATGGTCAGAACGCGAGTCATACTTACGAGCCTGATGCCTTGCTAGATGGCCGGTTTCAATTCCGGGTCATTTCGAGGGGGGTATGGTAGTGGATGCGTTGGTAAATAAATGTAACGTTTTCTAGAGGATAAGAAGTAATTTGCATTACTTTTTATTCTCTAGGCAAAGTAAAATTTGACAAGTTCGAGTCTATACTACCCGTATGTATGACCCGATCTAATGGATAGGTGCTAGGAATCCAGGACAGTGAGGCCTAATTACTGAACAGGGGGACAAGACGCAAAATTCCGGGACAATCTCGGATTTCCCGGCCATCTGGCAACCCTGGCGTAGGCATGACTCGTGTTCGAGCAATTTGTACGAAGTTAAAATACCGTAGGTATAGATGTCACTACCAAGTATTAGTATAGCGCGTGCCGCACGTGCGTGCACGGTGTAGCGTGTGCCGCGTGTGCCGCGTGTATGTGCAGCGTGTTCTATAGTGCGCGTGTATGTGTGGTGTGTGACGTGTCGCGTGTGTGTAGGTGGAGCCGGCCGCGCCGCCCGCGCCGGCGCCGCTGGCGTGCGCGGCGCTGCGCCTCGCCGCCGCCTCCACCGACGTGCCGCCGCGCGCCTCCACGCTCACGCGCTCCTAGCTCCCCACCACCACCACCACCACCACCACCACCACACCCACTGGGACGCGAGCCGAAGAAAAAATACACACGACGATGTTGCCGCACCACCACCCCGCCTGACGACTGTTAAATAACCCAACATGCACAGTCCTAAAGTGACGCCTAAAACCGTCCATGTTGTGCAAAATTAAATACAGACAGTCTACCCATGATCACGGCTACTGTAACCCACGTCGAAACGTTGGGGCAAATAAGATATATTTTACCTTTATTTTAAATATATCATAGGTACGCGTTAAATAAACATTTGTAAAAATTGTGATATGATCGTATTATTTTGTAAATTCAACCATACGTAGTACCTACTTTTCTTATTGTTATATTTGCAATCTATCATCACTTTAAAATATAGGATGACACGGCGCAGACGTTATGGATAACGTCTGCGCCGTGTCATCCTATATTTTACCGTTGTTAACGACTGCGCAGTGCGCGGACGATACAGTAGGTACTATTTGAGAAATATGTGCAGGTATTTTGTCAGGACGTTTTTGATACACTAACTGTGTATCTTGGGTTATTTGTATATCAATGATGCTAAAGCTACACTCATTGAAATGTTGAGTACCCGACATTCTTTTGTCGAGTGATGCAAATATGTATCGGGCGATCGTGTGGTACGGCGACGTCGACGCTCCGTTAGTTTGTACATTTATTTGGTCGCTCGCTGGGCGTACACAGTGAGATGCTGTTTCGACTCTAGTGAGATTAGTTTAGTGTGTACATGTGTTGTATATTTTATGTACGTTTGATACGCACACGCGCGCACGCCTCGCGCGCCGCGACTAGTCGGGTGTCGAGCGCCGAGTGTCGAGTGTTGAGTGTCAAGTGTCGACGCCGAGTGTCGAGTGCCGAGTGCGCTGCGTACACAGTACGCGGCGCGCGCGAGGCGTGTGCGCGGCCATCTTGTTTTTGAATTGTTTTTGTAAATGATATTTTGTTATCGCAGTCGATGATTGCAGCTAGTACTTGTTATGATCACTTTTGGCGATAAATTGTTAAAATGAACATCCTGACGGATGAAAAATATGTTGGAGGTGCTATGTATGTGTATGTATATTGTGAAGGGAGCTTGGCACCGCCCGCGGGGCCGGCTCAAACGAACGCGTCAAATTATTATGTTGTTGTTTGTGTAAATTACTATTATTATTAATTGTATTAGTTGTATTTATGAGTTGTACATGTGAGTGATAAACTCGGTTTAAATTGAGAGTTATAAACTATTTGTATAGATAACGCGGTGGCGGTCAACTCCACCGAGCTGTAAAATTGCAAATTGAAAAGAATATTATAAAGTAAACAGTAAGTAAATAAAAAAAGTTGGACAATACTTGACTCTTTTATTTTGTTAACAAACGTACACCGGCGACATGTTATTTTATGCCTCAAGTAGACGACAATGGTGATATCAAATCGCTCTTAACTGCAAGCTGGCCAGACATCAGAATATGAGTAAAAGAGTATTTTGTCCGCTTCCCGAAAAAGCTTGTTTCAAAAGCCGTGACGTATAAACGCTCTTGAGAAACGGCTTACCTGCATTACTTTTTAGACAAGAAGAGAATCAGAGTAAAAGGGCATATTTCGCCGTATACACTGCTACACTTACTGGCAGTAAGTTTATACGGCGAAATTTCAGCAGTAAGTTACTGCTGAAAATTCATATTGACTTACCTACCTTGTTAAAAGTTCTGATTTCTGATGCCGTGTAGTTACATTATCGAAAAAATCGAATTGAACTCTGTTACTTTAAGTAAAACTCAGTTCACGGGAGATGTATTTCTTGACCCTGGACTACATCTAAATGTTCTGCCAGATCATTATTTGCTGAATATGTCTTGTTCTGTTCTGTCTTAGGGGACAAATGAGGCACAGGTTAGAAATAAAAAGATCTATATGTACCTCTCCGTACACGTACAGTCGAACAACTTCCCGCTAGACCACCATAAAGGCGAGAATCGCTAAGCAAGACATCGTCGCTTCCAGTGCTTCTTTACACGCACATTGACACTCGTATACAAAACCAGTTTCTAGTGTGCCTCGACTCTGAGCGAGCCAAGGGGTATTTTTTTTCAAACTGGGCCGCCGTCGACTTGTTTGATTGTACGTGGTAACGGATTATTACGAATACAAAGTGTCACTATCTCATATAATTCTGAGGATGTCGTTAGAGGCGACTAAGAAATAGGTACACGAACCAAATAGAGCTTCTTTGGGAAGGGAAGGAAAACTCTACTTCAAAACCTATACCAATCGTCTGGCCAGCGCGGTAGGTATAGTAGCTACCTGCGCCAACTCCTTTTCACCTACAGTTCAAATTAGGAGAGGCTTAAGTCCGGTAGCGGATTATGGAAGGCAGCAAAGAAGAATTAGCTTTTCGACAAGACGGCTGCCGCCTGACCTGCTGATATCGCTGTCACTTTGAGTTGCTCAAAGGGACAGCGATATCCCATAACTTAGACCAGTCTCCGTATATTGAAGGATAGGTATTGACTCTAAATATCGGCTGTCAAAGATCCTTATGGCAGAACACAAAAATTCGAAAATGGTGCGTTATGAACCAATACCAAAGGAGTCAGATTTATACAGAGCACCGCAGTCATTAAGGATTTCGTGTGGGGTCTGGCCCCTGTTTAGTTCGTATTTGGCGCCGTTGGTGGCGCTGGTGCCGTTCTCTGTCTCTCTTGTTATCGTAGGCTTATCGTAGGTAAGATACACCGTCTCTCTTGCTATTACACCGGAGGTACGACTGCCACGCCAAGTTTGTCTGCAGAGCGCCCATAGGAAATGTGCTTCTATTTATAAATCTGACTTCTTTGCCAATACCCGGCACTCGGCGGGTGACAGCCTGTCACGTTGGTTCCATCAATAGGTTATCGCCATCGATATATATGTACTAAGTGGTTATCGCTATCACCACTGCCTCACAAAGCATAACGTCGTAAACGAAAAATCGAATAAGTTGAAATCTTACTCTTTATTTGTATATGAAACGTCCCTCTGGGGGGCTCCACGTTGTCACCTATAGTAAAATAAAAATAATTAGGTAGGTACCCTGAAAAAGAGCTGTAAACGTTTAGTCTCTGCCAACATTGGTATGCAACCTGTTGTGTAAGTAAGTACCTACCACAAATCTGTGGTAAACTGAGCAAATAAAACTGAGATAAGATTGAGCAAGTTTCTGTGATCCTGATATTCATACCATCTGAATGTTAGTTATCATGACCGGTTTGAACGTCTATGAAATTTCTGAAATTGAAAGAAAATACGATCAATCAGGTATACCTACCTATTGTAGCATTTCCATACAGATCGGTAGGTAAGCAACGATGTTCCTGACGACAGGTACAAATCGCTGATGAAAAACTAGCTTGATGATTTCGATTCTATTAGTTATTCTTCTGTGGATTCTAGAGATGTCAACATGGATGTCAATTGTCAATGTTTATTTTACAATAATCTGTGGAGCTCAATTATGTCCTTCGACTATATATATAAGATTATGTCAAGGCAAAACCTTCAAAACGTTTTATATTTACAATGTGGGTTTTAAAATAACGACTCAATTTTCTGGCCTCATCGGACTAAATTTTACAATTCTAATAACTAAATAACCATAAGGATATTTATGGCAAACTACCTAATTAGAAAGTGTCCTGCAGACTGCATGTCGCTGCTTTAAAAATGTTGCAATATCATGCACCGATGTAATTCTGAGGATATAGAAACATAATATTTGCAGTAACTCGGCGGTTGAGTATGAGCGGTGGGGAATGGCGCGTGCATGGCGTTCCAGTTCGAGTTGTGAGTGAAGTGAACAGTAACGAGTACGATGCGTTAGTTCTTGTGCTTACCGCGGCCGTGCCGCCTCTGGCACCGCTTAAGGACTTCGTCGCCGCTGTCAGAAAGGTAGACGCTGCTATCGACAAGGTACTAAATTCAGGCTTTCTATCATTTCTTTCAAATATCGTTTACATTCATATTTTTTGACATACCTACTGAACGTGCGTTTCTACCAGACACAATTTAAAGCATCAACTGTAGAGCGCACGTCATCAACAAATAATTCGTGTAGGCACGGTAATATAATCTAACAGTATTGTAACTCGGCCGTCTTCGTGAGTTATATACCTACCAAACGCGCCGCATGCGAGCTGCGGCACGATAGCGGCTGCGGGTACTGTAGGCACAGTCCGCCCAGTCTAATGGGTACTCTGCTCGAGGCGCGTAGGTATAACTCGAGTTTCGTGCGTTTGTATGGAGTTACAATACTGTTAGATATTATTACCGTGGTGTAGGTAAGTAGGTATATGTTTGTTACAGAATGTGACGGTGTTGCCATGTCCGCATGTCTCCGGCGGTCGCGTCATCCTCTCAGGCACTGGGCCAATCACGCACTACGATGATGTGAGGTGAAGACACTGAATGCTGTGTCCGAAAATACTATCAACATTTCTGCAAACAATCTGTTTTTTTGTAGAAGCGTCGCGGAGGCATCGCTAGCGGGCATGCGTCGGGCAATCGCTTCAGGCGCGTTGAAGCCGGTAGTGGCGCTTCAGCCGCATCCTTCGTGGCCCGCCGCTGAGCTGGTCACGCTACTCGGCGCTCTGGAGACGCTATACGTGGTACCTATCATTATCGGATCTACGTTTTGTTCGAACCGGGGCAAATATTGAGAATGGCGCCCCTTTCCAACAGTTTTCCAAGCAGTTCCAATTTTTCGTTATATGTCGTGGCATGATTTTGACGCCCCCATGACCCTGTCACCCGGGGCAAGTGCCCCGGTCAGCCCCCCTGTAGGTCCTACCTATGTCTATGTCTGTATTTGATCTGTAATAAAACGATCTGTGGTCAATTTTTGTAATATACGAACGTTTCGATTCTTCGAATTTGAAATGGTTGTCTCTTTCGGATATTGAGCTATCAGTTGGATTTCCATGTCCAGTACACGGCTGAAAATAAACGCATGAATGTCATTGCATGTCCTGTCTTTCAGCCTTTGCAGATCCGCGAGTCATTCCCTCATCGAGGACACAACATCGCGGCGCTGGGTGTCTACGGCGAGGGTGTGCGTTTGCCAATGGAACAGTTAGTGAAAGAGGCCACAGCGCTTGAAGTGTCCCGGTGAGTATGTAGCAAGCTAAAGTCACACAAGACAAAAGCGTGTAGGGACACACGAATACACGTACAAACTGGTGAAATATGCCACCAACCTCGCAGCTTTGTGACTGCGGCAGCTAATGGTGCATTCAGGACTTTGCAGAGAGGGGCTTATTTTGGGTTGGCGTAGGGAGGATGAACCTGTTGAAGGAAGGTTTGTAGGAAGGTTTGCAGGAAGGTATTCAGAGAATCAATAAAAAGCAATTTATGAAAAAACTGCTGCACCTGGAATGCTTCGGTCTCCCCATAACATATCATTCGAGGGCTGAATCGGAACTGTCGATGAATAACATCATCATCATTATCATCAGCCTACCGTAGTCCAATGCTGGATACAGGTCTCTCCATTGCACGCCACTGAGCCCGATTTTCAGCTTTTCGTGTCCAGCCACTTTGTGTTTATCGTCAACGGACAGACGAAAATATCTAACGTAGCGTAACTTGTACAGAGGCGTAGTACGCGACATTGCCGGCGCAGATCCTGAGCGTATGACTGCGATGAATACGGCGCGCTACCTGACCGACCTGTTCCAAGGGTCTGATGTGTCTGTGCGAGTCATCGACAATGCTGATACCATCAAGAAAGAGTACCCGCTGTTTGCAGCCGTTAACCGCGCCGCTGCCGCCGTTGAGAGACACCGCGGTATGTCACATATTTTTTATACATTATACAGACTTTCGCATTCCATTGCTGGACGTAGGCGTCACCTAATTTGGCACATTAAAATTGTCATTATGAGGATTTGGCCTACTATATACCACTGGCCTGTTTAGGTATAGGGTTTGATTTCAAGTTTTTTTTATTATTCTACACGTTAGTCGCCCCTTACGATATTCACGGAATGAAGCCACTTTGTATTCTTACTTCATCACAACAGGGATTTCATTATACAGCGGACCCCGGACTCCAAGGCATAGGTCTGGAACGCAACCGGGACAGCGGTAGGATGATGATGATTGAAAATTGCAAAAAGCTACGCGTTTTAGGAAAGATATAGAAGTAACTAAATAGTAAGACAAAACTACATTTTGGTGCGGAATGGTGAAACTGCTACCGTTCGCGTTAGTAAGTAGTTGTAGCAGACACATGTCCGTTTAAATGGTGACAAAGGCTGGCTTCAATTTGCAAAAATGTCACCCGAGGTTTTCTGTTCGTTCAGGTTGCGTGGTGTTCCTAGAGTACGCGCCCAAGAGCTACGACCGTACCGTCATGCTGGTCGGCAAGGTGAGTCTCATTCATCACTCACATACCTACTGATTGGTAGCTACTGGTATATGTGGCTGAATAAGTGCCACCAAACCTTCATTATTATGTTTTCTTAGGGTGTGACGTACGACACTGGCGGTTGCGACGTCAAGGCGGGCGGCGTGATGGCCGGCATGTCGCGCGACAAGTGTGGCGCCGCCGCCTGCGCCGGCTTCGTGAAGGCCTGCGAGGTACTCAAGCCAAACCTTAAAGTCGTCGCCGCGCTTGGAATGGTACGCAATTCGATCGGTGAGTGCGCATACGTCGCTGACGAGCTGATCCGCTGTCGGCGTGGACTCGCTGTAAGAGTTGGCAATACTGACGCTGAAGGACGCATGGTAATGGGAGATCTGCTCGCTGAGATGGTGGAACGCGCCCGCGGAGAGAAATCCCCGCATATCTATACGATAGCTACGCTCACCGGGCACGTTATTCGCGCCTACGGGAGCGAATACACCGGCGCGTTGGACAACCACGTAGCACGCGAGGCTGGGCACGCGCGTTGTCTGCAGGCGGCCGGCGAGCGAGTCGCCGATTTGTTGGAGGTGTCAATCATCCGACGGGAGGACATAGCTGAACACCGCGGCAAAGTGCCCGGGGACCAAGTGCACCAGGCGCCGAACCTTGCGTCGGCCCTTATGCCACGCGGCCACCAGGCGCCGGCCGGGTTCTTACTGCTGGTATCAGGACTGGACGAGGAGAATGTCCGCTACACTCACTTGGACGTCGCAGGCAGCGCCGGGTTAATGCCCACACCGCCTACCGCAGCTCCGCTAGTCGCGCTGGCGGCGCACTATGGACTGATCACCTGCGGGCTCGAGTGTACCTGCCCGCATGGCCCTCAACCAGACCACGGCGCGAAGAACTGAGCTGCAACACGCTGATAGCTAACACCGCCAACTGTAATTTGGTAGTCATCAGAGCCGGATCCAGTGAGAGCGGCTTTGGTGCCCCAAAAGCTTTCTTTCTTACAAAGACATGGATAATAACTCCCTTCAACAAGGGCAAGCTTGCCACCTCTTCAAGTCAAGAAAGAATCCTGGATCCGCTATTAATAATCACCAGCGTGCAAGTGACACCCAGATTTTAAAGTAGGTAACCCACCTGTGACTATCTATTTTCTTGAGTCTGATACACTCTTGTTGCTTTGTTTAAAATAAATAAATAAAAACACCTCAAATACTAACTGTATTTGTTAGCGTGACTTCTATTTTTCCACACACCTGACTGAACTGAATCTATTAAGTCTGCTACTCTGTTGTCTAGTTACGCTGTACACATATTTACACTACATACTGTTACAAAATTCATGTGGTAATTGACATTATGGCAATTATGTACAATAACTAACTGCTTTAGTGTATTTTTTATCAATTTTGTATTTACCTATAATCAGATTCATAGGTAGGTAAATAAAGTTGTACCTACTTACCTATATGTAGCAGTTTTTTTTATTATTTTCTTTGGATTAAGTGTCTTGACATCGAATGTTCCCAACGACAAATGACTAGCTTGCTATGTGTGTACAAGTGCACCCCTCCCCCGCACTTCTCTCGGCGCCCATGGTAGTAGCTAGTACGACTTAGTGGTGAATCCAGGTTTTGGTTATTGGGGGAGGGAGTCTTTAAACGGAGGAAGGTTTTATTAAGCGTATATCGCTAATAAAACCTTCCTAAACCTAAAAAAAATCTTTAGAAGACAACAGATTATTTTTGAGGAGGCTTGATCCTCCTAAAAGACTCTTCTCCTCACCTTGCGTCCACCAATGGTATTTACGACTACTAGATAGGAGGACGGGATGTGTTGGTACTTATTTACGTTGATTGACTCTTTATTGAGGATGGTGCATTCACAAAAGCAGATTATTAGTAGACCTGAGGACCTAGTCTGACTGTGCACACTAATTTATCCTCCCCCACCCTTAGATCCGGAACTCCAACCTTCTGACAGTTTGACAATAGACCTCTACTTCTCTTCCAAATAAATTTCTGACCCCGGCCTTGTCATCGTCGTTCTAGCGTAATCTCGGTTGCGCCCAAGACGCCCTGACCTACTACTCTAACCGAATATCAGCAGCTGTCATATCTAGTTAGACTAGTGTCTGCGGCCTTTTTTAAGCCCTAAAAATAATAAAATTCTGCCAGTGGTTATGACTGCTGCTACTACTCTTTCTCGCAGAAGATCGACGTAAGGTATCTGTGTTTCTGTAGAGTGGTTGGTGAATGAGGCCCAACCCCAATCTTTTATACCGAAGAAGAAATGGAGGCGTTTCGTGGAAGACAGTGAGGATTGCTTCATTTTTCTACTTTTCTGTAGAGGGCTGACAAGACAATGTGCGCGCCTGATATTACTTACCTACCTGGTTGGTATCACAGGCGTCTGAGAGTTAGCAACAAAAAATTCGGACTTTCAATAGGCAAACATGTGTGTAAACGACCTTGCCGACTGTGGTATAATTATACCATAAGGCTTACTAATGCAAGGCGTGTAAGTCTTGATTGCGACCGGGAACGCTAGGATGATGAATATGATGGAATTACTTATCTATGTTCGTTACTGGCAGAAGGTTTATATGTGAAAAAAATATGGAAATATACCGAGACGGAGTTCGCCGGGTCAGCTGGTATAAAAAGCAAAGGAAAATAAAAAAAAATATAACGAGTACAATTTTATTTATGAAACAATATTAAAATACAAAATGGCTCACGTTTACATTTTCCAATAGAGGCCTAAAATCTATTTTGTATATCACAATATTTTAAATAATACACGAAAAGAATATCATCAAAAAATAAAATTATTATGCAATATTGTACTTATGTTTTCAGTTGCAACATGAATATTATTATGATTCAGTTATTAAAGTGACTGAGTTTTTTTGCGTAGCAAGGTGTAATTAGTAATCCTTTACAAAGTGACCTGCCAATCTCTGAATTATTTCATTGAAATAGAGGTTAAAATCAATTACCAAGGGTGGCATTTATAGCGTTTTCCAATCTGAGCGACGCTAACCTTACTTATACGCAGTGCCATAAGGGGTGCACACCCCTAGTTATGGCATATAGGTCCAAGCACAAGGCCCAATTCTCAGTATATTATATATCTTGCGTTACTGACAGACTGACATATGACAGACGGATACATTTTCAATGGCGATGTCATTGAAGCTTACGCAGGAAATATAAAAGAGTAGATACGGCACTACATATAAGTGGTTTTGTGGAATGGTAATCAATGTTGTGTGCTAGCAATCAGCGCTTAATATTAGCGGTCAGCGCTGTAGATAAAAATATCAGTCGGTACAGTGAGCTGTCAAACAGTTAAGGGTAGACAGCACTGCGAGTTAGAGACACCACAGATACACAATTTAAATCGAAGAAAAAAGAACCACTGGCCTGCCTGGTGTGGGTTCACAGGATATTATTTTTAACATGGGTAATATTTTGCCAATAAGCATACTTTTATATTTCATAATAAAATGTCAATAGTGATGTGAACCCGTATGGGGTCATGAGCTTATGGCTAGAAACTGACGTCATAGATTGTAAACGTGTTAAATGTGCAATTTCTTAGTAGCCAGGAGTTAGCTGCACCTATAAGTGCCGTGACCCTATATGGGGTCACAAAAATCTGACAACGTGTTAAATCTGCGGTGTCTTAGTAGTAAGGAAGTTAGCAGCTAACCCCGCAGGTGACGAGCCCATAGTGGGCTGCGAGGGCCAATAGGGGCGCGGCAGTCGGCGGCGCGGGCAGACAACCGGCCGCACCTGCCACGTCTAAATGAGTATAACGGACATTTTCCTTCTCCAAGCCTGACACAAGCAACAAGAAAGCAGCCGGGGCCTGGTGACCCCTGGGCATGGCGCTTGAAGCCGCATTGCCCGCCTGGTGGATATGATCCCCGGCCACCTTACCACGGTGTTCAGCCAAGTCTTCACGGCGAATAGTGGATACCTCCAACATATCAGCTAAGCGTTCTCCAGCTGTTTGTAGCGATCTAGAATGTCCTACTTCCCTAGCTGCATGGTTATCCATTGCCGCGGAGTAAGCAGTGCCGTAAGCACGGACAGCGTGCCCTGTTAAAGTAGCCACAGTATATAAATGGGGAGATTCCTCCCCGCGGGCGCGTTCTACCATCTCAGCGAGCAAATCTCCCATAACCATGCGTCCTTCGGCGTCAGTGTTGCCAACTCTTACTGCTAGTCCACGGCGACAGCGGATCAGCTCATCGGCTACGTAAGCCTGTTCGCCGACGGAGTTGCGTACCATGCCAAGCGCGGCGACGACTTTAAGTCTCGGCTTGAGTACCTCGCAGGCCTTTACGAACCCGGCGCAGGCGGCGGCGCCACACTTGTCGCGGGACATGCCGGCCATGATGCCGCCGGCCTTGATGTCGCAACCGCCAGTGTCGTATGTCACACCCTAGAGAAAATGACGGGTGAAATTTGAAAAAAATCCGTTATAAAATATCGTAGTTAAGGTTAACTACCTAAAAGCACACGCTTTCCGTTATAAACTCGTCTATACTTGGGCCATTTTAACAAAATACAATTTGAAAATAAGACGTTATGAAATATCATAGTTAACGGTTATTAGTTAAAAGCGTGTCCGTATACGCAGCAGGACCCTGCTTTTAATTCGATTGAAAGTTAACTCTTTGCGTGCGTGGTATTTAGTACCTTTCGAATTGTATAAGTAAAAAAATAGTACCTTCATTGCTACAGCGAAATCTTGAATTATTACCCAGCAGGACCCTCCGCTGTTTGAAGGTTTTCGGACCAATGGTATATGTCACCGTTTAGCGATGTATTAGTACCTTTAAAATACCTTGGTTTCATTTTAATATAATTATTACTTTATGAGGAAAGCACCTGCAAAACTTTTATCATGCCAGCAGGACCCTTTTTTGTTTTAACGCTTTCGGCCCCGACAGTCATATTTCTTAATAGCATTTTAATAGTACTTTTCAAATAACCTTACTTGTAATTCAAATATTTTGTATTATAGCAGAAAAATTGTTTTAAAACTTTTAAATATTTTTTTAGCGACTTAAGGTTTAGTTTGGCCAATGTAGGTATGAGCTTGCATAACTTTTAGCATGGTGGCGTTAATCAAAGAGATTTTTATTAATTGAAACCGGTGTTTTTAGATGAACTTATATATTTAATTTTTATGAACACAATTTAATAAAAATCCGTTATGATATGATTATTATTTATTTTGCATCTACCCTCAATTTTAATAATATTTAAGTGCCATAAAAATAATAGCATTGGAATGGTATAATCTTAAGGTCGTCGTGAAAAAAGTTTTAAATCAAATTGCTTGTTAAATTACAAAGTATTTGATTTAAACGTAAGGTTATTTGAAAAGTACTATTAAAATGCTAACAAGAAATATGACTGTCGGGGCCGAAAGTGTCAAAACAAAAAAGGGTCCTGCTGACATGATAAAAGTTTTGCAGGCGCTTTCCTCATAAACTAATAATCATATTAAAATGAAACCAAGGTATTTTAAAGGTACTAATACATCGCTAAACGGTGACATATACTATTGGTCTGAAAACCTTCAAACAGCAGAAGGGTCCTGCTGGGTAATAATTCAAGATTTCGCTGTAGCAATGAAGGTACTATTTTTTTACTTATACAATTCGAAAAGTACTAAATACCACGCACGTAAAAAGTTAACTTTCAATCGAATTAAACGTAGGGTCCTGCTGCGTATACGGACACGTTAAAAGCACACGAGTGCCTTTCGGCTAATTTTGAATCTTATGGTTTCGGAGCAAAATGGCTGTAATGGTATGAAGGATAGAATGATCTTATAAAATAAGTGTTACGTTTTTAGTTACAACGTCCGAAACCCATAAAACAAAAACGTTATAGTTTAAATACATATGTAATGGAAAGTATGTCATATGTGTTTGAGTTAAAGTCTACTTTCGTCAAACAAGATGCATTTTTTATAAGTCGCATACGGTTGTAGTAGTTCGGAAGACTTACCTTGCCGACCAGCATGACGGTGCGGTCGTAGCTCTTCGGCACGTACTCCAGGAAGATAACACAACCTGAACGAACAAAGTAAAAATGAAAAAATAGACAAAATATATCACATTTACGAGTGCCACTGTAGTCATAGGCAAAGCTATGCAGTTTGCGGCAGTAGACAAAGTGGAATTAGATTTATGACTAGATACAATCACAATTATAGTTAGTAATAATACTTGGCTTGGCACCGACTCGAAAAATGTTTGCTCCATTTAGTTCCTTAGTGTTTTTTGAAGTCGGTTTCATTTTATTTAAAAAAAAATTTTACTTTTTGCTTCTTAGTGGTATACTAATAAAAAAATAGTAATAGGTGGTAAGTAGGTACATAGGATAGTGTAGGTGGTACATGATGGGGAGGGCTTCCTTACGTGTCTTTCTTTCTTTATTTCTAGACCTGTACCTTTCTGGCAATTTCAAGTATTTTTTTTGTTTTCAACTAACTACCATAAACACGTTCATTTTAATTCCATCATCTGATTCCGGAAATCATCACAATATTTAAAAAGATAGAGAAAATATGTTCAAGCTACCGAGTCGAGAGAGACAGTCTGAATTCAGAAAGCAGTACCCTCAAATATTAAAGTACCACGATGGCTGATCTTCAGAATGGTGTTCATCTTTCTGGATAACGGAAGACAGATGTCAGTAGCCCCGTAGACAAAAAAGAATTGAAAAATCTCGGCCAGTGATACTCTGGTATCACTGGCCGAGATTTTTCAATTCTTTTCTGCCCTAGGCACCAAAACTCAAGCTTGGGATGCAACAGTAGGGTCTGCCCTAGGCACCAAAACTCAAGCTTGGGATGCAACAGTACTAGCCAAAGGACTCAGATTTATACATAGAAGCACATACTATATCCTATCCTATGGGCGCTCTGAAGACAAACTATCTGCGGCCGCTTGGCTGCGAGGCAGTCGTTCAGCCAGTGTAAGAGCTAGAGAGACGGACCTTCCCCCTGTGTGTCTTAACTACGAGAACAAGAGAGACGGAGAACGACGCCAGCGTCGCCAACTACGAACTGAAGTGGAGGCAGACCCCAGTTGGAATCGGCACACGAAATCCTTAAGGTTTACGGTTCTTAGTAAATCTGAGTTCCTTGTTATTAGTATGGTAAAGATAACATACCGCGGTGTCTATCAACGGTGGCAGCGGCGCGGTTAACAGCCGCCATTAGCGGGTACTCCCTCGCTATGGCATCAGCGTCCTCCAGGACCCGCACGGACACTTCGGTACCTCGGAACAACTCAGAGAGGTAGCGAGCAGTTGCTAGAGGAGTCATGCGCTCCGGGTCTGCGCCACCGATGTCGCGGGCCACGCCACTGTAATATAAAGTGATTATTATTTTTGGTTGGACTTGCCCTGTGCTTCGGCGACCACGTTAAGCTGTCGGTCCCACTGCCACGAAGATCTTTGACAATCGCTATGGGGTGTCAGTACCTCTAAATTAACTGACACTAATGTAAACCATGGAATATTGCTATCCCTTTGCGTGGCGGAGGCCAGACAGTCAGTCGCTTGGAAAAGCTAATAATCATCCAACTCCGTTTAAACTAGTCAGCAGACCCCGGGTTGAAACTGGTAACGCTAGGAGGATAATGATGAATGTTTTTGTGAGGATTTGATTGGTGACGTGATATTAATTGTTTATTCGAAAGGTAAAGGAAAAATAGAAGGAAGGAGAGGACGGTACATACCCAGAAAGGTTTACATTGACCAATTGAAGGAAAAAGGAAAAGTAACGTCGTAAGAAGAGGTCAAATCGCTGGCTAAAGGTACGTGGAAGAGGCACGAACGACAAGCGCTAAGCCCTTAAATAGAAAAAAAGTGCGAAAGATTGTAATAAAAAAAATAAAAGAGATGTTGGGATTAGCTGGGATTCATTTCAGTTAGTGCATTTAAATGTGTATAAAGTCTAACTTAATAGACAGATTGATAAAGATTCCTTTGGTAGTTCTATTGCGATATAGATTCTTGCTGTCCCACCACGTATATGGATCGAATCATAGGAAAGTCGTGCGGCACCTTCTAAGTGCTGTTTCCCGCGCGTCCGTTTTATACTCCCTACAAATTTTCCCTTAGCCCAAACCTATTTCGGGACAGTGTGGTACTGACCGGGACACTTCGAGCGCGACGGCCTCGCTGAGCAGTTGTTCCATGGGCACACGCACGCCCTCGCCGTACACGCCCAGCGCCGCCATCTTGTGGCCCTGCTGGGGGAACGACTCGCGGATCTGCAGCGGCTGGGAAGGAAATACACAATATTTAATATATGTACATTCATACGTGCATACACCTGAGACTACGGACCACCATTTGTTACGATACTACCATGTCTCTTACTTCATTCACTCTGATCAAATTTTTCAAGCATTTTCTTCGCGTTATATATCTTCTTGGTAATTTAATTGCTATCAAGGGCCCCCCACTAGAGATGCAAAAAACCCTACAATTAATTTGTACTTTTCTCAATTTCCCCCTGGCGTACTTGGCCCCCCAAGACAATCGACTGGCGTCGCCCTTGATTACTATCTTTCCGTTCCGTGTGTCTAACTAAACTATCTCAGCATATTTTTCTCGATGCTTCTCACTACCTCTTCTTTTACGCCACAGAGTGTTGTAGACATTTAAAAAAAATATTTGACAAAATACACAATATTAAAAACAAAGCACGATATGTGTACATGTACTTAGTATAAGCGGTATAAGAAAGAGTAGGTAAGTACTAAGGCTCTTATATCGCTTTACGTGAGAAGTTACTATTTTGATCTAGATAAAGAATATTACGTTGAAATGGTCTGCAAGAGAATAGTATGTTTAATAATTTGTTCAATGCAACTTAGACAAATCACATATTTATTTCAAAAAAATATGGTATCGTAAAATGACGTATCCCCATTGCTATTTCTGTAAAAACATATCGCACCTTCGGTGCAACAAAGTCACAAATAGCCAAAACAGCAAAATCAAGCTAAGTACCTATGCCAAATTGTCTCTGAACCATGCCTATACTTGGGGCAACAAAACATCCGTGAAAGTATCTCGAAATTCTACTAGATGGCGAAGGTACCTTTGTGGTTATTGGCGGTTTTCCATGTGTTTTGGGACGACAACGTTTCATTGAGCAGTAGTGCCCACAATAGTTATTTGTGCAACGAGAGAGCAAAGTAGTTTATTGTTTCGAGTGCTGATTTTGAGTTCCGAGCAAGCGAAGGATTCTATTATTGATTCACGAGCGTAGCGAGTGAATCAAAGCTAGAATCCTGAGCGTGGTGAGGGACTCAACAGCACGAGATACAAAAAACTTTGCTCTCATGTAGCACACATAACTTTTCAACACAGCAGTGAGAACACATATTACTTAGGAGACAAAGAAATGAACAGAAATAGATTGAATTCTGCATAATCACTTGTTGATTTAACTCTTCTGGTGATCATCGCTAGTTTCACTCATCTTTTTAGATTATTTTATATATTAATATAATTTAACACGTTACGCTATACCTACTACTACTGTATCAGCATCAGCGAAATTTTTATTCACGCTACTTTTTTAAATCGCGTTTTAATTCCGCGTCCCTGATGTTTATTTTTCAAATGTATCATTGTTGTAATTCTAAATAAAAATGTATTGGTTAAATACTAATTTTATACTTTTAATTAGACTTATTTTTATTAAAATCCAATAATAAATTAAACATGTAAACAATAACATATGTATAAAAAAAGTAATATAATAAATTAAACATGTAAACAATAACATATGTATAAAAAAAAGTAATTTCTTTATTACAAATATCTTTTTTTTTTTGCGTTGCCGTAGGTGTTTTCTATGAGGTCGAATTCCAAAATCGAATTTCGAATTCGAAGGGGTTTGTTTTTTCACTCACTTTTTATATGCATGTGAAAGAGACAGAGCACAGTAAAATTCGAATGTTTCAAATTTATGGCTGAACAATGTCAATTCGTGACACTGAAGATTGAAAAATTAAAAAGCTACTTTGCCTCACGCTCGTATCAAAATCGCGTTTTGTTCACTGTTGTCTCGCAGCAAAAGCGGCATGTTTGAGCTGCTGTGGTGAAAAAGTATTTATGACCATTTTAATTCTCACTTATTGGAGCGACAAAAACGTATATATTTTTAAGACCTCAATTCTAATTTAAAATTTATAAATATTTTGGAGCTACAAAGGCATTTGTTATAAAAGCGTTTTTGTTGATCCAACATTATATGTATTTAACTACACAAATTGGAACTACAAAGACACAAATGTTAAATAATATAGCTTAAGTCATACTGAATAATTCCTGGTGCAACAAAGTCAGACACTATTTTTTGTTATGTCTATTATTAGCAACTTTTTGATGATTCAATATAAGATTTTTACGTAAAACTATAACAAACAAAATAAACAATTAAGTTTATAAAGATTTCAAACCTACTATATCCAGTAATCCAGAAATGAGGAAATAAATGCGAAAAAAGAATTAAAAGTTTTCTCCTGTAAAATTACAAAATGAGGTGTTGTGACTTTGTTGCACCGAAGGTGCGATATATGTACATATGTATGCTCACACCTTTTGGCTAGTTTTAGTCTCACATTACCAACTTCAATAGATCTATAGAACTAAATATGGATCTATTTCTACATACCTAGAGCAAAAATATTTTTTACAGTAAATTTTGTTGACCTTACCATTTTTCACTTACGAACTCATTAAACTGTTAAATAATTCTTAATTTCATTTGAATAGGATCCCAGTTGATTAATTATTTAGTACAAAAAAAGACCGTTTAATTGCGACATTGCGACAAAAACAAATATGTCAATAAAATGTATCATTTTCTCGATAATTTATTCTCTTAGCAACATAGCTCCGAGTTATGATAATTTTATGTACCTGGACTATAAGTTTTACATAACAGCATTTCAATAGAAACATGTTTACAATAATTTTACGTTATATATGGTGGATATATTTTTAGTAGGGGTCGTTGTTTGTTGGTCGATGCCCCCAGTTTAACGGGAGTTACATTCCAATACCCTTTACAAGTTAATAAACTTTGAAAAGCCTATTTTTGTGTGAACTGAGGAACATGAAAATATGGTAAATCTCACCTTAGGTAGTGATCGGAAAATATTAAATATGAAAATATGATTATTTTGTTTTTAAATCAAGAACCTAATTCATAATGGTTCTAAAACAGTCCAAGCGATAAAAAGACGAAATATTATTTTATAGGTCAACTTAGGTTGTGTTGTAACACTTATAACCCCACAGCCTCGCAGAAGTATGGCACTTCCCGTGGCCCCGCCATTTAATGGGATCGGATAGAGGAACACCATGGTGATTATACTGTAGTCCCCCTGGACCGAGACCCTTAATAACGGCCCAGGCGAGGCCGAAAACAGAGGTTTCCACCATGCGTCAAAAAAAATAGAAAACAAATAACCCCGCACCCAACAATATAAGAGTCCGCGTAAACTCCAAATATTTGGTCGACAATTTGATTGGGATGCTATACTAGTACGCATGATAAATAGAGCCATGCCTACTTATTCCCGCTCAGCTTATCGCTATAGTCGTGGCTATAACGTTAGTAGTGAGTGTGTGTATGTGACATAGCTGGGTACCACGTATAGCGCCTCTAGCGCGGCGAGTAGCGCGACGAGCTCGGCGGCGGGCCACGAAGGATGCGGCTGTAGCGCCACCACCGGCTTCAACGTTAGTAGTGTGTGTATGTGACATAGCTGGGTACCACGTATAGCGCCTCTAGCGCGGCGAGTAGCGCGACGAGCTCGGCGGCGGGCCACGAAGGATGCGGCTGTAGCGCCACCACCGGCTTCAACGTTAGTAGTGTGTGTATGTGACATAGCTGGGTACCACGTATAGCGCCTCTAGCGCGGCGAGTAGCGCGACGAGCTCGGCGGCGGGCCACGAAGGATGCGGCTGTAGCGCCACCACCGGCTTCAACGTTAGTAGTGTGTGTATGTGACATAGCTGGGTACCACGTATAGCGCCTCTAGCGCGGCGAGTAGCGCGACGAGCTCGGCGGCGGGCCACGAAGGATGCGGCTGTAGCGCCACCACCGGCTTCAACGTTAGTAGTGTGTGTATGTGACATAGCTGGGTACCACGTATAGCGCCTCTAGCGCGGCGAGTAGCGCGACGAGCTCGGCGGCGGGCCACGAAGGATGCGGCTGTAGCGCCACCACCGGCTTCAACGTTAGTAGTGTGTGTATGTGACATAGCTGGGTACCACGTATAGCGCCTCTAGCGCGGCGAGTAGCGCGACGAGCTCGGCGGCGGGCCACGAAGGATGCGGCTGTAGCGCCACCACCGGCTTCAACGTTAGTAGTGTGTGTATGTGACATAGCTGGGTACCACGTATAGCGCCTCTAGCGCGGCGAGTAGCGCGACGAGCTCGGCGGCGGGCCACGAAGGATGCGGCTGTAGCGCCACCACCGGCTTCAACGTTAGTAGTGTGTGTATGTGACATAGCTGGGTACCACGTATAGCGCCTCTAGCGCGGCGAGTAGCGCGACGAGCTCGGCGGCGGGCCACGAAGGATGCGGCTGTAGCGCCACCACCGGCTTCAACGTTAGTAGTGTGTGTATGTGACATAGCTGGGTACCACGTATAGCGCCTCTAGCGCGGCGAGTAGCGCGACGAGCTCGGCGGCGGGCCACGAAGGATGCGGCTGTAGCGCCACCACCGGCTTCAACGTTAGTAGTGTGTGTATGTGACATAGCTGGGTACCACGTATAGCGCCTCTAGCGCGGCGAGTAGCGCGACGAGCTCGGCGGCGGGCCACGAAGGATGCGGCTGTAGCGCCACCACCGGCTTCAACGTTAGTAGTGTGTGTATGTGACATAGCTGGGTACCACGTATAGCGCCTCTAGCGCGGCGAGTAGCGCGACGAGCTCGGCGGCGGGCCACGAAGGATGCGGCTGTAGCGCCACCACCGGCTTCAACGTTAGTAGTGTGTGTATGTGACATAGCTGGGTACCACGTATAGCGCCTCTAGCGCGGCGAGTAGCGCGACGAGCTCGGCGGCGGGCCACGAAGGATGCGGCTGTAGCGCCACCACCGGCTTCAACGTTAGTAGTGTGTGTATGTGACATAGCTGGGTACCACGTATAGCGCCTCTAGCGCGGCGAGTAGCGCGACGAGCTCGGCGGCGGGCCACGAAGGATGCGGCTGTAGCGCCACCACCGGCTTCAACGTTAGTAGTGTGTGTATGTGACATAGCTGGGTACCACGTATAGCGCCTCTAGCGCGGCGAGTAGCGCGACGAGCTCGGCGGCGGGCCACGAAGGATGCGGCTGTAGCGCCACCACCGGCTTCAACGTTAGTAGTGTGTGTATGTGACATAGCTGGGTACCACGTATAGCGCCTCTAGCGCGGCGAGTAGCGCGACGAGCTCGGCGGCGGGCCACGAAGGATGCGGCTGTAGCGCCACCACCGGCTTCAACGTTAGTAGTGTGTGTATGTGACATAGCTGGGTACCACGTATAGCGCCTCTAGCGCGGCGAGTAGCGCGACGAGCTCGGCGGCGGGCCACGAAGGATGCGGCTGTAGCGCCACCACCGGCTTCAACGTTAGTAGTGTGTGTATGTGACATAGCTGGGTACCACGTATAGCGCCTCTAGCGCGGCGAGTAGCGCGACGAGCTCGGCGGCGGGCCACGAAGGATGCGGCTGTAGCGCCACCACCGGCTTCAACGTTAGTAGTGTGTGTATGTGACATAGCTGGGTACCACGTATAGCGCCTCTAGCGCGGCGAGTAGCGCGACGAGCTCGGCGGCGGGCCACGAAGGATGCGGCTGTAGCGCCACCACCGGCTTCAACGCGCCTGAAGCATGAGCGCGACGCACTCCAGCCAGACATGCCTCCGAAATACTCCTACAGACAAACAGATATTTCATTAAGTGTCGACTTTGGAGGAAAATATATAGTGTGGATTGTGGCGGCAGTATGGAAAGCTCGCAACTTGAAAAACCATTGTGGTCAGAGTATTCACCTGACATCGTCGTAAGCCGTCAGAGGACCGGTGGGCGAGAGGATGAGACGACCTCCGGAAACACGCGGACACGACAGCACCGTCACATTCTGTAACAAATATCATTCCGATTTACATCAGTGCGGCTGAAGTTCTCTATCTTGAAATTAAAGCACGTTTACTTAAAAATAAAAATAGTTTCAAGTGTTTTCCTTGATACAACCTTCCGTTAAAGGCCCCAAACGAAAATCTTTTGACCCCCGTTAGCTTTAGAAGTCTATACAAACTAATGTAATATTCTGTTAATTATACCGAAGTTTGTATTTATTTAAACAACTGCTCATTAGTCACTGCACTTACTTTGGCCTGTTGTAGTTTCTATTGCGAGTCATTGATGAATGAAACATAGAACCTAGATCATTTTGGTGAAAGTCTCTTTAATACATTTCACTTTAGATATATAAGTCACAATTTGGCAATTTAATTTTAGCCTTGCCGAGCCGCGGTAACGAAACTATAGCGCGATTCAGGCCTACAGTACTACTCCATCCAAGCTAGATAGTTGTTCTGGTAGATAATTGCGCTATGGTTCGTTGTGGCCTTCATGAGCATCTTGCATACTACGATTACTAGGACTCACCTTATCAATAGTGGCGTCAACTTGCCTCGCGGCCGCCACGAAGTCTTCTAGCGCCTGTATCGGCGGCACTCCCTCAGTGAGTAGCACTACTAGCGCGTCGTACTCGCTGCTGTTGATTTCGCTCACCACGCGCACCGGCACGTTGTGCACGTGCCATTCGCCACCGCCCATCGTTTAACGCTGGTTTAGTGTCCACACACTGGAACAATAGACAACCTTAGTATTTTATACAACTGCCGACTTGTAAATTAGAGTTTGCGGGTTTTTAGTAATTTGAAAGAGGTTCGAAAAGCTACAATTTGAGTAAACTTGAACGGCAAAGTTAAGCAATGTTTGCACAGGTCACCACTTGGATAGGTGACCGTCGCGACGTAAATATCCCACACCTTTACGTCAGAGCGCTCCCGTGCTTTGGAGGCCACGAAAAACTGGTGCATTCAATTCGACAGTTGATTATTTTGCAGTTTATTATAAAGGACAGAGATAAAAATGATTGAATTGTTTTAGTCATGCTCAATGCATTAATCTGCATTACTACGGAAGCTCGTTTTCCAAATAGGTATAGTTGGCATTGGCACCGGGCATTTTCCACAGAGAACTGTCAGTTTGCCAGTGGCCAGTGGAAGCTCACGCAAATCACGGCACCGTGATTATACATATATATCTAGTGCGTCGGCCATCTTTTAACTATGCTCAATTGGTTTTATTAGTGGGTATACGAATCGTTAGTGTACGCACAATTTAATACTTTTAATACTAGTATTCTATCCAAATGTTTATAACTAAAGCGCTGAACGGAGCATGGAAATTTCGACCGAGGCCAAACAAAGGCTACTGTTATTTACAAAAACTACTTTTATAGGATAAGGAATTCTAGGAGAAGGAAAACTCCGAATTTAAACCAACTTACAGGGAGCATACCCGAAACAAAACCCCGATCTAAGGTGTGAACCGACCCGTGCCGAGGGATTCGTGGCCAGAGGGCAAGCTGGTCGTAAACGGAGGGTGCCTGTGTTGGTGGTCACAGGGCACAGCTGATATTCCGCCTTACCCCCGTAAAGGGCTCTGCGGGGATGGATCGTCTAGATCCCTAAATCTCGTGGGAACGCTATGGGAACAAAAACTTCTTCTTCTACATACGGCGGCGACGCGGTTCGCAACCCATCACGTCTCGTTTCCCGCGAGGGCGAAAAGCGGCCCACGGAAAGCAGGTTTGCAACATTGAATGTGGGTGGAGGAATGAACGGCAAATTGGATGAAGTATGTCAGATGATGGATGATAGAAAGATTGATGTTCTTTGTGTGAATGTAACAAAAAGAAAAGGGTGTGACACCACCAAGCATGGCGCATATACGGTGTATTGGTCTGGGGTAGATAGTACCACCAGAGCCTGTAAGGGAGTTGGTGTAGTACTGTCTGCGCGAATGAATGAGTACGTAAAAGAGTTTAAATGTGTAAATGCTGAAATAGATGGCTACTGTGGATGAGAATGAAAGTAGGATTTACTCGTCTCTTTATTGTGGGGGTCTACGCCCCGGTCAATATAGTAACGGGTATGTCACAACAGGAGCAAGACGAAAGGCAGGAGTTTTGGGAGAGTTTAAGAGAGATTTTGAGGAACTGCAAGGATAATGAAAGATTGATCTTGTTAGGGGATTTCAATGGATGGGTGGGAGTAAAGCGAGATGGATTTGAAAGGGTGGTAGGTGCATTTGGTGATGAGAGTGTTAACGAAAATGGAAAAGCACTGCTTGAGATTTGTTTGGAGTGGAGCCTTTGTGTGACGAACACCATGTTTGATCATAAAAGGATACATATATATACGCGAGAGGCGAAAAATGTTAGAAGAAGTATGATTGATTTTGTGATAGTAGATGAACGATTGAGAAAGAATGTGTTGGATACAAGAGTATATCGAGGGATCGGCATCCACACAGACCACTTCTTGGTGTTGAGCCGGATAAGTGGGCTCTTTAAAGGATGGCGACACCGAGAGCGTAATGAAAATAGGGTCTTGGAAAGAATTAAAGTAGAAAATCTACAAGAGAAAGATGTGAAAGATGAGTATAAAAGAAGATTGAAAGCAAGATTTGAGAGGTTCGATGGCATAAATAATATGGAAGAATTATGGCAGGCCTTTAAAGAAGAGGTAGTATTTGTAGCGTCTGAAGTATGTGGTGTGACCAAGAGAAGAAAAATACGAAAGGTTAAGAATACATGGTGGGACAAGTACACAATCAGCAGTGTCAGAGAAGAAGAAAGCTTTGTCAGATTGGTTGGCTGCCAGAGCAAATGAAAGAATGGGAAAAGCAACGAGTCTAGACATAGATGAAGCAAGAAAGGTGTTTGTTAGGTCAAAAAGAATAGTGAAAGAAATGGTTAAAAGGAAAAAAGAGGAAAAGAAAGATGAGTTTGATAGCAGATTATCTGACGATTTCCAGGAACATTAAGTTTTTCTGGAAATCCGTTCGTGCAGTTCGAGGAAGAATTCAATCCTCAGAACACACATCCATCAGAGACGAGAATGGAAATATAGTAAATGGTGAATTGTGCGTGTTGAAGAGATGGAAAGAGTATTTTGAAAGTTTATTTGAAAGAACGGCGATAGAGACACCGATAGCTGAAGTGAATGGTCATGATAGCAATGATGAAAGCGTTATTGGCGTGGATTAGATCGTGAAGGCACTGGGAAGTATGAAAGTAGGTAAGGCTGCAGGATATGATAGGATTACAGTCGAAATGCTGAAGCTGGACAGGGCATCATAGTTGGTCAGTTGCAGCGGTTATATAACTTGTGCTGGAGCACCGGCCGAGTACCTAATGACTGGGCCACGGCTGTAGTTGTGCCTCTTTATAAAGGAAAAGGCTCTCAACAAGACTGCAAAAACTATAGAGGCATTAGCATTGTTCTCAGCATTGTTGGCAAATTGTATGCAAAGGTACTGATTGAAAGAGTTATGAAAGTAACCGACAAGAAAATATGGGATGTACAAGCGGGATTCCGAAAGGGTATGGGATGCACGGATCAGGTTTTTTCCTTGCGAAGCATAACCGAAAACTTTTTGGACAAAGGCCAATAGGTCTATTGCGCATTCGTGGATTTGTTTGTGTTGTTGAAATGTGGTCGGTGCTGTCAATGAACGGGGTGGACAGCAGCCTCATTCGAGCTATGAAATCCCTTTATGAGGATTCTAGAGCTTGTGTGAGGATAAACGGGGCATACACTGACTGGTTTACCATCGAGAAAGGTGTTAGACAGGGATGTGTAGCGTCGCCGTGGCTGTTTAACCTCTTCATGGACAGTTGTTTGCAAGATTTAAAACATAGTGACTGCGGATTAAGGATGAATGGGTAACTCGTCAAATGCCTCCTTTATGCTGATGATCAGGTAATACTTGCATCTTCAGCGGAGGAGTTGCAGGAGATGGTAGCAATCATGCATGGTGCGTTAGAGAGGTAAGGAATGAAAGTGAATGTAAGAAAAACGAAAGTTATGGTTTTTGAAAAGGAGGAATGCGTTACGGCTTGTAATGTTTTCATCGATGGACAGCGAGTGGAACAAGTGAATGAGTTTGTTTACTTAGGTACGTTGTTTACAAGAGATGGTAAGAATGAAGAAGATATTGAAAGGAGAGTTAATGCAGGTAATAGTGTGAATGGAGCTCTGAAAGCGTTTATAAACAGTCAAAACGTGTCCAAAAAGTCACGTTTGGCTGTACATAGAGGTGTGTTAGTGCCTACCCTTATGTATGGTAGTGAAAGTTGGGTATGGCAGAAGAGATTTGAAAGTAAAATAAATGCTGTAGAAATGAGAGCACTGAGAAGTGTGTGGTGTGTCTTTGACCGACAGAGTAAAAAATTGTGTGATACGAGATTGGTGTGGGGTAAAAGAAGATGTAGTGACAAGCATTGAGAAAGGCATGTTAAGATGGTTTGGGCACATGGAGAGGATGGATGACGATAGACTGACAAAGAAGATATATAAGGCAAGTGTGAATGGGACAGGACAAAGGGGAAGACCTAGGCGAACGTTTTCTGACCAGATTGGAGACATCCTGAAAAAAGGACAATTCAGAAGTACCCTTAACAGAAGAGCATGCATGAGAAACTTGATGGGAGTGAGTGAAGCAAGTGAGGTATGTCAGGATCGTTGCAAATGGCGTTCCGTAGTCTCTGCCTACCCCTCCGGGAAACAGGCGTGAGTCTATGTATGTATGTATGTAGAGCTTCTAGTAAACTATAATGTTAAAAACCGAAACCGCGGCCGAAGCTAGGATTAGTTTAAATAAGAGAATAAACCGGCATACAGTTTTTACAGCCAAGATCAGAGTTGTAGCTCTTCGAACTTCTAAATAAGATACTCATTCGTATTATGACAAGTAAGTAATAATAAAAGTTCTTTCTTCCTTATGAATGTTCGATCTTGTGGTTAGAAGCAATTAATATTAGTTGACGAGGAAAATGTTCAGATTAAGTAGATGTAGGTATAACTCTAATTGTTATTGTAAGTGGTAATAAGTACTGGAAACGCCACAGATGGCCGTTTTCAATTCATTGATTTGTAGTCAACAGGAAGAATAACATAAGTTGCGTAAATCTTTTCCCACTCTATATAAGTAAACGGAGTTTTAATGCTACCTATTATTGCCCTGCGTCAAACGTAATGGACTCGCTATTATTCCAATAGACATACTACATCCAGATTATACAAATTTAGCATCTCTCACGTATTTGTCCCACTTGAAATTCGTTGGCATGCTTTGTTTTCACTTTACGGAAATTTATTCATCATCATCAGCCCGCTGTAGTCCACTACTGGATATAGGCCTCGCCAATGGCACGCCACTAAGCTTGTGGCCATTTAAATGTAGCCGCTTGGTCGACTGCTGGTGCTGCCGCATCGTCGAACAGTCTACTGCTTTAGGTTCTTCTTTACAATAGTAATAGTAAATTTTACAATAGTAAATTTCTTTACAAGTAGACAAGAAGTACTGGCACATAATCTGGCTTCGGTACTCCAGCTGCAGAAGTTCTGCATGTAATCAAAGTCGGTGTGCAGTCCAAATATTACTTTTGTCCTGAGGCAACCCGATCTAATCGTCTAATTTGAAGACAAGTTAGCCTTTTCGTTTCTATCGTATTCGTATGCAGCTATCTTTCGGTTACATTTTCACTTGTCGACAGTCCAAATTGAGGATTCTGCCCTCCAAGGCGAGTAAGTCTTGGATGTAACCGGGATAATCCTAAGCCGATGATGATGAAAGCCCAATTTAATCTATATTTGCATTAAGGCGAGGATTTCCGTGCGCTCAAAGCTGAAGGACTGAAGGACGCGGGCGAGAGCGCGTCGGCACTCGGCAGTAGGAAATTACATATTTTCAGTATTATATCTTTGTATATATTAAAATTCATAATGTGATGACTGACAAACATTCGCTTTTACACGACTTTTCTTTTGGTATACTATTGAAAATCTAATCCTAATACAACTCCAATGAAACGTGAAAAATTCTTTAAACAGACCTATATTCGCGATTATTTTCGATCGTATAAAATGTCAGTAATCGTGTTTCGAATGTCCGACAAATATAGATCTAATGCTGTAAAATGACATATATTCTTTTCCGAATTTAATCTCTGTTATTTACAAATAAACGCGTTTGAACACGCTAGATAAAACTGTATTTTGGGAAATCCGCGCATTAAGTAAGTACACATTTCCTTGATTAATCTTGAACCATTTCTCCGACTAGTCTCAGCCAGTGCAACTTTCTCCATTTTAATATGTTTAAATAAGTTTATTATGTTTATTGCAACAGTAGTAGATATGGATGTAATTTTATTTACTTTTGCCTTTATCAACAGTATCTAAAGCCTTTGTTATCTTCTCATTTCGACATAACAACAGCTGTATAATGTAACACATTTAATTTGATAACGTTTATTTTTACTGCTTTCATAATATACGTATAATTATGCAAATGAAAAGGTCTTGGAAAGTGCCAGTTGGATTATAAAGATATTTTTGGAAGAGACGAGCAGTGGACGAAGAAGTTGCTCCACTAATTAAAGTTCTGTTTTTGTCGCGGCAGAAAATCCTAGCAGCGGTTTTGGACGCATGGTGGAAACTAACTATTTACGCGTTAACCCCCCTCAGACCGGGATCGAGGTCTGGGGGGGGGGGGGTATTCTATGGAGAATGTGGCGACTCGGCGACCTCCGACGAGAAGCGCCGGGACTACCCACTAAAACGATTATGGTGTTCTTCTGTCCGATCCCATTGAATGGCGGGGTGATGGGAACTGTGTTAGCATTACTTCCGCGAACTCGCCTGAGCTGGCCCGCCGAGGCGGGCCCCGTCCCTCACATGCATCCGTCAAAGCTTGCCCTTATTCATCCTTTTACATACTACGACAACCAAAAACGACGTAGTCTACTAACGCTACGAGAGCCGCAAGCGGAACACGTGCGCAGCCTCTCGGGGGACTTATTACTTTTGGTTAGCTTTAGGCCTCGTGCGCACTAGCGATTAAAGTTGGCCGATAGTTTGATCGGTCAACTTTAATCGCTAGTGCGCGCGAGGCCTTAAGCAACTTGTAAAGTCGTCTAAATTGTTAATTAAGACATCTTTAAACTGAACTACAACTAGCTCATTTATCTAGTTAATTAACCAAGCTATTGTTGATCACAATAACTAATCAAAGTTGTTTATGTTGATTGAAATGTAGCTATTATCGGAAATCAAAGTTATTAGCTATTGTGATCTCTAAATAGATACTGATTGGCTTAAGGTGATAAATGTTTTAATCTTTTAGGGCCAAATGATATGCAGGCAGCCCACCAGTGGTTTCAGCTACAGAAACACATTTTTACGACTGCGATCGTTTTCTGGCGATTTAACCGCAATAATATAGCATTGCAATGCGATAGGGCGACTGCCCGCGACGCGTTTCTTTATCGAAATTGTTATTATTTTATTAGGTGATGAGAAGCTAAGTGACTAATGTATGTACTAAGTACGCATTATACATATTATAAATGACAAGACTGCAAAAATTACCGTGTTTACCCACTGGCCGTCCTTTGTTTGCACTTCACTTTATATCTAAACATAACTAATATTTCTCTAAATAATAATAATCGGAGATCGGACTGTTGTGTTAAATGCGCGATACACACAACTAAAATAAATTGCAAAAATACTTCATAAACCTCTGGACTGTGTCAGTTCCAACATTAAGAAAAATGCCATTATTATATTATTATAAACATCACAGCCTTCTAATGATTGCAATGAATGGTTGACATAAACATCAAAGACATAACCATAATTTCTAACATAACATAACTTCACGCCTTTTATCCCCGAAGGGGTAGGCAGAGGTGTATTACACACCCACTTTTCGCCAGTTATGTTTTGGTCCCAATGTAATAGGGGGCGAGCCTATTGCCATCTACCGGGCAAATTATTGAGCGAGCGATAATTAACACTTTTAATACACACATAACTTCGAAAAGTCTGAGGTGTGTGCCCGGGGTACCTGGGGATAGAACCCGAGACCATCGTCACGGCAGTCAGTTACGTACACCACTGGGCTATCGCCACTATTTCTAGGACTAATAAATATGTGTAATTTATTATTCTACACATGCACTTGAATATAAATGATATCATTGGTATCACTGATTACAATTATAATCACAAATCAAAATCTTAGATCAATGGATTACTTGGTGCATCCAAGGCTCCATGCTGGTGCCTTACCTTTGTAACCCTTTAATGGTATGAAACAGATACATATTTTATACATATTTTAAGACAAATAAAGACTTCACCTATAAATAAAATGGAAGTGGTCTGTCTGTAATTTAAAAATAACTTAGTAAGTTTTTCAAGTGCTGTGATCAATTTAAAAATGTTGGTCTTATCTGTCTTTGGTTTAGTCTGGGGTAGCCTCTGGAATGACTGAACTGACTTTAATGGGACTTCCACCGAAAGAAAGTGTCTCTATTGGGCTTCATGTCATATAGGCTGTAACTTGACACACAAGGTGACGCTGTTGCACTTAGAGATAGGTACTGAAAATAGCACAGGCAGAACTGCAGAGGACAGCTAGCATTCAATATTTGTCAATTCAAGGTTCACTCAAAAGCAGTTATTGCTATAAGATAGAACAGTAAAGAAGTATGTGGAAAGAATTATGCATAGGCAGTAATTTTAAATTCACATACAGAATTCCTGGATAAGTACCAGGTTAATAATTAAATTAAATTACAAATTATAACGACAGATAACCAATAGGTAGGTTGTTTTAAAAAGGTAAGACTACAGTTCATGTGAAATAACCATGTATCTTAAAATAAAAAATATCTTGTATGTTTTTTTAGCTCTCAGCTATAAATGGTAAGGCAAGTTCTTGATATTAATGCTATGCGTATATTATTGCAGTTGAATGCAGATTAATAGAATTGTTACAGGTTTATAAATAAGATTTCTTATATACCTATTCTTTGTTAGATTTATGTTTTAGCAAATTTGTAGACAACACTTCAAATCAGGGGATTTTCAAACCCAATTTATAATTTTCCTCCATAAGGGTGTGATTTAAAAAAAAAAATAGGAACCATGAGTGCATAGCACAGAATCTAGTCAATACTACTTAGTGCTTAGAAACAGAAAGATACATATTTTATATTACACACAAAACTGATAATACAAACAGTACCATACATAATGTTATCAATTCTAACTGCCCACAGACTGACTTTGTATCTCTGAACAACACAATACTGTTATTTCATTGTTGTTATTTATAACAGTTACACCAAACATAGAAATATAAACTAATAGTCACTAATACATACTTCCAATCATATTTTTCATTTTAATTACATATTTATTACTGAATGTAGCATGAAATAAAGACATAAATCACACAATATTTATTGAAATATTTATACTTCAATCATTGCCAAGAACAATGGAAAATAATATCAGTTTAGCTATAAGTAGGTGCAATAAAAATAAGTTTATGTAAGCATTATAGTAAGCTTGGTGAGCAAATACTGTTTTACAAATCGAATATTGTTTGTTTTTTTAAACATGCTTTTTTATAGGTAAGACTATGTTTGAAACTTCTCTATTGACTGTTATCAGTGTAAAAATAGTAGGAGAAAATAATCAACTTACAAGCTAAGCGTCGATCCGCAACCGTGGCCGGCCGGTCAATGAGCTAGCCTGAGCGTCGGGCTACTCAGCCTGAACTGTACGAGTTGAATGATCTACCTAACTGTTGTCAACGTCACGGCGTCTTATCAACACATTACAGAAAGTAAATTAATTACCTGAATCTAATCTATCCGAACAGCAAAACTCGCTTCATAAATCTTGATGACGAAGCAATGTAATAAGTAATTATTACAGCCAGCAAGCATTCAATTTTATCACACTAAAGTGTAAGTAACTCTTTAGATTCGTCTGATTAATCAACACAATGAATTCCAAATAATATCTTTACGACACGTATGACGTGATATGAGTTGCAGTTTGCAGTACACGGTGTTTGCAAAATATAAATAAAGAAAACTGGGTTTTCCTCTTTCTTCAACTGACATTAATGACAATATTGACATTAATGAATTTAATGACATATGTCAATTCCGTACAAAATAGTGTTGCCAGCTTCAAAGTCATAGATATCTTCTCATAAACGTCTGTGGTAGGTCAGCTTCTCGTCATGCTAGACAATTTGACCGAGATTGGATATATACATAGAGGTAGTCCTAGTACTTACAAATTGAACACAGTCAACTGACGTGTAAGATACAATTTAGACAATATTATGCCATCAAATTATATAACCTTTGTGATTTTTTCTTTTATAACGATTTTAAAATGATTTTGAATTTAGCCGTAAAATATTTATATCGACTTTTCAAGTGTTGTAAAAAATCTTATCGAAATGTCTATCCACAGTATTTTATCTCGTTAGTTTTTAGATTTCCACGTGATAAAGTTTATAAAATAAGTGGATTGCTACTGCAGCAATCCACTTATTTTATAAATTTTGTCATGGCGAAAATTGGGTGCCTAGAAAGCACCATAGAATTTGTTCCAAGCTTTGCGGAATGTTTTTATAGTATTGACAGATGGCGCAGACTAAAAGAAAATTCTGTGCCAACATTACTCCTCCATTCTTAACGTTGTTGAGGTTTTAGGTGGAAGAATAAGCAAACTCTGTTATTTATCACAAATCATATTAAATATATTCATAAAATATTACCACGACACAATCTACATAAGAAGAAAATGTAACCATAGTTACCAGTCAACATTACTAGTGTGGAGACACGCAGCTAGTGCTGTACATATCTCAACACTCCTCCTAAATGATAACTTGGTTTACAGTTATTATTTAATACACAACTATATATCTAACTTAAATAAACCAACAGTAAACTAACCAACTGAGAATTAGCATAAGAACTTATCAATGCATTTATAAAACTTGTCTTTGCTCAAACTTTTAGTCATAACATCAGCTAAATTTTCATTTGTGCAAATATGTTCAATACTGATCACCTTATTGACAACCAAGTCTTTTATGTAATGAACCCGTATATCAATGTGTTTTGTACGCTTAGAATTCTCGTAATTTTTGGCCATTGATATCGCACTTTTGTTGTCAACAAGTAACATGGCATTCACATCACAACCTAAGTGTCTACATATGCCTTTTAAATTAACTATTTCCTGTGCTAATGATGCGGCAGCTACGTACTCGCTTTCGGCAGACGATAAAGCTACACATTGTTGCTTTTTTGAATACCAAGCAATGGGGTTTTGCCCTTGTAGGATAATACCACCGCTAACACTTTTTCTGTCGCTTCTATCTCCAGCCCAATCGGCATCCGAAAATCCGTATAAATTTTTGTCATTTGTCTTTTTAAATAATAATCCCATTTCCTTTGTTTCTTTCAAATAACGTAATACTCTTTTTCCAGCTTTCCATAATTCTTCATTCGGTTTATCTAAAAATCTGCTCAGATATGATACTGCAAATGTTAAATCCGGTCTTGTTGTTACGGTTAGATAAATTAGACTTCCTATTAGTTCTCGATACGGTACATCTAGAACTTCTGTATTATCCTTCATTTCTATATTGTAATTTCTTTCCATGGGAGTTTTAATTCCGTTACATTCATCCATTTTGAATTTAGTTAATATCTTTTCAATCATTTTTGTTTGTTTCAGTTCTAAAGTATCTTTATTTCTTTTAACTTCCATTCCGAGAAAGTTCTTCATTTCACCCATATATTTTGCGTTAAACTCCTCCTTAAGTGTTTTAATAGTATCTTCCCCGTTTCCAATTACCAGGATATCGTCCAGAAAAATCAGCATCCAGCAGTCTTCTTTGTAATACAAACAGTAATCATATTCTGATCTTTGGAATCCGTTAGCTTTCGCGAATTCGTCAAGTGTTTCATTCCAACACTTTGGTGATTCAACCAACCCATACAATACTCTCTTTAGTTTTAATGCTGTATTATTATTTTTTATTTCTAATCCTTGGGGTATTTTGATATATACATCAGACTTCAATTTTCCATTCAGGAATGCAGTTGGAATGTCAAGTTGAATAATCTTTAAATCATCTTGTACAGCTTTTGATAAGATCATTCTTATAGTAGAATATCTAGCAACGGGTGCATAAATGCTGTCGAAAATATCTTCTTTCTTTTGTTGGAAGCCTCTAGCTACCAGTCTTGCCTTTTTTGTTCCATCTTCTTTTTGCTTAAATATCCATTTTGTATCTATGAGCTTTCTTCCATCGGTTATTTCTTGTTCTTCCCATGTTTCTAATCTTTGGAGTGCATCTAATTCTTTATTAATTGCGGTTTTCCATTCTGGTTCTCTTATAGCTTCTTCGAAAGTTTCTGGTGCATTTGCACTGAGACATATAACAATGTTAGTTTCATTTATGTTTTCTACATTCGTCTCGTAATCTTTAAGATAAGCAGGAGATTTTATTGTTCTTTTGGGTCTGGTTCTTTCTTCTTCAGTTTGATCGTTATTCATTTCTGCATCTTTAAATTCATCTTCCTTTTCTACAATATCTTCCTTTTCTGTATTGATTTCTTCTTCTTTATCTTGAATATACCTTACTTGTTTCACTTCTTCGTTATTTTTGAACTTAATGTCGCTTTCATCAAATCTTACATCCCTGGATAGAACTATCTTATCTTCTTCTGGATCCCATAATCTGTAATCAACGGTTCCATAACATACCATTCTTGTTTCTTTTGCTCTCTTGGCTAACTTGTCCGGTTTGGGTACTATAGTTGCCCAAGCTTTGGAACCAAAAACTCTCAATCTCGATAGGTCGTTTTTACCAAAAAATATTTCGCTTGGTGTCTTGAAACATATGGCCCATGATGGCGATCTGTTCAATTGGTAAACTGCACATTGTATCGCTTCGCACCATAAATGTTTTGGCAAATTAGTTTCCGCCAATAGAGTCCTCGTTTTGTCACATAATGTGCGGTTCATCCGTTCTGATATGTCATTATGTTGTGGCGTGTAGGGTAAAGTATAATCTAAACTAATCCCTTTATTTCTGCAAAAAAATTTCAAACTATTACCAGTGTACTCTCCACCATTATCGCATCGAATTCTTTTTACTTTATTCCCCGTTTCGTTTTCAATTCTTAATACATAGTTCATCAGTCGTTCTGTTGCTTCAGATTTGCTCTTCAGGGGATACACTACGCAAAAATGAGAAAAATCGTCAATAATCGTCATAAAATATTTCTCACCATTAGGTCCTTGTTGTCTTATCGGTCCAGCTATGTCTGTGTGAAGCATTTCGGCTATCATTCTCGTTCTAGGCTTTGGGACAGGTGTGAATGGGCTTCGGGTGGCTTTACCTTCCATACGGGGACTGCAAATTCTCTCAGATACAGTTAAGTTTAATATATTAAGACTTTTTCTATTCAAATGACCCAAACGTTTGTGCCATAGATCTGCTGCATCACTAACATTACAGATTTCGTACTTACATAATTCGGCTTGTAACTTATACAACTTTCCTTGCACGTTGCCGCATAAAAATGTCTTATAATTAAATATTTTAACATTGTTTTTATTAAAGTTTACATTAAAACCTGCCTCGACAATCTTTTTCACTGATAGTAAATTGTATGAAACATCTTTCACAATTAGAGCATCAATATTTATCTTATTATTTTGATATTTTAAGTTTACCTCTTTTATTAGTTGTAATACATTGGCCGTTAGCTACGAATATTTTTACATGTTTATCTAAGTACGTAATATCCGTCATATAATTTTCATATTTTTCATTTATTAAATGATCCGTACATCCCGAGTCTACAATTAGTTCTATGCTACCCCATTCACTCACATTAGCAATAATATCGCTAGCAACGAAACCTATTTCTTCGTCTTCTGTGTCTGCTGCTGAAGCATGTTGATACTTTGCATGTCGTGCACTTGAAAATCCTCTAAATGAGCGTCCACGCGCCCTTGGATAGCTCCGTCCTCGTGTCAATGATCGTCCTCTACTCGGCCCTTGTCCTCGTCCTGATCCTCTGCATTCAAACGACTTGTGTCCACGTTTCCCACAGGAGTGACACGTGAGGAAAGCATTATTCTCATAACTTTCACTATTTCCGTCCATTTTTAACTTTGTCTCCATATCAAGTAGTCTTGCTTTAACAAATTCTAGGTTCAGTTGTTTCTCGGATGCCATAGTCTCTATTGATGTAATTACTTGATCGTATATTTTTGGAAGAGAAGACAGCAGATAGCAAAGAACAATGGCCACTTCTCATACATTGAATGACCTGATAATGAATTATTGTGTATATAGATAAAATGTACAAAAACAAGTAGCTCTATGATCAAGAAATTGTACTGTAAAGACAGTTTTTCTTATAATGGTCTAGGAATTACTTAATACACCGAAATTAGTTCGTATTAATTTGACAGATTCACCCATGTCCAATGTCACCAGCGGCCTCTTTACGTCAAAACCGTTCCGTTGCATCCTTATCCAATGTTTTCAACGGCAGAAATACATTTATATTTATCTTTTTATATCTTTTAACATAGAAAAATACATTCATTTATGATCAGTTTTTAACAACTTGATTCAATTTATATATAAAATTAAGTTTTCTCGAGGTTTTGACATAACCAGTTTTTAAAGATGTGGTATAAGTGAAATGGAACGTAGCTAAACAAGGAAGTATTATCGGGCACAGATAATATAACAGTGCAGCGAATAAAAAGTATTTTGATAAGGATGCGTTCACGAGTTCTAGAACATCTTTACAACCCAAAAGTTTTCTTTTTACCTAGACTTCTATAAAATATAATTGTTAGTGAAATCATTACACTAAAAAATAACCTTAATTTTGAAATAAGTTTTATCTCTATGCATGCTTAGGTCAAAAATGGCCATTGTTCTTTGGTCTTCTGCATCGACGTTAACGTTGATAGCCGCTAATTCGCTAAGAATTCCTTCAAATTTTAGGAAATATTGCTGTAAGTTACTTTCATTGTCATAGCGCATTGTTATAAGCTTCCGTTTTAAATAAAATTTGTTACAGACTGTTTTTTGTTCAAATATGGCTTCTAATGACGTTAACATTTCTTTGGTTGTATTTGCATTCTTTACAATGTCAATATATTTGTCGCTCAGACATTGTACCAAAATTGATTTTGCTCGTGAGTCATCTTTCAAAAATGATACTAGAGCATCTTTTTCAGTTGGTATCTCTTTTAATAATACATTGCTTAATTGCTTTTCTTCCAGCAGTAATTTTAGTCTAAATTTCCAATGACTGAAATTTGAATTTTCAGTCAAAATCGGCAGAAGAGACCCCGCAGCTGTCATCTTTCTTTCTTATAATTTTCGCCGATATTATTTTTCGTGGATCGCAACCCAATATATTTTTGTTTACTTACTGCACGCGATCTGCTACCATGTTGAGGTTTTAGGTGGAAGAATAAGCAAACTCTGTTATTTATCACAAATCATATTAAATATATTCATAAAATATTACCACGACACAATCTACATAAGAAGAAAATGTAACCATAGTTACCAGTCAACATTACTAGTGTGGAGACACGCAGCTAGTGCTGTACATATCTCAACATGTGAGTGTTTAAATAATTACTTGCTTTTACTTTTATAAGGGTAGCAGCGCCAAACAGGAGTCGGATCTTGGGCTCCATTCGATGTGTCAACCAAAGGAATAATTTAATTTTAATATTTTGTTAAATTTTATAATCAGTGCATAGGGTTCCCACAAAGAACGTAGGGTCCCAAGCCAACCTCACCTGCAAGTGGTGTACCTGCTTATCAACGGACGAGGCTCTGGCAAACAAAACATCCCGATTAGCGGCATTAGGCTCGCCACCTATTACGTGGGATCAAAAGTCTGGCAAAAAGTGGGCGTTTAATATGCCTCTGTCCACCCCTTCGGGGAAACAGGCTTGAGCCTATGTATGTATGTTATAAACAGTATTCAGCCAGCTACCTGCAGTTACACTGTTGCCACGAAAAGCCACGACACGCTAAGCGACAAGCGATTTCGATGTTTATTTCTGCAGTTTAGTTCTGCACTGAGGTGACAGCGCCGGCGGCAGAATAGAGAGCGGCATGAACATTGAAATGGCTTGTCGCTCAGCGTGTCGCGGCCGTTCGTGGCCAGGCTCTTAGGCGACATCCACTCATTTCATAGTTTGACCATATCCTTACTAATACCTATTATAATTAATGTAAGTGAATTTATTTATTTGTTAAGCTTTCACATTTTGTCTACTCAATCGATCATAAAAAAATCAATGCACGTTGCTGGGAGTAATGGGAGTACAGAAAAAGGTTTAAGACGATATAAATAAATGTTTTATCCATAAATGTCGTAACTACTTATTATAACACCATGAACAAGAACTATTCTTCAATAAATAAAACAATAAAGTACGTTCAATCTCACAGTTACTATAAACAGACCTTGAAATACGATACCGAGATAAGCCGACGCGACGGCTGTGTACACGTTGCAAGTTAAAAGCCATGAAAATAATTGTTACATGGCTTACGACATACAGAATTGCTATGAAAGAATAGGTAAAATATTACTTTTTTCATTTCAAATACCTTCTTTGATAATAAACGAACGAAATTTGTATAATAAATAAATAAACTAAGCCATGGATCAAATTACAAAGCTCTTCTACGTTCACCCTATTATGACCCTTATTGCCATAGCGGTAACGATCATAACTGCATCACTGCACTAGACGCAGCCACGCCTCGTACGCAAGTGAAATGTGACATTTTGTTATTTTTTTTTGGCTCTTAGAAAGGTGCCAGTGCTTATATTCGTTTTAAAACACAAGCACAATTTATCTATGGTCTCACTGAAAAAAAATCGTTGAACAAAAATCAACCCAATGTATTAAAAAATTGGGTTTTAAATGCATCGCACCGGCGGGAACACCGGTGTGCCCGCGCATCGGTGAGCGTATCGAGAATAATAATAGCGGGACAACGGGTGTGCCCGCGCTTGTAATTGGGGTAAGGTACTTTTTATCAATCGGCTTTGGCCTATAAATCAAGCTTCAGGTATCATCAGTGGACAAGTTAGGGCCTAACCTTCGATAGCTCTTAAGTATAGCCCTAAGCTTGCACGTACCTAAACCTAGACTTATCCTAATTTAAGCCTACTGGTTCCTATATCTAGCCTAACCTATCTTATGATATACCTATCCCTATTTTAGATCTAACTCTAACCTAACTCCCTAGTCTACCCTAGCCCTGTTAGGTATAGTGTATAGCGAGGCCGTGTACACTGTGGTCACACAGACTGTCGCGTATACAACCCTAATCCCTAGTTCCCTAGCAGTCCCTGGGACCCCTAGGCCGGGATATCTGTCGCCGGGAGACCTAAGGCGACAGACGGAAAGTGGGTAGGATTAGGGTGTAGTGAAGTGGGTTTTCTCACTGCCGGTCGAGCAGACTCACAAGACCGATCATGGTGACGGCTAAGGGTGTCTTGGCCGCAGTGAGAGGTGAGGGGTAGGGTATGAGTCAAAGCCGGGAGTGAGCTAATGACTGGTTTATTTCTTAAAACTATAATCTTATATCCTCTAGACACCTGGAGTGCTATAAATAGTATTAAATAAATCTTGCTGTAAAGGCCGAACGTTTTAGAACTTTGTGCTTCGAGTACGACCGGCCAACCTTTTTATAGCATCAATTCTCGAGTGTTTGTTTTATCCCGCTAAATAAGTTTTGGTCATGTGATTTCTTAACCTAACCAATTAAAATAAAGCAATGGCGATAGTTTGTCCTTGGATTTCTATATAAATTTCTTTCCGAGAGGCCGCCGTTCTCGCGACGCGTGCTCACGAGTTTACAACAATGGCGGCACGTAGTCGAAGAGGTAAGTAAAATTTGTTTTTTTGTTTGATAATTTTACTTGTTTTGGTTTAGTTTTTTTATAGAAATGTTAGTTGTTAAACATTCTATGGAATCACTTAATTTTGGGGAGGAATACAAAATAATTAAGGAATTATACCGTCGTAAATTATTTAAACCTATAAATAGTCCCTTCGGTCGGACTTCATGATTTAGGTATATGGAATTGATCGCATTTATAGTACTTTCGGTGTTAATACTAATACTAGGTATTTATTATTTTCAACGTTATAAGTCACCGATATCACTGAAATTTTAAATAACTCCGTGTTGGAAGACTCGGATGACGATGAAGATTTCGTTGATTGTTTAATAACTACCGATGATAGGAGTGATGCAGCTCAATCATCGGAAGATGAAGACTCGAGCGACAGCGATGATGATAGCAACTTGCCCGAGGTTCGAGCTGGTTCTAGTGGCGTCGGCAGGACTACAGCTGGTCATCGAAGTCGGGGCAGACGCCGTGCAGGTGCTCGAGTTCATACGCGTGGTCGCCCACGAGATGTTGCTCCTTGGAAACGAAGCAAATTTGAAGTTACTTTGCCAGGTTTGTTCTCTCCGTCTTACTTACCGTCCATGACAGATCCTTCAAGCCGTTGATTAATTTTATAAATATGTTTTTTGTTTCTTAATTTGTGTCATTTAATTAAAATTAAACTATTTGTTTAATTTATACAACTAACCTACTTATGCCATAACGACCGGAAGTTCTATTTATAGAACGAAAGATACCTAAACACAAATATGCTCAATATATTTGTTAAAAAATACTAAAAAACATTTGTTTTAGTGAAAACCCTGGAAACCCTTAGTTTATGTTTTATTTAACTTGAAAGGTCTCGGCCTTTGCAGCAATAATAATTTGATGCTTTATTTAGTACATTCGGCCGTAGTTGCAAGTGATTTTAAAAGAGGTTTCGGTGTCTAGAGGATATACTAAACTTATTCTATGTACACATATACACGTATTTAGTTGTGTGCCGTCGGTGTATTGTGCCGATGCAGCATGTCTGAGCCGACCGCCGTACGTGATAAATTACATGATCTTAAAATATCACGCATCTTCCTCGGTGATAAGTTGGATGTGTGTTGGAATGCCAAGAATGTCATGTTCATGTTTGAACATTCTGGCGTCTCTCCGGGATAGGCTTCAGGAAGGTAATGTTCCGGCGTGAACATTCTAGCGCCTCTCCGGGGCAGGCTCTAGAAAGTTCTTATGTTCAGGCGTGAACATTCTGGCGTCTCTTCGGCGTAGGCTTCAGCTCAACGTTAACGGCATCTGTAGTTTGTTGTTCACTGGTGATTCGTTTTCTTGACGGCTTCGGTTGGCTGGATGTAGGCCATGTATGATGCGGTCCTGGCAGCGGCAGCTTATTGCGTTGCTTGCTGTGGAACCTTGAGGATCGTTGCGGTGGATATGTTAAGTACCTATGTATAGTAGGAAAAAACAAGGTATATTTTATATTTAGTCGACATGCAGTTGTTTTGTACCATTGCATGTTATTCACCCCTCCAGAAATTCCATCCCTTCTCTTATTTAGTAGTAGTAGTAGTAGACGTTGTAGTAGTAGTAGTGTAGTAGTAGTAGTAGTTGTAGTAGTAGACGTTGTAGTAGTAGTAGTATTCGTTGTAGTAGTAGTATTAGTAGTAGTGTAGTATTTGTAGTAGTAGTAGTAGTAGTGTAGTATTTGTAGTAGTAGTAGTCGTTGTAGTAGTAGTAGTAAACTTAGTATATTCGTAAAAATTTAGCGCCCATGAACTCTGATCGCGCAGAACTCGTATACAAGTGTGTATCGCAGCTGTGGCAGTAACTTGTTACGAGGACGATGGCGGTTTGTCAACACTGTGGTTTTCTGGGAGTCAGGTTCGATTGGACTTCATGACTTGTAACATGTTCTTAATTGTAAAGGTATGGGTCCTTGATTTGTTTATCTAAGGCCCTTGTTATGTATTCATTGTTATTTGCTTCCTCTAGCCAATCCTAACTTGTTTACGTAGATATGTCTTTCCCTAAACTTGGTTGCAATCTCGTCCTCGAAACGGTAAGTGCGACTTCTCGAGTACCGGGGCGACCCGCTTGTGGGAGACCGATACCTGATTCGCTACCGCCCGACGCAATCAAGTTAGTTAGTCTCTTACTATACCACGAGACTAGTGCGATTGGGGAACACTAGCCCGCAATATAATAAGTGTCAGTCAGTCAGCTAGTCAGCCTACGGGAACAGGAGTTCCAGAGATGTTATATCGCTTTTGCTCGAAGGACCAATGGACAAGTTAGGGCCTAACCTTCGATAGCTCTTAAGTATAGCCCTAAGCTTGCACGTACCTAAACCTAGACTTATCCTAATTTAAGCCTACTGGTTCCTATATCTAGCCTAACCTATCTTATGATATACCTATCCCTATTTTAGATCTAACTCTAACCTAACTCCCTAGTCTACCCTAGCCCTGTTAGGTATAGTGTATAGCGAGGCCGTGTACACTGTGGTCACACAGACTGTCGCGTATACAACCCTAATCCCTAGTTCCCTAGCAGTCCCTGGGACCCCTAGGCCGGGATATCTGTCGCCGGGAGACCTAAGGCGACAGACGGAAAGTGGGTAGGATTAGGGTGTAGTGAAGTGGGTTTTCTCACTGCCGGTCGAGCAGACTCACAAGACCGATCATGGTGACGGCTAAGGGTGTCTTGGCCGCAGTGAGAGGTGAGGGGTAGGGTATGAGTCAAAGCCGGGAGTGAGCTAATGACTGGTTTATTTCTTAAAACTATAATCTTATATACTAAACTTATTCTATGTACACATATACACGTATTTAGTTGTGTGCCGTCGGTGTATTGTGCCGATGCAGCATGTCTGAGCCGACCGCCGTACGTGATAAATTACATGATCTTAAAATATCACGCATCTTCCTCGGTGATAAGTTGGATGTGTGTTGGAATGCCAAGAATGTCATGTTCATGTTTGAACAATCAGTGATTGCTAGGGTGGCAAACACAAAGGGTATGCTTATTTATTTTAACATACTGCTTTGCATTAAAACGTGTTTTTTTTTCTTTCTTTAGTGTACGCGTGCGCCTTCCATAAATGAGACATCTTCTGTTTCTCCGACAACCAGCACTAAAGCGCCTACGTTAGTTACAATTTCTCCGCCAGTAGGTACAGAAGCGATGAAAATCGTGTGCGCTAAACACTTACATATAATAGAAAAACTACAAAAATAAGTTTTTCACCTTGAGCAGCTTGTTAAAACACGTGTTAAAAAACGCGAAAACACGTGAGATTAGCTTGAAAAAAAAATGCTGTGACGCTTCATTATTATGTGCTTTTGTCCCATTTGAAACAAAAAATTATAGATTCAGTTCAAAAATGCAAGTTTGTGTAATAATTATATAAATACTATCCGTTAACTAGCGTTCTGACTGCTGTGGACACAAACTGACGGAATGTATAACATGTACATACTTACTATACTTTACAAGTATGTTTGATTTTGAACCTATATTGAAACTTTGATCGATATCGATAGCGGATTTGCTCAATCACTAAAAAATTAAAAAGTTTCGAAATTTGTGTTCAAATGGTCTTTAGCCCTAACTGACAAACATAGTGCCATCTTCTTCTGGCAACTCTAATTTGTCATATGAGTGAAGAGTGTAGCTATATTGAATTTGTTCATAAAAATATATGTTATTCTTCTGTGGTTTTCTTCAAAGAAATATAACCTTAAGGCATAGAAGTAACACTAAATAACAACAGCGGTTGCTATGATTGATATCTTCTTTCTAATGGCACATGGAGTATGATAGAAAGAACTGTCGATAGGTTTAGCAGCACGCTCTTATAGCAGCCTCGTGGTAGGCAAACAGTAGACAAAACATAGAGTTAGGAAACCGAGTGTTGTTCGTAACAGTGATGATTTATCGATAAATATTTTTGGTCAAATGTCAAACTTTAGTATGTGTCGATATATTTAAGCCGTAGAAGTAAACAACTAAAATATTGAAATTGTAGTTTTTGCTGTTGACGCCGGACAATACTTTGCAAACGCTTGCCAGACAGACAAAACTAAAAAAATTCACGTGTTTAATTGTTAGTTTTATCCATAAAATCTATTGACAAAAAGTATTCATAAACTAATGAGCGATGCGTTGCGATGCTAAGAAACTGTCACTTAGATTATGTATTGTACGAATTATACCAGATTGGCTAATGCGGCAGACTTTGGCAATTTGTGTGCGTCGCATCATATCACGTTGCTTGCTATCGCTTACGTTGGACACTGCTTGATTTTTTTAGAGTTGTAGGTAATCTTAAAAATTGTATGTAAGTGTTTAGCGCACACGATTTTCATCGCTTCTGTACCTACTGGCGGAGAAATTGTAACTAACGTAGGCGCTTTAGTGCTGGTTGTCGGAGAAACAGAAGATGTCTCATTTATGGAAGGCGCACGCGTACACTAAAGATAGAAAAAAAACACGTTTTAATGCAAAGCAGTATGTTAAAATAAATAAGCATACCCTTTGTGTTTGCCACCCTAGCAATCACTGATGATACCTGAAGCTTGATTTATAGGCCAAAGCCGATTGATAAAAAGTACCTTACACCTTTTTCTGTACTCCCATTACTCCCAGCAACGTGCATTGAACTTTTTATGATCGATTGAGTAGGGGTACGATTCAGTTTTACATTCATGTCCGATAGTTTGTTTCCGTATTTATCCCTCATTCAAAAAACATCGATATCGCCTTTCACTGTCAAATACCATCACTCCTTAATGATGGGATTTGACAGCACGGCTATTTAGAGAATGCAGTCAAAGATATGAGTCTGTAAGGAGTCTATGCCTCTTTAAATGAGACGCGTAATTTGACGTTATGATTAGCCAATTAAGACCAACTGACATTACAAGTTGCACGTTCGGTATAAGGAAAAATAGCGAGCATGTTCTCTCTAGTCTAAACGTCCAACCTCTCTGGTTTTCCTCTTTCTTCAACTGACATTAATGACAATATTAACATTAATGAATTTAATGACATATGTCAACTTCCGTACAAAATAGTGTTGCCAGCTTCAAATTCATAGATATCTTCTCATAAACGTCTGTGGTAGGTCAGCTTCTCGTCATGCTAGACAATTTGACCTTTGTACCGTTCTTATGGCGTAAGAAATAAACATTATCATCGTACTGTATAGCTTGACTTATGGCAGTATGCTATCTATTAGCTATTCTGTTATTGTAGGCAGCGATGGCTCAGTGATTGATGATACTACAAACGTATATGGTGTGTCCCAAGTGTCGGATCCTGCGATGCGGCTAGCCCACAATAGTCGTGTTTAGGGAAAAATATACAAGCGTGCTGCCGAAACACGCGACGCGTGAATCATACCCATACCACACATGTGCTGACGACCACTCATGTGTGTTTTTTTTGTATAGCAACTCGTACGTCGCGTGTCGCGTCAGCACAGACACACGCTCGACCTGCACGCGCGTTGCGTGTCGTTAAGCACGAGAGGCTGGGCACGCTCTGCGGGTGCGGATACACGCAGGATATGCGTACTGGCCGCATAGCAAAAGGCCGTCTACGAATCTAAGGCCAGCAGTCAATGTGTTAACAGACTGCCATGCCGAGGACATCGGGTTCGAATTAAAGATGCGCACGGGCACCATTGACTTTTCAAAGTTATGTGCGTATTAAATTGTTAATTATAGCTTGCCCCATGCCTAGGGGTCAGTCCCGGTGGTCATGAACATCTTTGACGGTCGTTAGGGTTTCACCGAAGCATTCCTCGCTACCCCCCGACGGGTATTGGCCCGCCAGATGGTCAGGCGGGCCCCGAACGAAACCCCCTTGGCGGCGGATGAAGATGTTGGGCTACGCCGCCAAAACACCCAGCGGCCGCAGAGGATAGGGAGGACGGCAACGCAACACCGCATCTCCTCTTCCTCTGCGGCCCCACCGCGACGCAACGATGGTGCGCCCCCATTTGGTCATGGGAGATAGGGCGCACGGCAACGCAACACCGACACGCCTCTCCTCCCGCGACCGCACCCGACTGCGAGGGACAGACAGAACTGTCCCTCGCACCCGCACCTTGGGACGCATCCTACGCAGGCCTCAGGCAAGCCCACGTGGAGCGTCTCCTCCCGGGATCCCGCTTAGCTTCACCGTGGGTGTACTTCAAACCCACGGTTACTGAGCCCCCACGACAAGGTGGAGATTCTACGGGGGGAGGTTATGATGACTTTCTTGTTTAAGGGTTTTTCATTTCCAAATAATTGCCCAGTAACGCAGTCGGGTATTTTAGTTTTTAAAATAACCGTTTTTTTTTCAATAGTTATTAGTATTTTATTCAAGAAGCCTACCTCAAATCTTTTTGTAAAGCGAGGCACTTTGTCTTGGGTAGTAAAAAAGCAACTATTTATAAAATCAATCTTTATTAGCTAAAACTCTGCAATAGTGGTAAAGTATATTACAGAACTCTTACTTACGTATCTAAGTTGAAAGCCCTTGATGCATATCTACATAAGACAACATTACGACTTATTTATTATTAATATTTATTTTGCAACAGGTACTCAAAAGTTATCGTTGTATAAAGGCAAACACCTCGGTGATCGGCATTCATATGCGAAATTACTATAAAATAAAGTTGGTTGTTTATTATTTGTTGTTTGTACCTACCTACTAGATACGCCATTAAGTGTCACGTCAATTCGTTCGGCGTTTACTTCGTTTCAAGTTCTGAAATCGGGCCAATCAGTGTCCTGGACAGCTGTCGAATCGAGGTGAGTCGTAGGCTATCTAAGCTCTGCACTCGACTCTGCTCGTCGAATTTTAATGATCGGAGAATGACATTACCCCAGGGCGTCGATGGCATAGTTACATTAGTTACCCCGCCGTTTTCCGCGGGCATAATTATTTTCGGCACTTCGCACAGTCACGCGTTTCTGTACAACCCGTAAAATAAAGCAAGCATAAGCAGCTACTTATCACCGACGGCGTGCATATAGTTTAATTAATATTCGTAATATGAACGCCGAATGCCATGTTATTTCACAGAATGATAACTGCAATCCGTACTTCCTTGGTCCCACGTGATTACCACAGGCTATCGACATTTCAGTCTAGTTAGTGGCTTTATTACCTTTGTAGTGAAGAACCATTCTCTGCCATGTCTTTAAACGATTTAAATTACTGGGAACTATGATATTTATATTACAGGGCACTATTTACCCGACTGCGCGACGCAAAGGAGGGTAATGTGTTTATCAGTCTATGTATGTATGTATGTATGTATGTTTGTTTCTATGTGGCGTTCTAGCGACTAAATGCGTAGGCCGATTTTGATAATTCTTACGTCAATCGATTCGTCTTAACCTTGCGAGTGTCACTAAAGACATGACAGTTATCAAAATTCACCACAGCGTCAACCAGACGCCATATTGTCAAAATGAAAAAAACATATGTCGATGAACTATGTCATGTGGGGTGTCGTTGAATAGGTATTTTAAAATCATATTTAGGTTTCTTTTACCATTTTTCATTTAAAATAATAGTTTAGGAGATATAACGATGTAAAATTATTTAACAAAAAAAAATCTCGCTAATTTTCTTACTTATTGATTTAAGTTTTTATTTCAAGTATAAACAATATACAAACATTTGATTGCGAAATTTACCATCTTATAAAGAAGTCAATGAATCGCAACTAAAAAGTATAAAATAAAAAAAATAATTTAAAGAAAAACAAAAAACCCGACTGCATAAAAACTAAAAAGAAAGAAACAAGCCCAGTAGTTTAGAATTCTGTTAAGTAATATGCAGAACAGAACGACTCACAGTCGGGGCACATTCAAATCTTACCAAGGGGCCCCGACTGTGGGTCATTCTGTTCTGCATTTTACTTAACAGAATTCTAAACTACTGGGCTTGTTTCTTTCTTTTTAGTTTTTATGCAGTCGGGTTTTTTGTTTTTCTTTAAATTATTTTTTTTTTGCCTATCAATTTGGATTTATTCCGTTGGCTTTATCCAAATTTAAGTACATCGTTTCGACATCAATAAGGTAGCACTTGGTTTACAAAGCTTTATTTAAAAATTGTCTACGGCAAGGCTCATGAACATGAGACACCCTGTAGACAAAATGTATACGCCGCTGTGATGAAATAAATTGATAGACTTGTGTAAAGGCCTGTGCCACTTTACAATATTAACAATGGTAGAGCCACGATCTTACTGCAATAGATAATAATGCCACTTATGAGATGAGCCACCAGCAATTCTAACACAACATCCAATGCTTCTAATACCACCATTGGCCAGGATCTTCTTTTCTTACACGGACCTACTACACGTTAAGACATCAATTTGTATACAATACATATCACACATACAGATCACTGTTTTGTAGGTAGTCTTATTTTTGTCATCACTGATTATCCCTGAATAGTAACGCTAGGGTTACAAACATTTTCACACGTTTTGGTAACCAGTAAAATACGAGTAATATTGAAGCTTCCACTTTGGTCCACCGAATTGAAAGTCGTGAATGGTCAGGACTGATGACCAGATTTGAGAGCTCGTACCAGCTTACAGACCAAAACTACGCCGTGGACTGGTAGTAGAGCTTACATCATTGGACCAAAGAGGCAGCTAGCTAAATTTACTGGTCGAATCCGCCATTTTGTTTGCGTCAGTTCAAAATTGGATTGCAAATCGGACGCAGATGCGTTAAATCAACGATCCTTTTTATATCAATTAGTTTATTTGGCAGTAACGTTAGCAAAACTGCGGATTAAAGCTAATTTAATATAAATGTATCTAAGATGGAGTATAAGGAGCTTTATGTGCAATGATTTTAATTTACGTATAATTTATGATTGTAGAAGAACAGGCGTTTAGTGTCATCTTCCTCGATATAGAGAGAGGACTGGGCAATCCCATGAAAGCTGACAAATATTATAACTATAACCTAAAAGGTGCGAATGAGATACGCCGTGTAAATTGGTGCTATTAATTCTTTCTAAGATTACGGAATACTAAAAGAATTCGTCTTGCCGTTTATAAACATAGGTGCCCACGGAGCATTGCAATTCGATAAAACCTCATCGTGTCTGTCTATTGATAAGCACAGAAGGAAAGTGGCAGCATATTTAACTTCGAAATGAACAAAAAAATACAGCATGCGCACACAAACATAGTATTATATGTTTGTGTCTTTCTACAGAATGGTCAACATTCTGAAGGTGTCACGCACCATCTATGTGTAAACAATCAAATGATCTATACTTCTATACACATAAATAAAGTTGGAGTGTCTGTTTGTAAAGGCCTTGCCACACGGCACAATTTTACCACTGATCAAATTTTCAATCGAATTGGCTTTGCCCGTCTACACGACACAATCAAATCACTGATTTTCATTCCGTCCACCCGATTGGTTAAAATCTGGTGGTACCGCCCACCCGATGAACTTGAGTTGGACGACTGGCGTCTACACGTCACGATTTCATCAAGTGATTTAGTCAAGTTGGACGTAAAATTGTGCCAGGCCTTAATATTAAAATAACCGCTTTTTGCTTAATGCAAATGGATGTATACACGGTACATATACCGAAATGAATTTTTTTACAATTTTTGTCTGTCTGTTTGTTCTCGCTAATCTCTGGAACAACTGGACAGATTTTGACGGGACTTTCACTGGCGGATAGCTAATATACCAAGTATAGTAACTTAGGCTATAAATTAACCGGGTACGCGAAGTAGCTCCTTCAGGACGCGGGTGAAACCGCGGAAAACAGCTAGTTCGATAATAAGAATAATTGAAAATTAGTAATCGAGCCGTTTTTCATTCCTCTAACTTACATATTAGCATATTATTTTTAAATAGTCAACTTAGAATTACTTAATGCATTTATTATAACTTTTCTAAGAACTATTCGATTCTATTCGAATAATCGCGCACCATTTGATCGTAATTCCATCTAACACCACCGTGGTCCAATTTCAATTTTATATTTACACTTACTAATAAGCACTCATTTAGTATATCTAACTACCTATATAATAATAATAATTTATGAATTATACGGTATATTCGTTTTACATCTTTTCTAATAAAAGAATTAAGACTTGATGAGTGGTACTAAAATTCGTGGCGTACTGTTGTAAAAATCAATTAATTATGACTGATATATTTGTTTACAAAAGAACCGATTTTTAATATTCGCTCCTCAAAATTAGATGGCACTAAACGGGAAATATATCTTTTCAAACAAAACTACTCATCGAAATCGGTTAAAAATTTTCCGAGTTTAAAACTAACAATCATAAAAAACACAACCAACCTAAGAACCTTTATTATAGTCTATTGAAAATAGATGGGCATCAAGGTTCATTAATCATTATATTACTGGTCGAGTCGTTTGATTTCTGCAACAGCTAGCCACTGGGTACTATATGGAAGGCTAAGTCCTAAGGCCCCTAGTTACAGAACGGCTTAAATGTCGCGTCGAGATGAGACAGCATAAACCAACGATCCCACTTAGATTTTCTTAAATTAGCAAAAAGACGACATATCATATAATCGCCTTACCAACTAAGCTACAAATGGTCCTATCTGTCGTATCAAAATGTTCTAATACAAGAACTCCTGGCGATTTTTAGTGCCATCTGATTGCATTGTTGAAGAACTAAGCGGGCAGCACCAGCAATTTTTATTGAATGTCTTACAATAATGTTTAAGAAAGACGCGGCTTAAATACTAGTAGAGCAGGTTATTTGCCAACTCATCTGGACGAGGTCGGCTTTACATATGACCTGATGATATTTGAATTTGATATTGTATCCAAATTCGTTGTTCCACTATTTTGGATTTTGATATCTATTGGATGTCGTCAAAAACTAGTCGGTCATCTTGAGACATAGTCGTAGTTTGGGCAGTAGTGGATCCAATACAAGTCCTTCAATTTAATAGGATCTTTTGGTCATTCATTTTCTAAAAGCGACTCTGAAGGGGACTGCCGACTGCCTGGGGCACAAAGCTGAAAGAAAGTTATTAGTGCCCAAATTGCGACTGAGTCCTCTGATCGCCGAAACTGATGGCGATCTAACTAGGTGTTTTGAGGCATTCTTGAGTGTGTGATGGAATATCAGCACCGTCATCGGGCACCAATGCGGCTAGGAGTAGTGCCTGCGCCGGCGCTAGGAAGACAGCTGGTAGACGTACTAGACCTACCGACAGACAGCCCCCGGCAGATTCCCACCCTACACAGACAGTAAATGTGCTGAAATACTGCAAATACATTAGACAGAACGTAAAAGGTATTGGAAACCAATACCTTTTACAGAGAGAAACATGCAAATCCATAGTATTTGATAAAAATTACTTTCCGATTTTGCGTAAGTAGTGGCGGATTCAGGATTTTGTTTGGCGGAAAAGAGAACAGATATCTTTTGGAGCCTTTCCGCCACCTCCTGGATCCGCTACTGTAAGGCATTTTTGACATTTAGTGATGAAGGTATATGGTATACGTACGTGTGTCGAGCGCGCGCGGTACAGCGCATAGCGTGACGAGTCGCGCGTCGTTCGGCGACAACACGCCGTAGCGAGCGTACAGCGCGCTTGTCGCCGCCACCGCGCATACCGCCGCCACTTCTACAATAACACCACGGATAGGTCACCAAGCTATGTCACCAACATTCGATCAGACCGCACACACCAATCACCATAGCTGGGCAATAACTCGTTAATCCGTTAATTAACGAAGTTAACATTTCCACTAACGGATTAACTTTTAAGTTAACTTGAAAAAGTGTTAATGGACTTGTTAACTTCCGTTAAATTTTTCCAAGTCCGTTAATCCGTTACCTACTATTTACCGCACCGTGCCGCGCCGTTGTGCAAAACGTGTTCTGATAAGTTTGTACAGGTCGGTCGACAAGTGTGGCACGGCGCGTGCCGCAAGTAATTGAAACTTATATTATGCCTTGCCGGCGCGTATATCTGAGAAAAGAATACTGCGAAGAAATTTGATTCATGAGTTTCATGACACGTGTGTAATTCGTTCGTTTAGCGTTCGGCGTTTAGAGTAGGTAACGAGTGTTTTGTTTGTTAAGTATACAAATACTGCGTAATTTTTAGATTTTATAGTCAGTTATAGTTTACGTCTGTGCAGTGTGTATATTAAACAGTGTATTGTGCAAATAAAAACCAAAACATGCAGTTGGATTCCAGATCCACTACAGACGAAAATCCGTGGCCACAATTAAGTGATTATGTTTATTTTGTATCCAGATCGAGAGACATGTAATCAAAAGACTCGTTCGACAATGCGGCATTTCTCGGGGAACAGATTTTCATAAATCTGTTTATTAAATATAATATCTACTGCTATACCCTCAAGCTCTGCAGTTGAACGTCTTTTTTCCACGGGCAAAAATATTTTAACGCCAAAACGAGTTTCGCTTTCAGACGAGAACTTCAACATATTAATGTTCATGAAGGCAATACCCACACTACACCGGATGACTAAATTACACACTCTATATATACACGTTATCGTCGAGAGAGTAATTGAGCGACGCCTGCGTGACGAGAGTGAGATTTCACGAAACCAATTCGGTTTTATGCCGCGTCGAGGTACGATGGATGCCATTTTTGCACTTCACCAAATGTGCGAAAAATACAGGGGGCGCATAAAAACTTGCACATGGTGTTCGTCGACCTTGAAAAGGCATATGACCGAGTGCCTCGTGAAATCTTGTGGTGGGCCCTGAAGAAGAAAGGAGTGCCTGGGAAATACCTGACGTTAATTCAAGCTATGTACGCTGAATGCCGAACGCAAGTCCGATTCGCAGCTGGTATCACAGCCAGATTCGATGTGACCGTAGCCTTACACCAAGGGTCGGCCCTTAGCCCCTACCTCTTCCTGTTAATTATGGATGCTATATCATCGGGCATACAGGAAAAGGCACCCTGGTGCATGCTGTTTGCCGACGACATCGTGCTGGTACCAGAGAGTGGACAGAAGGTGCAGAGCAAGCTGGAGGAGTGGTGACAGGGATTGGAGAATGTAGGTCTTAGAATAAGCAGAACCAAAACGGAATATATGTTCTGTGAGTTTGGCGCCTCTCCAGTCCTATACCGGTTACACTCGGCGGTACACCTTTACCAGTATGCTCCGATTTCTGCTACCTAGGTTCACTCCTGCAAGATGACGGCGAAATTGATCGGGATGTTAGGCAAAGAATCAACGCAGGATGGATAAAATGGCGACAGGTTTCAGGTATGTACAATATGCGACCACAAAATGCCTGTGAAATCAAAGGGCCGCATGTATAAGACGGTTATAAGGCCTGTCGTAATGTATGGAGCTGAGTGTTGGGCTACAAAGAAGATGGATGAGAAACGATTGCATGTGGTAGAGATGAGAATCTTACGATGGATGTGTGGAGTGACAAGAATGGACAGAATTAGGAATGATTACGTTAGAGGTAGTATGAAAGTGGCGCCCATAGATGAAAAGGTAAAAGGGAGTCGATTGACCTGGTATGGACATGATATGCGGAGAGATGAGATGTATGTAGGTAAAACAGTGATGAATATGCATGTAGAAGGACGAAAAGGGAGAGGACGGCCAAGGAAAAGATGAATGGACTATGTGAGGATGGATATGAAAGAGAAAGGGGTTAACGATCAGATGACTGGTGACAGAAGTATGGAAGCGAAAGACATACTGCGCCGACCCCAAATAAATTGGGACCAGTGCAATACAATGATGATATATACACGTCGTTTTTTTGTTCCTAACCTGTTAATTCCCAAAACCCAAACCAACAGTTCTTATAAAATTCTCATGAAAATAGTATTTTTACCATGACATGTGTTAACGGATTAACGATTAACGATAACTTGCGTTAAATCGTTCCAAAGGTAGCGCTTTAACGTTTAACGAAGTTAGCTTTTTTAGTAACGGATTAGCGATTAACGAAGTTAATTATTTGATTAACGATGCCCAGCTATGCCAATCACTTATAACGGAATAGCTAATGGTGGTTAGTGACAGCCATTTTTTGATTTTATCGAGGCTCATCACTTAAATAGGCTGTGATGGACAATGTTTATACAAAAAGAAAAGCGGTAAAGGTCGCCTTATAGCGGATTGTATGTCACTTGGTAGGCATAATATAAAACACCACATCGTACTAGTTAGAAGTTAAATCATAGCATATGAGATCTTGAATTTTTAGAACTGAAAAGTTATAGGAACTTTTTTGACCACCGATGGGCCCTGCACTGCCGTAGCGTGGCATAGAGTAAATTATATGTAGGATAATGCTATAGTATAGAGGATCAGCCATAAAATATTATTATTATTTCAATGCATCAATTTTTACCATCTGAAATGAAATTAAATGAAATGAAATGAAATGAATGAAATGAAATTGTTTTTATTTGCAACTCCAATGTAACAACAGTATAGTGAGAAATTGACTATAAAAAACAGTTTTTGGATCGCAAATAAGGTACCTGCGTCAGTATTAGTTGCAGAATCAGGTGAGACTGCAACACTGATCTTCCCGCAGGACCTACTTACTTACATACATATATTCCCTTAAAACTAGTTATAATTAATATAAATAGTACATATACTATGAATTAATACATAAAAATCAAATAAATATACATACATAGATTAAATAATCATAATAAAAACAATATAGGATATTAATTAGATAACTTTTTTTTTGCGTTTCCGAACGCTTTACAATCACTTCTTGTCACATTTGACATGCACTTGACACTTGACAGATGGTGTGTTCGGTCGGCTCAAAGTTGTAATTGTTATCTTTGTGCGAATAAAACAAATAATTAGTACTAGACTACTACTAATAATACAAATTAATTTATATTATACATTCTGTTTACATGATATTGTACTACAGATGATGATAATGTCATATATTACGCGTGTTTAATGTCGATGAAATGTAAGTTACCGCTTCAGTGTACAATACCTATGATAATGTTTGTCTTTGTAATAATATTTGTTTAAATTTAGTTTGGAATGTGTGTACTGTTTTCAGGCTACGCAGGGGAGGAGGAAGATCATTCCAACATTTCGTGGAAGCAAATCGGAATCCGCCTCTGAATGAGGAAGTACGGTGCTTCGAGGTGACCATGAGATCTGATGAGGCCCTTGTATTATATGCATTAACCTCTCGCGACCATGTCAACTTCTCATAGAGGTAAGCTGGTTTTTTATATAAAACTATACCAAAAAGCAATGTTGCCAAATGAAGGTGCCTACGTGCAGTCATCTTCATGAGGTTCCCATTGTTCAAAAATGGAGTGACATGTGTGCGCGGTGGGATTTTGTAACAAAACCTAGCACATGCATTTTGTACTCGCTGTATTAATTTTTGAGTTCGTTTTAATATGCATGCACCAAATACAGTGTCTGCATAATTTAATTTGGACAAAACTAGTGACTCACAGAGTTGTATGCGCACATCTGTGCTGAGGTGATCCCGGATGCGGTAAAGCAATCTGAGACGGTAAAAACAGTTTTTTACAGATTCAAGAACATGCGTCTCAAAATGCAATTGTCCATCCATGATCAAACCCAAATTATGCGCTTCGCTAACTTGCTGTATGGGACTACCATCCACCATTACTACTGGCTTGTGAGCCTGTATTTTATTAATGCATTCTTTAGAGCCGAAAATAATATATTTGGATTTGTTAGGATTAAGCACTAGTGAATTGTTTTTTGCCCAGTCAGCTATCCCCTCTAAATCAGTATTCATTTTAATTTCAGCCTCATTGCTATCATCTGGACGAAAGGAGGTGTATATTTGGAGATCATCAGCATACATATGGAACTTGGTGTTATGAATATGGTTGGTAACATCGGCGCAGTATAAAATGAAGAGGAGAGGGCCGAGTACAGATCCCTGTGGGACGCCCCGAGTCACCTGACAACAAGAAGAGTAGGCCATAGTACCATCCCTGTTGTGATCCAGTTGGACAAATTGAGATCTGTCAGTCAGATAACTGTGGAACCATTTCACTGTTGCTGAGTCACACCCATAATATGACAGTTTTGCCAGAAGAAGAGAAATATTGATTGTTTCGAAGGCGCGCGAAAAATCTAGCAGTGTGAGCATAGTACCCATGCCCTGGTCCCTAGCCTCCAGTATGTCATCAACCACATCAAGGAGAGTGGTGGTTGTGCTGTGTCCCTGGCGAAAACCAGACTGCTTCTTCGGTATTATATCATAATTCTCTAGATACTTTCTCAACTGACTGCTTACCACCTTTTCCAGTACCTTTGATAAGCAAGGAAGCAAACTGATGGGTCTTAAGTCCTTGGCAGTGATGGGATTACAGATTTTGGGTATGGGCTTAACAATAGCTGTTTTCCATACTTCAGGAAAGGTAGAAGAAGTGATCGATTTGTTGATGATTTCTGTGATGTATGGTAGACTATGTGGAAGAGTCATCATCAGCATGTCCAGTGAAATGTTATCAATACCGAGGGCATTTGATTTAAGACTTTTAATGTACAAATGAACTAGTTCTTCACTAACAGGCTCAAGACTGAAGGAGTGTGAGTGGAACCTATTTGTCTCAAAGTAAATCAGATCAGATAATAGAACTGTATCATTACCAGGAATGTTTAAAAAATGTCTGTTGAGATCGTCTGGATCATTAAATGTAAATGGCAAATCATGTACTTTTGGTTTGCCGATTGTAATTGTAGATTTCAGATTGTACCATAACTTCTTTGGGTTTCTGATATGTCTGTTTACATATGTCTCGAAGTAGGCTCTTTTTTCGCTTTCAATTGCATTTACTACAATATTTTTCATGTCTTTATAACAAGTTTTGTGTATAGTAGATTTACTTAATTTATAGCGTGCATGATACTTGTTACGTAATTTTACCATTTCTTTAATGGTATATGTAATCCATGGAAGAGATCTATCTTTAATTAAAATACTGGTTGTTGGTGCATGCATATCAAATAGAGTTGTAATAAAGGTGTTAAATAATGAAACCATGTCACTCACATTTTCCTGAACAGTTATATAAGCCCAATCTAATTTGTTGAGGTCAGCCTCAAAAACATTTGGCATTATGTGCTTTAACGGCCTATAGTTGATCCACTGTGGGGTAGGCTTGTTAATTTTAATTTGCAATGTCGCAGATATGATGGCATGATGACCTAATTCAGGTTTATGTTGGGCTGAAATGTGGTTAATATGTGCATCAGTGCATACAACATCAATTAGGGTCTCACTGTGATCGGTAAAATGAGTTGGCTGCTGGATCACCTGATCAAGACTGATACTCTGTAAAAAATTTTTTAGTAAGATAGTATTGTTATCATTACTGATGAGCCAGTTTGAGTTAAAGTCGCCAAGAAGTACGGTTTTGTCGGCTTTGTTAAATGATGTTAAGGAGTCAGTAATTGCATCCAGAAAGGTGTTCATGTCTAGCCAAGGTGGTCTATATGCTGTGCCAATGATCAAAATTTGCGAGTTAATCGTGAGTTTGAGCCACATTTGCTCGACATTCTGTGCGACTGGGTGTGCCATGGTTCGAACTTTGAGGTCCCGGCGCACATAGAAGCCAACGCCACCGCCCCGGCCTCTCCGCACATTCGAGGGTCGGGGTACGTGACGCAGGCGGTAGTTTGAAAGTGCCGGCGCACGCCCTTCCTCTCCTTCCCGTAGCCATGTTTCATTGATTGCCATGATGTCTACTGCTAGTTCATCCATGGCCAACAAAAATTCATCATGCCGTGTTCCCAGTGAGCCAGCATTGAATAAACCCACCTTCAAGTATTTACTTCTTGTCATTATTATTATTAAATATTTTTACTGTCCTGTATATACTTGTTAATGTAAATATTTTAAAGCTCAAATGTCTATATATTATTATTCCATTTGTAGATATAGTTTTGTACATATTATGTTGTGTTATTATTATATGTAAGTAGTGTATGTTTGTGATGTATTTATATACATAAACTGTGTAATATAGAAGCATTAATAAAATAAATATATGCTTATAAGGCAATCTTATACATAAATAAATAAATAATTTGTATAAATAATAAATATACATAGTGATAGGAATATTATAATAATTTAACCCATTATTGCAACCTGTATCCTTAGTTATGCTTTTCTTACATTATGACTTCCCGTCTTTACTAAATCTAAAACTTAATAAAACTATTAATTTAAAAAAATAACTATGCGGAGCTAGAACTAAAAACCTGTTCAATGTCCGATTCATTTTTAATCGAGCATACTTTGTCTCCAGGCTTGTTTCGTGCAAAGATACGGCCACGCTTGACCCATACGAATTTCCATCCTGAGCGCTGGCCGGCCTCACGCGCCAACCGAAACAACTGACGGTTCTCCTTGGTGAGCCGCTCGTTGATGTAAAAGCGCCTAGGCGCTCCTGGGGCCATGTCGGCCGACGTCACTCCTCGACGAACTCTGGCGCTGTGCAGCATTGCATCTCGCTTTGCTCTCGTCGTGAAGCGTACCGTTATAGGGCGTGGGCGCTCCTCAGGGCCCGCAGCGTCCGTCGCCACGATATGCCGTCCGCCAATCCGTTGCGCCCAATCTACATCATGCTCTTCTAGGCTCAACCCGATCTTCGCCGCTATCTGCATTACGACATGAACGGGGTTTTCCCCGCTCACCTCCGGAAAGTTGGCTATCTCGATGTCATTAGCCAGCAGCTGTTGGTCACGCTCGCGGAGGTCATGCCTGAGCTGAGCGATCACTTCGTCAACGTCTTCAGTATGAGGAGGTTGCTTCTGCTCAAGCTTACTAACCCTCTCCTCTAGAGTATCGACTTTTTGTTGATATTTTGTTATATTAACTTTGATGTCCGCTAGCTCATCTCTAAATGCTAGCAGGTCTCTGTTTACAGAGCGTAAATTATCTCTAAAAATTTTAAGCTCTTCGTTAATATCTAATGTCAGCTCTTGGGTGGACTCGAACGATGAGTTCGTTGGCGAGTTGACGCTTAACAGGTCTTCAGGCTGCTTGCTGGCAGCCGGTAGGTCAGTCTTTTTCTTGAATGTCTTAGACTTAATACAACCCGGGCATTGCCAGGATGGAGAAACGGTACCGGCAGGAGGCAGGGACACACATTTTAGATGAAAATATACGTCACAATGGCGACATCTCGCAGACTCGGTCGGCGACAGAAAACGACGACAACGCCCACAGCTCCTTGACATGATTGTGTGATGATTGATTGTATACTACGTAATGCGGAAGACAAGTCAAAGATGGCGCTACTGTCGCACTCTTGAATTGATGGTTACAACACCGGCAATGTATCCAATAGATCAAACACGGACACAGAGATGGCGCTGTGCTTAGTTCCGTGAAAAAGGCTTTTGTTTAAGGCTCTCGCGGCATTTATCAGCGCGCGGGTTTTAAAATATTCAGCCACTAACACCGCGCCAAGACCTCATACACCAGCGATCACCAACACTGTCTGGTACCTCAAATCACTATTATATTTTATAGAGTAAGGGTAGTTTTTAAGTCCTTGTAGATGTGAAGATTTTAATTTAAGTTTAAATAGAATTTAATAAACGAAAGACACTGCAAACACTGTCAGTACTTTATTGTGTCACTGTCCACAATCTCACAACCGTAGATTCGCGAAACAACAACTCGTTTATTTTTAAGACAACAATAAGACGGAGCGTAATAGGTAAATCTCGGGAAGTCTTCCGATTAGATGTGTCACAGGAATGAAACAGAGGATCAGTTATCGTTTCTGAATTTTGAAAATGACTTGACGCGTTGGCAAAACGACATGTTTAACGGCACACAAGGAACCTGTGTATCAAGAAGCTACAAATTCTTACACTCACCTAGCATGAGAGTAACCAGCACATCAGACACGGAGAGAATCCCCTCAGAATCACTCAGTCTTTCACAGCACTCTGCATACAACAGCGCAAGAGCGCATAGCCGTAAGACTCGGGTTGGAGACACTGCATCCTGGCTTGAACTATCGGAGTCAGTACCGCCTCTGAACAAGCCTGCTAGGAACGGTACTGCTGTTGTAGCTAGCGTGCATAGCACGCTCAATACTGATGGAAGCGCCGGTCGATCACACTGTAACAGATTGTAATGGTTCTTCGGTTTTGTGACAAAATTGGCGGATTCAAGATTTTGGTGGGAAGGGCATGATTTTGGTGCCAATCGGTTTTATAAGGTTTAGAGGCTGCCCGCGGTTACACCCGCGTTATTTAATCTGTGGAAAATGTCGCAGTTATTACGATAAGTTTGTTTGTTTGTTTTGTTTTTTTAAAAGACAACTCCCGCACTAGGACTAAATCCTGTGTCGCTGGGGACTTTACAAACATACAACTAACGACACAATGAACACCCAGACTCGAGACAACAATTTATGAATTACACAAAGTGTTGCCTCGTGGGGATCGAACCCACAACACTCGGCGCAGTGTCAAGGGGCGAGGCGACCGCTTAAACCACTGCGCCAGCCGTGCAGTCATAAGTAATTTACAAGAAAATGTACTACCTTAAGCATATAATATATTGTAATATCGATTTTTTTCCCAAATAAAGTAAAATAAAATAAAATAAAAATACTACTCCGCTCCCGTCGCTCATAGCGCGATGTTATATAGCCTATAGCCTGCCTCGATAAATGGGCTATCTAACACTGAAAGAATGTTTCAAATCAGACCAGTAGTTCCTGAGATTAGCGCGTTCAACCAAACAAACAAACTCTTCAGCTTTATATATTACTACTAGCTGACCCGGCAAACTCCGTATCGCCTTTTTAAAGTACCTTTCTTAAGACGGCGGATGGGTAATCAAAGATGGCGGATGGGAAATTTCAATAAAATAATATATTGATTTTCCATCTGCCATATTTGATCACGAAACAGATGTTATATACGAATGCTAAATCCGTTATAATGGCGGAGCCGATACCCATATTGATTTAATAGAATTTTCCCATCCGCCACCTTAGATTTTCCATCCGCCATCTTCGATTGCCCATTTGCCATCTTTGATCACGAAATATATGTTGTATTTGCATTCCTCATAGCTTAAAACATCGGAGAGGACACCCATATTGACTTTAAATATTTTTTCATCCGCCATCTTTGATCTCGAAATAGATGGTGTATTTGGATTCGCCATCCCTTAAAACATCGTAGACGATAACCATATTGATTTTTTAAAACTTTCCCATCCGCAATCTTTGATTTCCCATCCGCCATCTTTGATCACGAAATAGATGTTGGATTTGGATTCCCCATCCCTTTAAACATCGGAGACGATACCCATATCGACTTTAATTTATAACGATATGTGTGAGGCCAGAAAAATCTTTAAATCCCGACTGAGATGGTGTCGGACCATGAAGAACAGGTGAAAATGGATATTTTGGCCTATCATCACTCAAAGAACGATTTTAGATCTTTTTGGAAAGCTACGAATAAACTTAATAGCAAACCGGTTACTCCTGTGTGTATCGACGGTGTAAGCGATGCCGGCGAAATAGCAGATCTGTTTCGACAACATTTTACTGTCAAATCACCATTGGGGTCTTCGCAGTCGGTGATCAATGTTCAGAATGGTGAAAAGTTAGGTTTTCGATGTACAACTAGAGAAGTGAAGTTGATAATCAAATCAATGACTAGAGGTAAATCTCCCGGCCATGACGGGTTGAGCATTGAACATCTGCAGCATGCTGGACCCCACTTACCGAGATTGTTGTCTATGCTATTCAACCTTTGTCTAAGCCACACATATTTGCCTGAAGAGATGATTAGAACAATTGTTATACCTATTGTTAAGAATAAGACAGCTGATCTATCAGATAGGAACAACTACAGACCTATCTCTCTTGCCACAGTGGTATCGAAGGTATTTGACAGCATGTTGAACTCACACACAGCTGACCAAACAGATTGAACTTCACGACAATCAGTTCGGTTTTAGGAGCGGATTATCCACTGAAAGTGCAGTTTTGTGTGTTAAGCATGCTGTCAAATATTACACAAAACGTCAAACTGCAGTTCACGCATGCTTCCTTGACCTTTCGAAGGCTTTTGACCTAGTTTCCTATGATATTCTATGGAAAAAGTTGCAAAACACTAATCTACCAATAGAACTCATCAACATCTGCAAGTACTGGTACGGTAATCAGGTCAATGGCGTGCGATGGTCAGGGAGCATGTCGCAGTCGTACAGGTTGGAGTGCGGGGTGAGGCAGGGGGGATTGTCCTCGCCAACCCTATTCAACCTATACATGAACGATCTGGTTGAGGCACTAAGTAGCACCCGGATAGGTTGTCACATAGACGGAATCAATGTGAACAACATAAGCTATGCTGACGACATGGTCCTGCTGAGTGCATCGGTATGTGGCATTAAAAAACTGCTTACCATCTGTGAAGCATATGCCGAGCGACACGGGTTAAAATATAATCCACTCAAAAGTGAAGTCATGGTCTTTGAGGTCAGAGGAAACAGTACAGATAACATGTTTCCCAATGTTATGCTCAACGGTACAGCCTTGCGTAGAGTGTCTAAATTTAAGTACTTGGGTCATTTACTTACCTCTGACCTCAAGGACAATGATGACATCGAGAGGGAACGGAGGGCACTGGCAGTGCGAGCGAACATGATAGCCCGCAGGTTTGCACGTTGTTCGACAGAAGTCAAAGTAACACTTTTTAGGTCATATTGTACATCATTCTACACGTGCAGCCTGTGGGCAGACTATACTCAAAAGTCTTACAGTGCCCTCCGAGTCCAATTCAATAATGCATTCAGGGTGCTGATGGGGCTGCGGCGATTCTGTAGTGCATCAGGGATGTTTGCTGACCATCGCGTAGACTGTTTTTACGCTACGATGCGTAAGAGATGCGCTTCCCTGGTGCATAGAATACGTGGCAGCCCCAACAGCATTCTGAGTATGATCGCTAGTCGGTTGGACTGTGGTTACATCAATCATTGCAGCGCCATTTGTCATGGAATGGCGCTGTAATGATTGCTGTATGTTTCTTGTTGTGTTGTGAGTAGTTTTTAGCATTACTAACACTAGGCTAAGAACATTGTTACTAACAAAGTGGACGCCATGGTCTGAAAATAAAAACAATTATTATTATTATTATTATTTAAAAATAAATCCCGTCCGCCATCTTTGATTTCCTATCCGCCATCTTTGATCACGAAATAGATGTTGTATTTGGATACACCATCCCTTAAACCATCAGAGACGATACCCATATTGATTTTTAAAATTTTTCCCATCGGCCATCTTTGATTTCCCATCCGCCATCTTGAATCACGAAATAGATGTTGTATTTGGATTCCCCATTCTTTTAAACATCGGAGACGATACCCATATTGATTTAAAAATAATCCCATCCGCCATCTTTGATCACGAAATAGATGGTGTTTTTGAATTCCCCATTCCTTAAAATATCGGAGACGATACCCATATTTTATTTTATTTTATTTTATTTTATTAAAAAAGGAACAACAAACAGCTACACTATGTGATTTTACAACATAATAACATATTAACTTAAATAATAATGTAGCCCACAGCGCTGTTCACAGATTACCAATTGAATACAGTTTAAAAATGCTAGGGAATAGCTATTCGTGTATGACAGTTATTATTACTAGTAAAACAGAAAAAAAAACAATGATAAACAAGATAAGATATGATAAAGTCAGATATCTAAGAACGTGCAAGTGTCTTGTACAAATGGCTTCGAAACAATTTCATGGAGCACGTAAATATGTCCAAGTGTTCAAATTCTTTATTATAAGATGCTGCCATTCGCCGGATTGGTGAACGTTGGCCAGTATTAGATCGGCAGGTACCTATTGCAAATAGCGTACCCGCTCGCACCTGCCTTCTGTGAACAGTCCTAGGGACGGCATAACAGAGTACATTATTCAGATCGATACAGTCAAAGTTGCCATTAACAATATTATATAGGGTCATTGCTTCTAGTTGTTTGCGTCTGGATCTGAGCGTTAAGAGTTTGTATCTGCTAAGCAGCTGGTCATACGGCAAATACGATCTGTGACATCTAAAATGCATTGCACGAAGAAATCTGCGTTGTACGTTTTCTATTAAATCAATGTATTTCTTATAGTACGGGTTCCAGATGGGAACGGCGTATTCAAGCTGAGAGCGGACTAGTGATTTATATAGACATAGGAACGACGAGGTGCGTTTAAAGTCATGAGTGGATCTCATTATAAATCCATACATCTTATATGCTTCATTTACAATTTTTTCAATATGTAAGTCCAAACAGAGTTTACAATCAAGTAAAATGCCCAAGTCACGTACTGAATTTACTTTATTCAGTGGGGTACCACATAAAGAGTACGCAAACCTAATAATGTTTATATTTTTGGTAAAATTTATAAAGTTGCACTTGGGAATGCTTAGAAGAAGCTTACTTGAATAACAATAGTCCGTCAGTCGGTCCAAGTCTTCTTGCAATAGAAAACAGTCCTGCATGCTTCGAATAGGCCTGTATATTTTAAGGTCGTCTGCATATAATAAAAATTTCGAATTGTGAAAGCAGCTGCCAATATCATTTATAAAGAGGATGAATAAAAGAGGACCGAGAATAGAGCCTTGGGGGACACCCGAGGTAACCCGAATAGCGTCAGAATGATAACCGTTAATTACAACCCGTTGACAGCGATTAGTGATGTAAGAAATAAACCATCGTAACAAGTTACCACGAATACCATTGAAGGCAATCCGGTTTAACAGTAATTCATGATCCACCTTGTCGAAAGCTTTCTGAAAGTCCGTGTACACTGCATCAACCTGTATACGATTGTCCATCTTTTCGAATAGGTCATTAGAGAAGACCAACAAATTCGTTACTGTTGACCGCTTCTTAACAAAACCATGTTGCTGCTGTATAATAGCCTTATGCAAAACAGGATACACTTCGTTATGCACTAGTCTCTCAAAAAGTTTCGACAAGGTAGATAAAATAGAAATTGGTCTATATTGCTCAACACTACGTTTAGATCCGGCCTTGTGTACAGGTGTGATATTAGCATGTTTCCATGGAGTCGGCATGACGCCTTCAGTGATACATTTATTGTATATTATTGCTAAGGGTTTGCATATAACAGTGGCGGTATTTTTGAGAAAATATGCAGAGAGACCATCTGGACCTGGACCCTTAGCTGGATCCAGTAATTTCAGTTCTGTCATTATTGTTTCCTCTTTGAAATTAAGGTCAGAAATAACTATATCATGAGACACTGTATCTGAAGGCGGCTCCCAGTGAGAGAGGGCAGGTGAAGCTGGCTCGTAGACAGAAGAAAAAAAATCGGAAAACATATTGCAAATCAATTGAGGATCGTTGGATGTTACGTCATTATATTGTACTTTAGCTGGTATACCGGGTTTGTCTTTACGATTAGAAACATAGACCCAGAAATCTTTAATGTTGTTATGAATATTATCCTCGATCGACTGGATGTATTTAGAAAAACATTTGTTACAGTTATTCTTAAATAATGCTCTGTGTTGTGAAAAAGTTTCGTAGTCTGCGATGTTGCCGTATTTCTTCCATTTGACCCATGACTTTTGTTTTTTTCTAAAAGTGCTTATTAATGATTTGGAAAACCACACTGGAAAGCCAGCCGTTCTGGAAGTGGATAGTGGTGTGTGCTGCTTAATTATATCATCAATGTTGTTATAGAATGTGCTAAGAGCCTCTTCGGGCCCTAAAGGGGTTAGAAGTTTTATCCAGTCAGTACTCTGAATTTTACGGTTGATGTGGTCAAAGTCGGATTTATAAAAGTTATATTTTTGAAGTGGGCGCTTTTTCATGGGAAGAATATCTACATTTAGGGTTATATCACAGACAAAAGGCGGGTGATAAGTGTCAATTGGAAGGAGAGGCATCAACGCGCTCGATACCTTACATGGGTGGTTAGCTATCAAAAGGTCAAGAATTTTACCAGAAGTATTTGCTACTACATTGTATTGCAAGGCATCAAGTAGTGACATAAAATTATTTAACAGGCTACAAGTCATGGACGAGCCAATACCTAAACCGCCGCCAATTAGAGACGTATTCAGAGCCGGTATATTCCAAGTTATTTCTGGGAGATTGTAATCGCCTACTATATAAAAACAGTCAACGCTAGTGTCACCCAGAACCTGCTGTAAGTTTTCAAAGTGTTGTTCATAAACAAGGGTAGCAGTTTTTGGAGGTATATAAGCGGCGCTAATGATATGCCTCTTAGACGGTCGCATACTAGGCACTTCTATAAGGACGTGTTCGACTAGGTTACGAAATGGGGAGTTACCTGAAGTTATAGAAATGTCACATTCAGAGGACTTAAGTGTTCGTAGCAATGCAACTAATACTCCACCACCATCCATTTTATTGGTGCTAACACGATCACGATCACACCTATACACATTATAGCGCTGATCGATAAACTCATTATTGTTTATCTCGGGAGTCAACCAAGTCTCTGTAAGTACAATGATGTCATAGTTACCATTCAAAATATTCATGTATAGCGTGTGCAATTTTGTACGGGTTCCTCTGCAGTTTTGGTAATATAAAGATAAATGTTTGTTACTCATCACGAGAGATTAATAATTATAAATAATAATTACCAGCAATGTAAATACTATTAAGCCCCAAATATTCGTGCAATGCTCAATACAAATTATAATCACACCGAGCCGCTTAACCCCATACATACAACAATACATATTATATTTGAAATAAACCTCTTTATGATAGTGACTTACAACAGTTACAATTACAACAATTACAATACAATTATTGCGCAAAGTAAGAATAAGCAACAATTGCAGCAGAAATAGAATATAGTACAAAAATTGTTTACTATAGTGACTTGCTAACAAGTATAAAATATTAACAGTGTAATAAATAATAAAAGCATTAGTACTATATTCATCAAAGTATAAAAGGCAGGCTATCACTGAAGCAAGACCGAACAATTCAAGCATAATGCACTTTGATCCATAATGATTATACTCAAAAGAGAGAACTTTTGTTACATAAATATTACAGGCCAGAGAAATTAAAAAAGATACAGAACTATACAGGCACAAAAACATATTGCAATTAAGGTGCGTTGGAGGAGGGGCCACTACCACTATTGTTGGTCGACTGCTTGTTTTTAATTTTGCGAATGTCTTCGTCTTTGTGTATGGCAAACGCAGTATCGCCGTCCCGTTCGCGCACGAGAATAGTGGCGTTTCGAATCCAGACATATTGAAAGTGATTTTGAGTGGCCACTTCCTTAACTTTGCGAAATAAATGTTTCTTCTTGAGAGTCAGATGTTCGTTCATGTAAATTGTCGTCGGTGAACCTACAAAACCCAGTTGGTCGGATTTAAAGGTTTTGACTTTGCGGAAAGCAGCCATTACATTGTCCCGTAGGATACGCGACGACAGCTTCACAATTATGTTTTTTGGCCTATTTGTTGTCTGGTGAGCATGAGGAACTCTGTGAATAGATATGATATCCTTTTGTGGGACGGGGAAATTTATAGCACTACAGATTGACTCCATTAGGTGAATCAGGTTTTCACTTCGAGCTTCGGGTACGTTAAGGATCTCAACATTGCATTGTCTTGCTTGCTGCTCGAGGTAATCGAGTTTAGACTCGAGGATACTAATAGATTGAATAGATTGCTCAGCACATTGTCGACTCATGTCAGCCATACGTTCCTTTAATTGAACCTGTTCCTCTGAATGAAATTGCAAAGAGGTTTTTAGTTCAGTTACATCCTGTGATATATCAGATACGTTTTGTTTTAAAGAATTATGTACAGTACGAATGCTGTTCATTTCACCCCTTATTTCATTTAGGGCGCATCTCAATTCATTATTCATTTTACTTATACTTGTATCTATTTCAACTCGCAAGCTGTTTAGTGTAGTCTTAATGTCATCCTTGAAAGAAGAGAGCGTGTTGTTTATTTCACTCCTCCAGCCCTGCAAAGTACTGTGTAACTCATTTGAAAATGCTTGGAAGGTGTTAGCTGTGTCCTGAGCGACAGACTCATCACCAATTACTGATGGATTGTACGACGAGGTGGGACAAGGTTCCATAACATCGCATGACATATTCAAGCTATCTTCAGGCTCAGGAATTTGTGCGGACCGGACAGGTGTTAGTAAGTTAGATCGACTACGCTGGGTGACATTATTGCACGACGGGCATTTCCAAACCGCTTTAAATCCTTCTGTCAGACCTTCATATTGACGTGGCTGTATGTTTAGACATTCAAAGTGATAGCTTTCCTCGCAGACACTACACCTCAGGAGCCCAGCCCCAATCACAAACGGTGTATTACAGCCAGCACAGTTCATGTCTCAGTGAGATGCCTTGCGAGTTTGTTCACAAGGTAACGGGTAGCGCCACCTACCGACGTAATAGGAAGTTGAAACGCAGATTTTTGTCACTCAATCGCTATGTCGCTTGCGCAGCGCACTGATTAGCACTATGATGTTAATGACGATTAAGCTAATGAGGTATTTAGGTAGTTTTGACGTTTACTCATAGATGGCGTACTTTGTTGTATGAATATGACAAAGCAAAATTGAAGTTTTGCCAATCACTAAATTGATGTCTCACAACTTTAAGTAGATCATAAATCAATGTTTTATACGTAACACTCGCTGATTCAGAGATGGTGGAGAGGTGAGGTTTATATTTCACGGCACTTGACTGGTTCTTTCATTCACAAAGTCCACTGTTTATTTTGCTGATGACAAACACAGACAACACTGAATTAACTTAGTTCACCAATACTTCACTTGCTTCAAGACGTTCTTAAGCTGATTATGACTAATAAGCACACAATTTTTGACTTTTTCTATTTTTATGAATTAAACTTAGCAGGAGCAAAAAACTTAGGTCAACACACTTACAGCGCGACAACTATCGACTTTAAAAGAAATCCCGTTCGCCATCTTTGATTTCCTATCCGCCATCAATATTGTATTTGGATTCTCCATCCCTTAAATCATCAGAGACGATTATTTGGATTCTCCATCCCTTAAATCATCAGAGACGATACCCATATTGATTTTTTAAATTTTTCCCATCCGCCATCTTTGATTTCCCATCCACCATCTTGAATCACGAAACAGATTTTATATTTGTTTTCCCCATCCCTTTAAACATCGGAGACGATACCAATCTTGATTTTTTTAATTTTTCCCATCCACCATCTTTGATTTCCCATCCGCCATCTTTGATCACGAAATAGATGTTGTATTTCGATTCCCTACCCCTTAAAATATCGAAGGCGATACCCATATTGATGTTAAAATTTTTCTCATCCGCTATCTTTGATTTCCCGTCCGCCATCTTTGATCACTAAATAAATTTCATATTATTAATCAGCGTCCCGAAAACTTCGAAAACGATACCCATTTAGATTGTATCCTATTCGTTTAGCCTTTTTTTGCCTTTGACCCAACCCCCCGCCTTCTCGTTTGACCATTTTATTATTTTTGTCTGGGCCCTAAAAGTTGTGGCGTAATTTTATATAGCCTATAGCCTTTCGGAATAATTGGGCTATCATAGACAACAACAATTTTTAAAATCCGACTGCTAGTTCCTGAGATTAGCCGACATTATCTTTTAGCCTTTTTAGCCTTTTGCCTGGCCCCAAAGGGTCGAAGGGTTATGTTATATAGCCTATAGCCTTCCGGAATAACTGGGCTATCGTATCCAAAAAGAATTTTTCAGATCCGACTGGTAGTTCCTGAGATTAGCGCGTGCAAACAAACAAACAAAAAAACAAACAAACAAACTCTTCCGCTTTTTTATATTAGTATAGATAAGATTTGTTATGGAATGACTCAAATGCTTTTGAAGGGCCTGATCCAAAGATTTAATAGACTTAATACCTTTGGATACGGCCCTGTGTCACAAGTCACAAGATACGCGATTTTCTTTTTTGCTTGAAGAGTTATATACCGGCAAGTTCAACTCGTCTTGCCCATGCAAGATGAGTTGACCTTAATGAAGAATGAATGAATGAAACACATGAAGTGTTTGAAGTTTGATCGAGAGGATTTGGCGTTCCATCCAGTCTCTGCCTACCCCAATGGGAGACAGGCGTGACAATATATAGTTAGAATACTTACAATGAGTGCAGTGGCGACCGGCTCGACGAACAAGGCACTAATATACACTAACGCAGCCGCACTCGGTGCCGCGCCGTGAGCGCTTAACGCTAGGGACAGCCACGCGCAGCCACCGCCGCGGGACCATAGCATCACACTGGGATTGAACATCGTTTGGTTAATCTTCAGTGGAATATGTACAGTTGCTACTGAGCTATACAGTATAAAACTATTTGTGAGATGAGGCATTGTGCGATTGCAAGAAACGCGCGGATGGATAGTTGGTGTATGGAATAATGATATGGAAAAAATGATTTTTTATTACTCTTTGACTCAAAATCTTCAGAACCGATTATCTTTGCAGAAGTGTGGCATGTACATCAGAATAATACATCGTTTTCTTTTGCGATTACCGAAAAGCACACACAGCTGCGTGGACGAAATCTAGTATGCTGTATCTATAATTTTGTTGCAGTAACAGCAGCTATGGAGTTACAGTAACAAGATTCTAGTATGTACGTGGTGTTCACATAGATATTAGAACAGTGAGTTGGTTTTGTTACTTTTGCAGTATCCGTTTACCGATGGTAAACGCGGCTACTTTTTATATCTCTTGGTGGTTACCATGGTGCAGTCCGAAACGCATTTTACTTGCTTGATGAGAAGAAATGGAAGAAGACAACATATATATTCTAGTAATCTACTTACGCACACATTACAATGTTTTGTTGCAATAACGGTTACAGTCACGGTTTGATAATTATCGTCTAAATATAGGTAACTTTACATATTTTGAATCTATAGGAAGAAAATTCAACTGACCCTTTAACAATCCTGTAGTCGACGCCATCTCTAAAGGCAGTGACGATTGCCGCGCACAACGCAGGCGCCACCAAATGTGCGTGCGCAACACACACGGCGTGTAACCTAGCTTGCGCGCGAACGCCCATCCATAACGCTCGCGCGCTAGCTCGCCGCCCTGCTGAGTAGTATACGTAGAACAACGGCACACAGCTACTTATCTCTGCGTGTAACATGCCTGCAACACAAGTGCGTGTGTCGTTCGTGTTAATACATTTTAACTAGCGTCAAAACACATGGTACGCAGTAACAATAGCGAATTCTAAGGCTAGGGAGCTCAACCCTCCCAAAAATATGTTTCACCGAATCTATCATACTTCAGCCCACTTTTAGTTAGTTACGTACTAGATTTTAAAATTAAGTCCCGTACTAGACATCGACATTTCAACTGATCAATTATTTCCTTATTATTTCATTAATTACTTGGAGCACTTCCCGAAAATATGACACATCCTTCAGTGATTCTCAAGCATTGTTTCGATGTCCATATCAAAATTGCCCTATGTGCCGAGAAGGTCATCACTGTTTCGTTTGCTCAGTTTCACGTTAAAATCTTCCATGATAACGGTGTAATGGGTCTTGAAGCTATGTCATCATCATTGTCCTAGCGTTATTCCAGTTACATCCAAGACCTACTCGCCTTGGAGACCGGGGTCCGCTTACTAGTCTAACCAGATATGACTAAATATCAGCTTTTTCACAGAGCGACTGCCGTCTGACCTCCGCAACCCAAAGGGATAGCGATATTCCATGGTTGGGTTAAGTATCCATTTATTTGAGAGTACTGACTCCCCGAAACGACTGTCAAAGATGTTCATGTCAGCCGGGACCGACGGTTTAACGTGCTCTCCGAGGCACGAGGCAAGCGATAATTAACAATTTAATACGCACATAACTTCAAAAAGTCAGTGGTGCGCGCCGTGGATTCGAACCCCAAACCCTCTGCATGGCAGTCTGTTGGTATATCCACTCGGCTATCGCTGCCTATCGGATTTTGAAGCTATGTATGGCTCGAGATGTTTCCTGGTACATAGCTTCCAGCTCTTCATCGGGGTTCATCTAGGTCAGAGCGTATAATACCTTGTTATGACGTACCTATAGTTGAAAGTCGTAGTTTCAATTAATACCGGTTGGACATACTAAGGTACGCTGCTCTGCTCGACACACTCGCGGCCTACCACGCTGTTCACGGGAGATTTGTGGACGATGACACCGACACCAGCTCGGGACTGTTTGTCGCCCTTCTAGTAGAAGAGCAACTTACCGGAATTGAGGACTATCGAGTCCTCACCCTATCTTCGGACTACAGATGGAACTAAAATATGGCATCGTAAATTTTTTCAGCTCGGCAATCTTTTCGTCGGTCCGCAGGGTGCGCATGTTAAAGGCTATCGTCGGTGATGGTAGCCGGATCTCTGACGGAGACTCTTGTTACCCTGTCTTGAGCAAAGAACAGCGGTCTCACCAGGGCCAGTTTGTGTCTCAGTTTTGAAGCGTTTTGCCGTAATCGCCACGTTTGGCAGGAGTAGTCGCAATCTAGCATCTTTGCATTAACTTCCTCCTATTTTTAAATGGTTTGACCGCTATTTTTACATTGTTTGATCGCTATTTTACGGCTGATTGACTGCACTGGTGGATAATATACTAGTGGGCGGTGGGTGCGTCACATGCTAACGCCAAAAACTTGCTACCTTCGAGAATTTCGCAGACAAACCTGCTTCGTGTCGCATTCTTATACTCATTATTCTCTAGAAGATTTATATTAGGTATTATAGATGTCAGCAAAGGATACTTCTTTTGCTGATAGTACAGTCAAAATTTAGAAATGCAATACAATGCTACAAAAATCTATGGCTTTTCTCCCAATAGTACACTAAATTTAACTTACAATATTAGCATAATAATAATTAATAGCTTTTAATGATGGAATCTAAAGTGATAAGTATGTATAAATATTTGGAGAAATCTTGAAATAAAATTGTAAATAATTTAATAGTAAAATTGTTGCAGAAGAAGAATATATAATTGGATCCACTCCACAAGTTGAGATTCAGCCATTCATTTTATCCCAGGACCCATATTTTCTACATTTTCTTTTTGTCTTGGTTCAATGTGGGTTGTAACATTACAATAATATCTATCACCTTTTGTAACAGTACCAAAAATAAATTATTTTTGGTATCTGATCGCAAGTAAGTAAATGTAACTTGTGGTATATAAGTAAAGTGTGTCTTCTTGTGTGAGTGGATCCACTTTAATAAAATGTATTAGGTAATTAAAACAATTTTTTTTTCAGTTTTAGAATAGATAGTAAAAATAACAATATTCCAATCATAAAAGATGTGAAACATTTGATTAATTGTGCCTGGCTTATGGTTTGTGAATCACAATGCAACTTCAATCATGACTTAAATCACTTGTGCGCTACTGAATGGTCACTATGTTGGTTGATCAGCAAGTGCCATACTACCGTGATCATGTGACCAGTGATCATGTCTCAAGATGAAGCTAATCTATAAAAACTTTTGATCATAACTTTATCAAACACTTGGCATGTATTTATTGAATTTTTAAACTATAAAGTATTATGCATTACATGCTGATTACTTAACTATTCAGTCTAATAGTGATGCATAATTGTGAGTTATAAATGTTATAATACTTATAATAATTGAACTTTTTTACTTTTAATACTAACTAAATATCTAAGTCTTTCTACAGATTAGCTTTAATTCCTGTTAAGGTTCACACTGTCTTGCATATTCTTAAATGGTTAATCTGCAACATATCTAAAATTTTCTAGGTATTCTCTAATAAGTATCTAAATATTATGATCTACTTATCCAGCAAATGGGAACCAGTTACTGAAGCCATTCTGGTAGATCACTATGAATCTACCATAATAATGGTAACATCTAAATTTCTGCTCATTTTGACTTGAGTACTCTTCAGCATATCGTTGAAGATTTGAGAATGATATACCTACTGCTTAGTAGAACACAAAAATCAAAAGCTGAGCTTCTAATAGAGCCCTTGGAGCAGCATACCTATCTGCTTACATACTAGCAAAATAAATATAATAAATACATAATAAAAACAATAGATATTTTTAGGTAGTTCATTTTACTAGTGAAGACTTCCCATCTATGAACCCAATACTAGGAAATTTTATGTACTCTATTACCAAATTATGTACAATAAATTAAAGCTAATTAATTAATTATGTATAACTTAACTATAAAAAGCAAAGGAGGAAATAATCTGTGTGAAAATAAAAGTAAAAAAAAAGCAACTACCTACTACGCTTAAAAAAACTCCCCCGCAACACTGTAGAGCGGTAGCACAGATAAGCCAATACCAGTACGGTAGCATGCTCAGAAGGCTGGCAGCACTGCCAGCATTCCTATTTCCATCTATTACCTAGTCTTTCTTTAGTACCTAAAATCATCAATCACTCATACAAATGAATTGTTTATTGCATTGGAATTGAATTTAAATCATCCACAACTGTGCATCACTAATTAAGAACAAAATTTGTTTCTGGGCGGCACATAGACAGATCTTTTTAAGTGTTAACTACATTTTACAACACTAGAGAGAGATGTCAATGAATTTTAGTTTATAGTAATGGCATAGATTTAAATGCTCTGATATTAGAAATACTGTCTGAATGGTACACACAGCTGACTGTAGCCTGCCAACCAGGCTTCTGCCTTTTGCTGTAAAATTGTTACAAATTTAGACAATTCAACATTATTAGTTTCAACTAAAGACTATAATATGCAAGGCATTGTAAGCTAGCTACTGCAATGGTTGGCAGACTGCAACAATCTTATCCATAATATCAAGGAAATAATAAAATGTAGTTCATTACATGGTCGTATGAGGTGCAAGGCGGTCTAGAATGATCTATAAACTGAACATGCAGTGTAGTTGCCTCCAACAGCACCGAGTCGTGGCGACAGCACAGCCATCGTCACAGCGGTGAGGACTCCCAGAACCATCCACCTGCGCCGCACTTCCCGCCACATATCCACAGAATATACACTCGACGATCGCCGACGTCGCACCTTTCCATCACCAGCCTCCTTCGATAACAATTTAATATTCTCACTATTCCCGTTACTCATTTTTAATGACTAATTTTAATATCACTTTACAAGGCAGTAGGCGGCAATTAATGAACACTATAATATTATGAAATAATGAAACTATTTATGTCATTGTAAATTTTAAACAATAACATGAATTTAATATATTTATCTTCTAAAACAACGCATTTTTTTAAATATCGCGCATCTGCATTGTCGTAGCGTAGATTGGCATAAGTTAACAAATCAGCTGATTGATCTGTGTTGCCAGGTCTATTTTTCACTTAGGAACATTTTATAGCGATTCCGGAGTATATTATGCCTTTGGAGAATGAAGTATACGTAGGTAATAATGATATTCTTGATTCCAGGATTCAGAATAATTTATTGGTAATTTAATGCCGCATTTACACATTCGTGCGAATAACGAGGCGAATGACGAGGCGAATAACGAACACGCATGTGTAAACACTGCATTCGCTATTAGCCTCGTGATTCGCTTCGTGCTACGCGTGTTCGCGTTGAGAGCGGTCTTTCGGACGCGAATCAAAGGGCACGAATGGCGAACACGAACTTACTGTTTACACATGCGTCTGCATTCAGTTGACAGCTAGCGCCCGACCCAACCGGACGTGTTGTCAAAATGGAGTGGAGTGAAGCGCGAATTATAGAATTCCTTGAACGATTTCAAAAAGAAGAGCTCATTTGGAACTTTGGAACCCAAAACATCAGAAAGATAAACGGTGCTTGGAACCGTATATCTGCTAGTATGGGGTTGCCATTAAGCACATTTTAAATATAAAAAAAATCATACTTTGGCTAAAACAAAATTGATTATCAACAAGCATAGTAAAAGATATGACTGCCTCGTTGGTCTCGCGGCATAAATGTGCGCGTGGGATTGGGAGACCTCGGGTTCGATTCCCGGGTCTAGGCAAAGTGTTATTGGGTTTTTCCGTTAGGAAATTCTCAGTAGCAGCACGGAGTCTGGTAATGTGCCCGGTACGGCAAAAGGCCCGGCCCCTATTACGTGGGACCTAAAAATTCATGGCGAAATGTGGGTGTAATATTACACCTCTGCCTACCCCTTCGGGGATACAGTCTATAAATAAAAACAATGAATTATTTATATAAGTAATTCTCAAAGTAATTTAATAATTTACATGCTCAAAAAAGAAATCGTCTGTGACGATAGCTTTTTTTTACTTTTTTACGCAGGATATCTAAATAATTATATAACCGCTTGCCGGCGCATCACCCCAAATGGGTGGAAGACATTTTTGACCGTTGACGGCTCTTCACCCCAAATGGGGTGATAGTGCTGGTCGTCATAATATTGCTTAATCCCTTTATTCCTCTGTGTTTTGAATCGGTTTTCTCTTTTCTATTTAAACTATCGAGAATATCTGCCTTAAAAAATTGCAACACTCGCCGTCAAAAGTTTGTCTGTGGCTAAGAAATAATTTCTCAAAGTCAGTCTCAGTGAAATGTGAATTGGATTCTGGCGGGAACCTTAAAAAAGCGCGGATCAGAATTTTTTTCAATTTTAATTTCTGATTAAATATTCGGTGGTTTTTACTTAGAAGTTAATAAAAAACCATAGTGATAGGTGTGCAAACCCGTGGAAATGGTGGGAAATGAGGGGGGCGGGGATAACCCGCCCACCTCACATAAACGTCCTCGGCCTGAGGCTGGAGACGGAGGAAGTGAAAAGGACTATGGTAATGGCGGCGGCGGTGAGCATTTTGACTATTCACCGTATCTAAAACCAGAATACAAAAGAATTTATCCTGAAAATGCCACTTGTGTGGACTTTAAAGTGTTTATAGAAGCTTCCAATAGTAAAGATAGAATAGGCAATAAGAGCCCTATCTGAATCATATATTTTCTAGCGAGATAAAAGGGGTGACGGCTATTCAAAGAATTAACGCCAATAAAATTGCAATAATATTTAAACAATATAATACGGCCAATAACTTTATTAATAACAGCGCTTTTCTCAACAAACATGGCTTGAAAGCATTTATTCCGGCTGCGCAAATAGAAAAAACAGGCATAATTAGATTTGTACCAGCAAACATTTCGAACAAAGAACTATACACAAAACTATCATCAATTTATGAAATAATAGCTATAAGAAGATTCACAAAGAAGGTAGGACAAGAGCGAATACCACTACAAACAGTTAGCATTACTTTTCTATCGAATATTCTTCCAGACAATGTACAATATGATTTGTTTTCATACCGAGTTTTTGAATATATACCCCCATTACAGCTATGTTTCCGTTGCTTTAAATTTAACCACTCCGCTAGGATATGTAATGGCAAACAAAGATGTTCCATTTGTGGAGGTGAGCATTTATATAAAGAATGTGATAGACCAACAGAGATCTGCTGTTGCAATTGCAGCGGGCCTCATCTTGCAATTTCGAGATTATGTCCAATTAAGTTAAATAAAATTGTAGAAAAGAAAAATAAGATAACATATGCAAGTGCTACAATTACAAAACAACACTCAAGTACCTAATAACATTGAATTTCCACCCTTGCCACCTCCAAAAATGAAACCAATTAACACTGTAAATAAATCTGTAAATAAGTCTGTACATACATCTGTAAATAAGTCTGTAAATACATCTGTAAATAATACTGTACATAGTGTAAATAACTCTAGAGATGTCTCTACTAAAGTAGACATCAAAGCCCAAATAGTTGCCAACAACGATGTACTTAAGGCCCTGGTACTGGTACAGACGTTGGTGGAACTGGGTAATAAGGGCGATAATACGCCTACCACTGTAAATACCATTAGGGAAACACTTATTAAAAACCTCAAGTAATGGATCCAAGTCATACACTGTCTAAGCTACGTATTGCTCAGTATAACATTCAAAGTGCTAAAAATAAAAAACCCTTACTGATTGAATTCTTACAAAAACAACATATTGACATTTGCTTACTTAACGAAACATGGTTTAAAGACAATAGTTTTAGAATACCTGGATATAATATTTATAATAAAAATTCTAAAAATACTCATAATGGTGTAGCAATACTAATTAAGCCATATTTAAAGTACAAAGTTTTAAACACTAGATTTTATGAAGAAATTCAAACTGTAGCTCTATCCTTATCTACGGTGCATGGTAGCTTGACTATTCTTTGTGTATACTGTCCTCCTTCTAGTAGACATATACGGATCAATAGATTACGTATAGTCCGTGCCACGAGAACGTAGACTTTTTGTAAACAAAGAATTTCTACTAAGGGACTTAGCGATAGTTCTGTCAAAAACAAATAATGTCAAATCCAATGAGCGCAACGATACATAAATACGTGTCATTGAAAACTAATATGTCAATGGATCGGGTTTTTATCGATATTATGCGCTGTCAACGGGACCTTTTAATGTTTTGAGGTACTGACGCCTTGAATGTCAACATTTGGCGTTAGATCATTGAAATGTTACATAATTGTGCTTAACATGCATTTGTCAGAGGACAAAATTATTTTTTTAGTTGTCAAGAAGAGGTAAATGTAAAGTTAAGTACAAGTTTATAGGATCGCAACGCTCTTTCCGCTGCCGGCATCTCGAAAAAGCGGGTGCAAAATAGCAGATGGCAAACAATTAGTAGCGCAGATAATTATTTATACCTAAAAAAGAAATTGCGTTTTCAGACTACCGTAACTTTTAATGGATTTTGTTTAAGTTCATTCACAGACAACGTAAAATCTCCATGTCTAGAAAATTTTATGCAATGTACTAGCTAGTTCATCATCATCATGCTGGACTAGGCTAGGCCTCTCCTTTGAAAGGAGGAATTGGCCTACTATACCACGCTGGCCAAACGGGTTGGTATAGGTTTTTTTTTCAAGTTTTCCTTCTTTTATAGTGCTGTTCTCTGCATAGTAGTGTCCCTCTGTCGGCTCTTACGACAGTTACCTATCTGTAATATTATTCATTGTTGGTCAATAATTTAATATTTTAGGATAGGTAGGCATTAGGGATAGGTACTTTGAGCTATAATTATGCATTGAAAAAAATACTGTTCAAAAAGTATACAATCTAAACTCAACTGTTTGAAAAAAGGTTTTCAAGCCCTGAATGTTTGTTTACAAAAAGTCTATCTTCTCGTGGCACCAACTATAATATTATCAATGATCTTCCAAAGCCTATATTTGTCAGTGGTGACTTTAATGCACACCACATCGCTTTTGGTTGTCTATCCACTAAGAGCAGAGGTCAGGATTTATTTAATATCATTGATGACTTGGATTTATGTATATTAAATGATGGTAGTTTTACAACTGTTAACAACCCGAGACGAAATCCGTCTGCAATTGATGTAAGCTTTATTAGTGCTAACCTCGCATCAATATGCGAGTGGTCTGTACATGATGATGCCATGGGCTGCTATCACTACCCAACAATAACAGAGATTTCACTGCATATAGATAAATATTATATTAATCCTCCTGTTGATAGGTTTATATATAACAAAGCAGATTGGAAAAAGTTTAAAACTATTTCTAAAACAATATTTAATGATTTAGTTCTAAAATTATATGATCCTATTTCAACCTATAATGATTTTTGTTCTCGATTGGATAATTTAAAAGTTATGACAATTCCTAAACTTAATAACCAAACAATTTCAAAAGTAGACCTCCAGCTCCTTGGTGGAATGACATTTGTGAAAAAAGTGTTATTGCCTCTTACAATGCATTGAAACTATATAGAAGTGATCCTACTATGGAGAACTATTTAGATTATAAAAGAAAGGATGCACTTAAAAAAAGAACCATATCAGAACAAAAGAGAATATGTTGGAATAGCTTATGTAACACTTTTAATAGAACTACTCCTATTAGTAAGATTTGGAATCTTCTAAAAATGTTCAAAGGTATAAGAGCTGGTAATAAATCATATAAAGATGAGTTTATTTCTCAATTTCTCGATAAATTATCTGACAATAGCAATCTAAATAATATTAATAGTTTAGGCAATATTTTCGAATTAAATAATGATAATCCAAATTCAAAATTTTTGCTAGATGCTTTTACATGGTCTGAATTTAAAATGAGTTTGTTATCTCGGAAAGACACTACACCTGGTTTAGATGATTTCCCCTATTGTACTATTAAAAATTTAGATGAATCAGCACAAAAAATATTTCTTAATATTCTTAATTTACTTTGGCATTGTAAATGTATTCCACAATCATGGAAAACACAATGTGTCATTCCGATACTCAAACTAGATAAACCTCTCGAGCTTGCCAGCTCTTATAGACCAATATCACTGTCTTTATGTCTAGGTAAACTATTTGAAAACATGATTAAAAATCGTTTGGATTGGTATATGGAATCTAACGGCATCATTCCGCATGTACAATATGGATTTCGTCGAGGGCGAAGTTGTGCAGACAGCTTCACTTCCTTAATTTCAGACCTGAAACATGCAAAAGATAATAAGTTACACACTGTTTGTGTATTTTTAGATGTTCAGGGTGCTTTTGACAGTCTAGATCCGGCTATACTTGTACAAGTTATGTCTAGGTTAGGTGTGCCTGGTCAACTATGTAAATGGATATATAATTTTCTGGATAGTAGAACACTTTATGTAAGGCATAATAATACATTGCATGGTCCAAAATGTGCATCTAAAGGTACAATGCAGGGTGCTACACTATCTCCTTTGTTGTACAATATATATACAAGTGAAATCTGTAAATTTGTAAATAGTAATGTAGATATTTTGCAGTTTGCTGATGATATTGTTTTGTACAGTAGTAATTATAATGTAGAAATTGCAATAGACAATATTAACAGAGCATTGTCCCAAATATTTCACTATTACAATGATGTGTTACATTTAAAAATTAATCCCTCCAAAAGTAGTGCCATGATATTTGGAAATGAGAACACATATTCAAAAGTAATATATAACGGAGAATTTATAAATCCAGTGAATGTTAAGAAATTTTTAGGCATAGTATTAGATAAGAAATTAACCTTTGAGGAACATATTAAAACCATATCAAAAAATGCTCTTAAAGGATTAAATATAATAAAATGTCTTGCAGGCGTTACATGGGGAGCTGACCCGAAAATATTGTCAACTTTGTATAAAAGTATAGTTAGAAGCCATTTTGATTATAGCTCATTAGTGTATATAAATAGTACTCATGTAAATAAACTAGATCTATTGCAGAACAGGGCTTTGAGAACAATTTCTGGTGCAATGTGCTCTACTCCCATAAGGGCCATGGAAGTGGAGACTAAAATAATGCCCCTAATTTTGAGACGCATTCTACTTGCAGAGAGATTCTGTCTTAAATTAATTGCTGCAGATAACAAGAAAATAATAAACAAAATAGTACCTTCTGTATGTAGAAATCCTGGACCTCTAACAACAGGCGAGATTCTCTTAAATGGTAAATCCCCAACATTGTCCAAAATATTGCTGGAAACAGAAAACAGTTTTACTGGTATTAGAAAACAATGCCCATGGCCATGTTACTCCTTCTCTTATCAGTGTATCACACATCCCGTCAAAGAATTGCAAAATCCCATCAATAACAATTTAGATATGTTACAGTTTATGGCAGATAATAAGAATTATTATGTTATTTACACTGATGGCAGTAAAGGAAGTGATCATGTGCGTGCTGCTATATATGATCCACAAATTCAATTCTCTCAAAGCTTTGTTCTACACAATACATGCACCATATTCACTGCAGAGGCATATGCGGTTTATCAGGCATTAAAACATATTCGCCAAATTAACAATAGCAAATACTTTTTGATTGTTTCTGATTCACTGAGTTTGATTAAAGCCTTAACTAACCTTACAGTTTCTTTTAAGACAAATTATATTCTATATTTCATCAAAGAAATAATTTATCAATATTACCTCAAGCACAAAAGCATTGCTTTTCTGTGGGTACCTTCACACCGAGGTATCTATGGCAATGAAATAGTTGATAAAACCGCATATGAAGGTAGTAATGCTATTGATGTTAGAAATGCAATGGACATTCCTATGACTGACTTCTTGCAATGTATTAATGAAAATGTTTGTAACTTATGGTTAGAATTGTGGAAGAAAGACCAAGACACTAAAGGAAAATTTTACGGCCGTATACAAGAAGAATTACCTGTTAGACCCTGGTACAATAGATTGAAGGAAGCCAGCCGAGACTTTATCACTACGATAAATAGATTGCGCTTTGGCCATAATACTGCTCCGTCACACCTTGCTAGACTTGGCATTATTACAAGCAATACATGCCCACATTGTGAATCTCAAGAAGGAACTCAAGGAACCGTTGCACATCTTATCTTTGACTGTCAAAACTTCCTGCTTGACAGATTAGTGTTGGCTAGTGAACTCAGTGATGTGAACATTAAGTGCGATTCTTCCTCCCGCCCGCCGCCACTCGAAGAGTTATTGAAAGACAAAAATACTTACAAACCGATATATAAATACATTAAAAATACTGTTAAAACAATTTAAAAATTAAGTGAATGTGCAGTGTCCGTTAAAATAAAATAAGATTTGACCTAAAGGTCCAGTTACCAGGTCATAAAATCCCAAAAAAAAAAATTCTCAGTGAATTCGCGACGTCACACATTTTGCTGTTACAGAAAAAAAAATTTTTTTGCTAACGGGTGAGTATTTTTGAGTAAATTACTGATTTTTTGGTTAATTATAATATAGGTAATGTGTGTGCAACGGGGTTTTACCCAGAGGTAAGTATATTTCAATTTCTGTGTGATTTTTGGTGCCGTGTAAGTCGCAACGGACTTTTGTTTTCCTTCAATCAATCCCATGTATTTCTGTATTGAATAGACCTATGCATTAATATTTAACGCATAAGTTCCTCTATGAATGTAGTTTTCAGATAGTAACTATATTTTTAAGTTTCGTGAAACTGTATAGTCGTAATAATTTATTTAATTCTGTTAAAAAATTTTCACCGTCGGCAAAATATTTTGTGCCAGTTTTATGCCTGTAAATAAATATTTTTTTACTATGACGTGTAATTGTATTTTTTTTCGTATGAAGATAGAACCCTACCATCAATAAAAGCCATAAAATATATATGGTATCGATTTACTTTTCGAAATAATAATTTTTAAAGTTCACATAATGTTTATTTTTAACCATAGTCAATGTTTACCATTTATTATAATAAATTAGAGACAAAATATCAACAAACACTTAACACGACCCGAAAGGGCCATTCATAAGCTCTAACAAAATAGAAACAGTGATAATAGTCCTGACAAGGACTGTTCAAGGACTTTTGTTGTTGTTCTGAAAAGAACAGTTTTATAGACTTTTGCAACGTTAAATAGAAACAAGAAGAGTTCTCTTGCGAACTCGCAGATACACACGCTGACGACTTCAAGAAATCTTCGCTCTTCACATATTATTACGTCGACGCCCGCCGTGCCAGCTGACGCGTGACCTCGTCGTCCGATCGCCGCTCGGCACTCGGCAAATGAGCCGCCGCGCCGCGCTTATGCCGCCAGTATAAGACTAAGGCTTTGTCAAACAGCGAGCGGGAAGGTAGCGTGGCGCTGGCGCGACGCGAGGCGAGCGGGTCGTAAGCTGAGCGCGATAGCCACACCGCCGGCAACACGCCGAGCCGCGCTAGCGCCCCGCCAGCATCGCGTCGCGCCAACCAGGAATGCGTCACTTTTTGTTAAAATGTCGAGCGAATCGGACATTGAAGAGCTACTTCTTTTGATTGCTGCATCAAGAAATAAGAAAAAAAGAAAATGGGTTCATGAAATAAACGCTACTAGAGAAGAGCATGGAGAATACCACCGGTTATGTAGAGAGCTCGAGTCCCACGAAGAAAAATTCGTGTGCGTACGCGCAGCGGAATGTTGTTGAATTTAAAGATTTTAATTATGCAGATATTTAGTGTATGACGTCGTATAATTGTGTATGGTAAAAAAAAATTTGTGCACGCAGCCATTGTGGAGAAATTCACCAAAAACTGATTCCGCTGGGCGAACGTTGTCCTGGCGGAACTTTTTTTAATCCATTGACTTTAGAAGAAAAGAGATGTGTCCAAAAATTAGTGTGTATTTGTGTGTAATTGTGTATGTATGAATAAAATTGGTGCATGCATAAACTTCGGAGAAATTCAAGTTTCCGCTACGCGAACGTTTGGCCATTAGCTAGTTTTCATATAAAGCGCTTACATAGAGAGCTGTAAATTTTTACATACGTTGTTTTGAATTTGTTTATATTTGTTTAAAAAACAGATTTAGAAAAAGTCGTAGGGCTTAAAAGATAAAAATATAAACGTAAAATACGCTTATTAGGTCTTAGTTCTTAAAGTATGCACTTTGGGGTCTAGATTTTCACGTTTATACAAACTTTGTAAGTGTCTGCAACATGTTGCCAAGTATCAATGATGTTCCTTTAGTAATTAAAGAGTTATAGGACAATTTACCATGAATAGATCACTGTTTACAAAGCAGTCAAATATCACGACGTTCTAAAGGAATTGCATGGTAAAATGTATGCCAATAATTAGTGTATTCGTTCAACTATTCACATGCAAAATTTCATGTCATTAAATTCAGTAATTAAAGAAACACAATTATAATACTGACCAAGCATCGAAAACCTACATAACCCGACCAAGTTCGGATGGCTACAAAAAAGCGGCCGTGCCATATATCTAAGAAACGTTCTTAACCTTCCAATATAGTATTTATTAATATGGTACAGTTGCGTACACAAGCGTTAGGAAAAAATAAAACAATTGCATTTCTTGAATTAAAAATATTTTTTAAATAATAACGCCACTATCTACGATAAAAATAAATCTTCAATTAACAAGTATTTAAATATCCGTGTACAAAAATATTTTAAATTACATATTACATAATTATGTAATTATAATAACGTTAACAAACGCTTGCAACGACAGCAATGGACTTAAATGTGTTTTAACTAAAACAGGTTTACTAAACATATTGCCCTCTCTTTTCTTCAAGGATGGAAGTACCGTTTCAAGCGGGCAGCCGCCTATCGCTCGTTGCGCACGGCGCGTTGTCTATTTTTTCACACTAGAATATTTTTGATCAATTCATAACTACAATACTTAGACTATTTAACCAAAGAACTAGCGTACCGCTTTGAACAAAATAATTCTGCATATTTTGGTGGGGTGCGGGGGAACACGCTCACATACATAAGTCACTAACTACCAGTACAACGGTATACATCAATTAAAAATCGATTCAAGAAGTAGTTTTTTTAAGTTATTAGATTGTTTGATCCACTAAAGTTGCAAAGGGGAACGCTCGTGCATATCTAGTCCATTGGTTAGTGTAATAAACTACAATATGATAAATATTTACCTAAACAGTAGTATTTACATGTGGTAATCATTTAATTTCCCTAAGAGGTCTATAGTTAGAATTCTGATCCATGAACTCTTCAATAGAAATTAGCTGTATGAATTATATTTGTCTTAAATTTTAATAATATATCTAGATTATATCTCAAGTCTCAAGCCGTACTTAAATAAAGTACCTACGTAAATAGTACCTACTTTCTGTCATAGTCAAATACATTTAAAAAAGTAGGTGTACAAAAGTAAATGACCTATAAATTATATTGAAACAACAATTGTGTTATCACCTATACCAATTCAATACCGGTATTATACTGTACATTTTGGGATGTTACCTAAATATATTGCACGGCCGCTTTTTTGTAACTATCCGAACTTGGCCGGGTTATGTAGGTTTTCGATGCTTCGTCAGTATTACAATTGTTTTTCTTTAATTACTGAATTTAATGACATGAAATTTTGCATGTGAATAGTTGAACGAATACACTAATTATTGGCATACATTTTACCATGCAATTCCTTTAGAACGTCGTGATATTTGACTGCTTTGTAAACAGTGATCTATTCATGGTAAATTGTCCTATAACTCTTTAATTACCAACGGAACATCATTGATACTTGGCAACATGTTGCAGACACTTACAAAGTTTGTATAAATGTGAAAATCTAGACCCCAAAGTGCATACTTTAAGAACTAAGACCTAATAAGCGTATTTTACGTTTATATTTTTATCTTTTAAGCCCTACGATTTTTTCTAAATCTGTTTTTTAAACAAATATAAACAAATTCAAAACAACGTATGTAAAAAATTACAGCTCTCTATGTAAGCGCTTTATATGAAAACTAGCTAATGGCCAAACGTTCGCGTAGCGGAAACTTGAATTTCTCAGAAGGTTATGCATGCACCAATTTTATTCATACATACACAATTACACACAAATACACACTAATTTTTGGACACATCTCTTTTCTTCTAAAGTCAATGGATTAAAAAAAGTTCCGCCAGGACAACGTTCGCCCAGCGGAATCAGTTTTTGGTGAATTTCTCCACAATGGCTGCGTGCACAAATTTTTTTTTACCATACACAATTATACGACGTCATACACTAAATATCTGCATAATTAAAATCTTTAAATTCAACAACATTCCGCTGCGCGAACGCACACGAAAAATTCTACACTTACTTTAGAATGTCACGGAGTAGCTTCGAAGAACTGTATAACGTATTGAAGCCAAATATAGAGAAACTTGACACGAATTGGAGACGGGCTATAGGTCCAAGAGAAAGACTTGCGATTTGTTTAAGGTAATTTATTTGACATTTTCACAACCTTTTGTTGGAACTTCTACATAACTATACAAGTTTAGCTGTTTTGTGGATTTTTGTTAACATTTTTTATAATTTAGGTAATATTTGTAATCAGTCTTTGAACTTTTATAATTATTTAACATGATGGATGGTCATATTTGAAATCAAATATAGTAATATGACGCTGTGTACATACATACTCCATTATTTTAATTTTTAAAAAAATCTTAGACCTCTCATTTCCAAAATTATTTGATTACTAATATGTAATCAAATAATTTTGGAAATGAATGTCTTAGCAGCTTGCTTAAATACTAAAAAGTCTCTTTAGGTCACCTTTGTGATGATACCTAATAAAATAATTAACAAATCAACAACTAATACACTAAAAAATCTCTAAGCAATCACTACTTAACAAAATAATTCGCAAATCAACATTTTGTAGACTAAAAAACAATAATTCACAAATCAACATCATATAAACTTATGAATGTGTCTAAGTTACTCAAGTAAGTTCTAATAAAATAATTAACAAATCACATAAAATTGCAAATCAGTCTTATCTTTAAGTTTAGGTTACCTACCATGAGAGAGTGGCATGAATGAATATGAACAACTTTACTAGGCTTGCACCGAGGAACCGTATTTTTTCTAAATTTTAGAGTTGACTCCATAGTAATAATTATTCATATTCATCGGTTTCAAACAACAAAATCAACATTATTATAAACTGTATGTATCATTTATATGTCGTAGATCACTACGTCTTCTTGTGTGATCACATTTTCTGTGACATCTGGTATCTCTATTACTTGCTGCGTTGTGGTGAGGCATAATGGTTCGGTTATGGAGTCAGTACTAATAACTGAATATGCAGGAGAAGCAATGTTATGTTCTTGCGAACTTGGGTCTACGAGTCTCGTGTTGATTGGTGAGTTGGATTCCAGATTCGAGTATTCCATATCTATAACAGAATTACTGTTGGTGGTCGTGGATGAATGAGTGGTATTTTGTAGATGCTTCAATTCTGCTTCTGCAAATAGTTTTGCTAGGTTTACCTTTAACTCAGCTTGGACTACAGGGGATAACTTTTTAAATGCTTCTGCATAACTTCGAAATAAATAATCTATGGCATCTTGTTTTGTCGTGGCATTATCTTTTTTTCTATTGTTCAGATAGTGAAGTATTTTATCTAGGTCTTTTGTTTCGGCATCTTCATTTCTCTTGCATTTAGATAATTGTGGAAAAGGTGGTACCGAGGAAGAAATCGTAGAGGACTGCGGCGTTGGAGTTAAATTCTGCACTTGTGTTGCGCTTGTTTGTGGGAGGACCTCTGCTGGTGGTGGCGAAGGTGAAGGATTTCTAGAAAAGGGCTGAGATGGCAATGATGCTGTGTCAGTATCCGGTAATATTGAGGTTTCTTGGCTATTGAGTGTTTCGTCTGTTTGCTGACTTTCAGTAGTAGCTGATGAACTTCTTACATTAGTGGAGGATTTACGATTCACATTAAAATCATCTAAAAAACGTAAATGCTCGCTCCACACGTAATTGGTTACAATTCTACCTGAACCTGTACTCCCTTTCACTTGTTTTTTATTTTTATAATATCCGTCTCTTATTGTTTTCCATTTTTGTTTTACAGCATCACCTGAAAATATTAAAAATATTTAAATATAAATAAAGAATAATCAAAAACGCTCACAAATTTAATTGTACTGCTTTATAAAACTAACAAATAATTTAATATATGGATCATCAATTACATTTATAATTTGTTTTACAGATTCTTGGCTACTGGAGATTCCTACCAAACAATCGCGTTTTCATTCCGCGTTGGGCGTTCTACAGTAGGCTCAATTGTTAAAAATGTATGCTTAGAAATTTGAAGCAGTTTACAACCCATTTATATGCCTACACCAACTGAAAGTATTTGGAGACAAGCGGAAACTGGCTACAGAGAAAAATGGAATTTCCCTAATTGTGTAGGCAGCATAGATGGTAAGCACGTCGCAATCAAATGTCCTCGTAAAAGTGGATCGAATTTCTTCTGTTACAAGATTTTTTTTTCTATTGTTCTGCTGGCAATCGTCGATCCATTTTATAAGTTTATCGTTGTTGATATAGGAAGCTGTGGTCGCTTCAGTGATAGTGGAATCTTTGAGAATTCTACTTTTTATAGAGAGTTTATAGTTGGAAAAACTCTTTTACCACCAAAACCTTTACCAGCCATGAATGAGCCTATACCACACGTATTAATAGGTGACGAAGGTTTCGCTTTAAAACCATACCTAATGCGACCTTTTCCAAGGGCTGCAGCATTGCAAGACGAAAGAAAGAGAAATTTTAACAAGAGACCCTGCAGAGCACGACGTGTCGTAGAAAATGCCTTCGGAATTTTGGGAGAAAAATGGCGGGTACTTCACAGGCCCATAGATTGCTCTGTTGACACCGCCGACGACATAGTTAAAGCAACTTGCTGCCTTCATAACTACTTGAGAACAAAAGAAGGAAGATTTACTGTTGAAGAAGAATCCACATCAGACCCCGGACCCGCTTTACAAAATATTAGACCAACGAATCAAAGATCCTCTAATGCAGCTTTCAAATTCGAGAGAAATTCGTATCCTACTTTAATCAAAACATAACCTAATAATCACTCACTATAATAATTTAATCGAGCTTAATTTATTCGTGTCCTACTTTAATCAAAACATATAATGACCTAATAATAACATAACCTTATATTCACTTTAAAAAATAAACATTTTGTAGGTACTTACAATTTTGTTTGAGTTCACTTGCAATACTTTCCCAAATCAGCGCTTTTAAAGTGACATTTTTATAATCTTTATTACTTAAATCGTACAGAATTGAATTTTGCCGAACACAATTGATCAATTTCTCAACGTCCATGGTTGTACTTGAACAAAAATCTGTAATATTTTGCAACTAAAAACGCCACGCCACGCCGTTCACTCCGCGCCCAGTTCACGTCAAGCTGCGTGTGTGCCGATCGTCATAGAAACACTAGCAACACAGCGCGGCCGCCCCACCCCGCCCCGCCAAGCGAACACGTCGCGACGCGCTCCCGCGCCACAGTTTGTCATCGCGACACGGGTTGGCGTGGCGTGTCGCGCCCCGCCAAGCTCGGCTCGACTCGGCGCTAGCGTGGCGTGTTTTGTGTGACGACTTCCATACATTTTCATACTAAGTTAGCGCGCCACGCTAGCGTCCAGCCCCGCCACGCTCGCTGTTTGACAAAGCCTTAAGTACTTTCCTGTTTGCTCGGGAAAACTCTTGCGCAACGTATGTACCACCTGGCGGATTACGTGCGTAAACTTTACCTAGATGTTATTGTATTGGACGATTGTGCTCGAATTTTATTGGATAATTGTTTTGAACATTTTTATTTATCTGTAATCAGATTGGCTCAGCCTAGTTGTATATTTTGTATATAAACAGCGTTATACCGCATTTGAGGCATATAGAATCAAAAGCAGCTAAGTGCCTCATTTTCAAAAAATGAACTAAGTATGGAGCCTTCTAGTGTTCTTTTAGTATCATCTCTTCATAAATTTATAACAAGAAACAAACCCGGCTAAGGCCCTTAAAATTACATTCAAAAATTGAATTTAGAATCAAATACAGCTAAGTGCCCTTTATCATATTAAAAATCAGCTAAGTGATACGATTTTTTGATATTTTTAAGCTTATTAGATAGCAACCATAGAAAAAGACAATCAAAACCTATTATTATTATACATCACAAGCCCTACATCCAAAGTCATTACAAATGTAAAAATACCTACTAAAACGTTTTATTCATTTCCTGCTATTTCGATATGAAGTCACTTAGCTGCTTTTGAATCTATCTATATGCCTCATTTACACATGCGTGTTCGTCATTCGCCTCGACACTCCACGAATATTCGTCGAAACATTCGTACACGAATGCTGTCGCGAACTAGGGGAAAGTGGTTACCCTTCGTACACTTTTTACATTTTATTTTTTTACTTTGCAATTAAATGACGAATTTACCTAGTTTATGTACCTGAGTGTAACAAATATATTGTAGTTTGTTACAAAAAAGTCCGAAACTATTATGTCAAAAGGTTAAAGGGTTATAGCCATTTTTCTACGATAAGATATTTGTACGAACGTACCCCATGCACGGGGTACGTTCGTACAGTAGGTGGGGTACTTTCATACGCCATGGGGTACATTCATACAGGGTTATTAAAAAGCCAATGAAAGTCCTTAAATTTTCATTAATTATTATAAAAATATTTATTTATCAAAGAACTCACTTAATAATATGTGACTTTCTGACTCATAGCCGTTAAACTTTTTTTACAAAAATAAAAACGTTCATCCTTAGTTCACTTATTGATAATTGTAAAAGGTTATTTAGCGCGTCTTACTCGCGATAAATAATAAATTTGAGGCATTTTTTATTCTCGGTATTTCCCAACGTTTCGGACGACTTGCCTCAGCCGTGGTCGCGGCGGGACTGGTGAGCTCAGCGCCCTCCTTGTGCGCTGCAGGTTTTAGCACTCTACCCTCACTTGATTTTTTTAACCGCAGTGTCGATGTCGATACTTCGACACATTACACTAATGACGTCTAGACACTGTTGAGTTGTAGGTATCATTGCGGCGGTGTTTACACTTATTTATGACTGGATTCCAAGTTGTTGATAATCTAAATCCATCCACCCGGTAGAAAATTTTGTGATTTTTTAACCATTTTACGTACTATCCTGGAGTAATAGTGACGTTCGGCGGATAAATCCTGTGGTTGATGTAGTTCTATCCAGTGGTTTGACTCCAATAAATGTTAAGCTATAGCGGACTTATTTACTTGTTGATTTTTCACAGCTACGATATGTTCTTTGACCCTTTCCGCAATTGTTCGCTTGGTCTGTCCGATATAGGAACTACCACACCTGCAATCGACCTTGAAGACGCCAGGTGTTTGAAAAGGAGTGGCATCCTTTGGGCTGCGCTGATTGTGTGCTATCTTGGAAAGCGGAATATACACTCTTGATGGAGTATTTCTTAAGTACTGTTCCAACTTTGTCCATTACTCCTTTTAGATAAGGCATGTAAGCCGGCACTCTGCTCACCTCAGGTTTACGGTCCTTCCTCTTCAGACGGTGAATCTCATCTTTGTATCCGTTACGTCTAAGTACCTCCTGAAATGTAACTTTGGTACTGGTAGCTATTAAAATCTAAAGGGGGTACATTCGTACGCGTACGAATGTGCCCCCTGTCTGGCTGTCCGAATGTACCCCATGCCTTTATACAAAATTAAAATACAACTTTATACAAATTCTAATAAAGTTTGAGAAGTATAACAATAAAAGCTCAAAATAAACAATGTTAACATTAATCAATCATCACCACTTTGTCAAAAACATAATAATTTTACTTACAATTACGAACTGAAGGTAGGTATAAAATTTACTCACCGCGCGCGAAAACACGTTACGTTTTGTCAACTACGGAACCGTAGTGTGACTCGCGCGAAACGCCGCTAGCAACATTGCGGCCGGTATGTCTATGCACACAAGCAAAGGCATGTTTGTGTGACCTTTAGTTTTTTTTATAAACTAGCTGTATGAATGTGCCCCGCGTACGAAGGGTGACCACTTTCCCCTACTGTTCACACATTAGCGGAGTGAATCATTTTGAAATTCGCACACGAACATGGAGGACCTGAAAATAATCGCAGCGTGCGCGCTACATTTAATGAAATTATCCGCTTGCCAGCGCTAGAACATCGGAATTCCCGAACGCCCGGCGGCTCACGCGATGACGTAACGCCACGCGCCAGATGGCCGCACTCAACAAAACATTTTTTGTTTACTCGTTGGCGACGGGCGTAATCTCAAGTTATATTTTTGTTAGAGCTTATGAATGGCCCTTTCGGGTCGTGTTGAACAACAACAAAAGTCCTTGAACAGTCCTTGTCAGGACTATTATCACTGTTTCTATTTAAACACGTAAGTCTTTTTCAGGGCTGTGTGTATCTATGTTTCTATATACAAACATTCAAAAGTCACTGTAGGTGCTGCTAGGTATAGGTTAGCTACATGCCGAATTTCGGATTCAGAGGCCATATTGTTAAGGTTTCTGTTCTGACTAGCGATAAAAGATACTTAATTAAAAACAAACCTATATATGATTTTTCGAAAAAACCTTCAATTGCTTTTTTCGTTTCTTTCGCATGTTACAAGAGGAAAATGATACAAATTATGTCTAGTAAGGCCTCTAATTTGGGCTATTTATTGCCACGGTGAAATTCTCTAGTAGTAGCGGATTGCCACTCACCCCTCAAAAACAAGTTTAATTCAAAGTTGTATCAGTCTATTATGTTGTCCCGGCGTTAGCAGCACCGTCATTATATAGTACAACACACTACACAGTTCGCCGCTCGCGCGGCATCAGGTTAGCGCTTTGACGCGATTTAAGAACGCGTTCTGTTTGACGAAACCTTTGGTGTCCATGGCTGACGGTAATCGCTTACTAGTTACTATCAGGCGCTCCATTTGCTCGTTTGCCGCCTTTTATATAAAAAAGAACCTCGATTGAATCGATGTTCCATAGATTGATTGGTCGGCTTCGGGATCAAAACATGTAGCAATATTCGATCTTTACTTACATGGATTTGTATAATAAAGATACATGTTCAACATATTCTGCATGGAGCTTATGACGAATATGTATCTCTAATCTCCAAATGCACGGATGGATCTAATGTTGAAAGCAGCCGATAGTTTATCAGTGGCGGCTTTACCTTTTATTACGTAATAAGTAACATACATGTATGAAGTTATGAGTCAGTTTAATATATCTTTATTACGCCTGTGCGATGACTTCGGCCATATACTAACGTCTTTTTACACTATCTACATTACTTATAGGCTTTTAAGGCACTTAAGGACAGATCAATGATAAAAGTGATTTTTTTCATGGATACGTTCTGTTATACGGGAAACTTTCTCTTTAAAAAAAACTATTTATAATTTGGGCTGAAGGCCTTTTATTTAACTTTTGAAATTACATATAATTGATTTTATTTCTAAAGAGCAAGTGGCCTTAGCCGAGGTTGAGACGAGACTGACTTGAACTGTGAAAGCCAAACAATTAACAAACTACTTAACTAGTACTTAATGCGCTGACGGTGTATTGCGTCAGCGTTATCCCATACATTTGAGGGATATAACAACCCCCACGCTAAGAGGAAACTAACGGAAAATGTAAGTTTCTGGGAGACTATTCAACACGAAGACGAGCTTGTTGGGTTGCAACAGTTTGAAATTCTACTTCAGGATTAGGGTTTTCTTTACAATTAACATTTAGAAGCCTAGAACACTTGCTCTTTTTACAATTATACACAATCAACAGAAATATACAAAGTAGTATTGATAAAATGCTTAAAATTGGAAAACTAATATGGTTATTGATACTATTGTCATTATTTAGAGCTACATTCTGAAGATCATTTATGATTTGGTCTGATACAATTTTAAGATCTTTAAGGTTATCTAGCTTTATATTATTTATGCTAGATTTCGGGAGATTTAATTCTTTAAATCGACTTACATTACAACAGTTATCGCTTATTATATTAAATTTAGGGGAAATACTTGGTACATCAATATGAGGGAAATTTTCTCTTACAAATCTAATATTCTTATGGAAAGCTATGCAATTAGGTGGTAAATTAAGGAATCCCGTGCCCGAAATCACGGTTTTATACAGTTCATCCTTTTCACATTCTATAGAGCGTTTAGTTTGTTCGGACTGTACAAATACCAAACAAATATGTACCCATTTGTTACCTATTTGTCATTTTGTGCCAAATATCAATGTCAGAGAAATCTATATTGACCATAGATTTAGGATTTTTTTGCTGTATTGACAGTTCACAGGTAAGGATGAAATGGCTTTAGTAATAATTTCAATTTCACAAGATGGATTACCAGCTATTGTATATATATCACTTGATTCACAAAGGTAGATCTTGTTAGGAATAGAATTACAAAGGTTTAGGTTTTTCAAAAATGAAAAGGATGATTTGTCTTTACTTAATGCTAGGTATTCCTCTGTGGGTAAGATCATGCTAAAAGAATTTGTATTTGTTGTATTTAGAGGAATAGGCAAAGGTATGTACCAACTTATACAGATAAATTACTTATTGCTAAAGTTACTCGATCAATGACGTCGTTCAATTTTGCTTGATTGATATAGAGTTCGTTTAATGTATTATTTATGTTAGATATAGCCGATTGCGATACAATTATACTTTTCTTAAGAGACTCTGTGAGTAATTCATAATTTTTGAATAATTTATTAATAGCATTATTGTAAGATTTAGCATCTCCTTCATCTAGGGTGCCGAATATATGTTTAAAGACTGTGCCAACACCTGAAAACCAGGCTGATCTTTTGGAAACATCATTGAATACTATGTGGGAAAAGGAATAAAAAAATTACGAAGGACATCTGCATAGAGTGAGTTCAAGGGTTGTAACATGTTTCGACAATACTTCTCATCTATTTCCTCATTTTCTCGGCATTGGAATCTAATTACATTTAAATACTTGATAGATGTTATCAATGAATTCCTTAAAGGGAGAGACTTCTATTGGAATTACGACATGGAATTGATCGTTTATCATCTTTAAGTTGCCAACCGGATCGAAGAACAAACCGGGCCCCTGGGTGACGTGTTCTACATATTTGTTGCTGCTAGTTGCCAGAATATGAACGGTGCCCAGTCTGCAATTAATTTTAAATTAGTTATTCTAAGTTAGGAGTCATATTCAATTACTATCATGAGCGGGTTTCACTTCATCGAAATGATGCTTTACGTGTCGTCTATTAATTAATAGAGATAAAGTGTTATTTCCATGTAATTTAACAATCTTGTATGGTCCTTTCCACAAAGGCGAGAGGGCTTTACGTAATCGCAAATGATTCTTTAAATAAACGTAGTCACCGACTTTGTACTGAACCGGACGGCTGTGTCTATCATAATAGGTTTTCGATCTTTCTTTAGAAGCACGAATATTTTTTTGTGCTTTTTCGCGTGAGACTTTCAGACGGTGTTGTAACATTTTGATATATTCAGGGTATGTTACATTAGGGTTAGCATCGAAAACGGAGTCTGGGATATAGGGCTTATGGCCAAAAACAAGTTCGTATGGGGTAAATCTAGTCGTTGTATGAACACTACTGTTATAACTTAACATTGCAGTATAAACAAACTTATGCCAGTTGGATTGATTTTCATTTACAAACGATTTTAAATATTCTTTTAATGTAGAGTGACTCCTTTCAAGAGCATCCTGTGTTTGTGGGTGGTAGGGTGACGACCAAATTTGTTTAATTTTTAAGAATTCGCAATTGCGTTTAAATAGGTCGGCGGTGAAGTTGGTGCCCTGATCGGTAAGTATAATTTTAGGTATACCAAATAATGATATGAAATGTACTAAACATTCGGAGGATTCTTCCGCGGTGGCGTTCGAGATGGGGTAAGCTATGGAGAACTTCGTCAAGTCGTCCTGGAGGGTAAGTATAAATTTCAGATTTACTAATCCTGCTTCAGGTAAGGGTCCGACAATATCTAGGCTAATTTTTTCAAATGGGCGTGTAGAAGTAGTTGTAATTTGCATGGGAGATCTATTGATTTCGCGTAAGGCTTTATTAGATTGGCACAATTTGCAGTTTTTCACATAATCTTCTATGTCTGATCGCATGTTTTTCCAATAATAGCGTTCTTTTATCCTATCATACATTCTATTTTTTTTTTTTTTTTTTTTTTTTTCGCACTGTGGCAACACTAAGGCTAACAGCTGATCCGACCTTGTCCCGTATTTTTTACAAGTAAAAATATAAAATAATCGAATAATTAAAGCTAATTACAAGTTAATTGCTTAATAAATGTGTTATTTGTAATAATCTATAAACGTATTAGTGTTTTCTGTGAAAATAAGGTGAGTTTATTGTGATATCTTTTTTGACAACCAATCTACCGGCTAAATTTGCATTGTCATTTTTCAAACAGGTATAAAATTGTAACTACTATTTAAAATCAACTTATACGTATAAAATAGTGTTAATTAGTATATTTCCAAATAAAAAGTGCTATCAAGTTCCTAAATAACCACCTATAAATAGTAAAAATAAATAAACTTAACCTAAACCTTGTTAGTTGGTTACACAACTTTGGACGAGATCAGCTGTTCTTTCTTACAATAATATTTAGCTTTAAACCCTACTATTACTACTATTACAATCTTCTCCTTTACTTTCTTTGAACTACGTGTATTTCTCTCTTTTCACTATGATTATGACTCGTAAAGCTTTGGCTCGCCAGGAAGAGTCTAAACTCCAACTGGCTTTAATTGAATTAAAGACCTCTAAGGAGTTGTGTAACAAACTGATAGAGGAAAGAGAAGATAACGAGAAAGAAATGTTGAACTTACTGGAAAAAAATAAGAGCTTAAAATGTGAAATGGCTCAGCTACATAATCAATTCTCTGATGCCATGAGTGCTCGGGATGGACTCCAGCTCATTGTGGACGGGTTTGCCGAGTGTAGTTTGCAGTATGAACAAGCCCTTGACCGTATACAGTTCTTAGACAAACAGTTACATGAGGCAAACAGTAGAATAAGTCATCTAGAATTCACCCAAGATCAGATCACTACGACGGCAAATCAAAGTCTGTTCGATGAGCTGGTGGTTCATGCTCCAAGCATGATTACTGATATAAATCATTTTAAAGTATCACTTCCAAATAGTCTTTCAGTGTGCAAAGAATCAAATAATTCAATAAAATTGATTAGGGGTAGTAGGAAAAGAATTAAGAAATATGTTAAAATAAACAAATTCATAAAAAAGACACAAAAATTAGTTCACAGACAAAAGTTTTTCATAAAAAATGTTAAGCTAAATAGGGAAAGATTAATTGCTCTTGAAAAATTAAAAAATTACTCACAGAAATATCACCAAAATAATTTGAAACATAAATTAGAAATGAATAATTTGCAGGTAGAATTAAATAATCTTAGTGACAAATTAGTATCAATGACAAATAAATATAAAAGCTCTGAACTACAAATGAAAGAGTACATATTGGCAATGAATGAGTTGGTGGCATCAAATAGTAACGAATGCTCAATACCATTGAACAATGACATCCCGTTCAACCTCCAACACTCGCCAGCTTGCTCATTGCCAACATGTAACCCGGTTTTGCTAAATAGTTCTATAAACAATACAAAATCAAATATTAAACACACTGTAAATAAATTAAAAAATAACAAACTAGACAGTAAAACTATATTACTTACAAAATAAAAATAAAGTGATAATATTTAGTGATGAGATTGGAAAAGGTATGGGTCAGTTGTTGGCAAACACATATAGTGATGGGTTAGTGATGAACTACTGTTTGCCTGGGTTAAGTTCCATTGCTATTTTAGATAAAATTATAAACTTCAATTTTGACCAGGATACAACTTTATTGATTCTACTTGGTAAAAGAGGATCTTTGAATAAAAGACTTTTATTCTATTATTACAGTAAATTATGTGAATTAAATTTAAATCAAATTATTATGCTCACTTTACCTTTCAGTAAAGGGTTGCCACAGAAAGAAAATAATATTAGACATAGTCTTAATATAAATTTGTGTAGTTGGTCATACAATAACGATCAATTTCATGTTTTTGACTCTAACAATTATGTTAGTAAAGCTTTACATTTGACGCAAGATACTTGTTATCTGAATTCTTATTATAAAAGACAACTAGCTGAGTCGCTAGCATTTTGTATTGACATTTCAGCCAAGAATTTGGCTAATAAACGTGTTGCCCCTATACAGCAACAAATTGACATTTATAATGATTCAGCCAATATTTTGGCTACACAGTCTGACATTTCTATTAATTTAAATTAAATATTTCGACAATAGAGAATACCTCTTGCAATAAAACTTTAATTAATAATGGGCTGGTATGTACGAATAAGCCCAATTCAACTAATAATACATTTAGAAATTCGCAAGTATTAAAACTGGTACATCAAAATATACAAGGTATGTCAAATAAAGATTTAGAAGTGGAGTTGTTCATGAACGGTGAATGCGTTGATGTTTTGTGTATAACAGAACATTGGCTTAAAGATCACCAGTTCATGTGCAATTTTAATAACCATCTCGTTGGTAGTTCGTTCAGCAGACAAAATGCAATGCATGGTGGATCGTTGATTTTGGTTAACAAGCTGCTTAAATTTAAGAATCGTTGTGACATTGTTAGTTTCTCTGTTGAACGGACAGTTGAAATAGCCTGTGTGGAGTTGGACCAACTTGTTGTGTTGAGTGTGTATAGGCCACCATCGTCCTTCTATGATAACTTTGAAAGTGTCATGGATGATGTGTTACGGAAGCTATGCCAACAAAATAAATCTATAATAGTAGGTGGCGATTTTAATATTAATTTACTCGAAGATTCCCTGAATTGCCACAAAATTAAGAATTTGTTCAAATCATATAATCTTGCATGCTTATTTTTGGAACCCACCAGGATAACTTCCACGACATCTACTTGTATAGACAATAATATATTTACAGATATTGTACCAGTTAGAAAGCAAATAATTAATAAATTAACATCAGATCATTGTGGACAATCTATAACATTTGCTATGCAGTCTAAAAAAGTAGGTAGAAAGGAATTGAGTGTGGTGCCAAAAACTTTGCGTCGTCTGGAGGGACTTAAGGATAAACTCACAAGTACACTACCATACTTATGCTATAATAACGATCCCAATAAGTTGTACAATTCTTTCTTTGACATGTACTGTACTATATTCAGTTCTATCTTTGTCCCTAAGAGGATCTCAGTTGCTGGTACTACATCCTTCAGTGAATGGGCAACCACTGGAATTTATAAAAGTAGAAATAAGCTTTACGAATTATATGAACAGAGAGTAATTAATAAAAATGATGAAAAATTTTGTCAATACGTAAGAAATTATTCTAAGTTATTTAAAAAGATTTGTCGTGAAGCTAAGACACTTTATTTAAAATCAAAAATTAGAAACAGTGACAATAAAATAAAAGCAACGTGGGATATTATAAACAATGAGACTGGAAGGGTCAAGAGCAAAAGTAACGATTACACGCTTCAAGTAAATAAAAAGATAATAAAATCAGATTTTGAGGTTGCCACAGCATTTGAAAATTTCTTCACAGACATTCCAGTCTCAACCACTAAATCCCTGAACTCATCCCCCAATGACGCCGAATCTCTATTAAAACAAAATGTCAATAGGTGTAACATGGAATTTAGATTTAGTTATGTCACTGACAAAGATATTGTAAAAACTTTTAATACCCTTAATTTGAAGAAGACTAGTGATCTTTGGGGCAATTCTGTTGTGATTACGAAATCCATAATCAACACAGTAGCACCTGAACTGGCAATAATTTTCAATAGATGCATTGACTGTGGTGTGTTTCCTGATCAAATGAAAAGTAGTAAAGTAATTCCGTTATTTAAATCAGGTAGCACATCTGACCCCACAAATTATAGGCCAATATCTGTGCTACCCACGTTTAGTAAAATTTTTGAAAAATTAATTCTAGGCCAGCTTCAAACTCATTTTAATAACAATAAGCTGTTACATGAAAAACAATTTGGTTTTACTAGGGGTCGCTCAACTACCGATGCTGGAGTTGAGCTTTTAGATAGTATTTTTGATGCCTGGGAGGAGTCGCATGATGCTCTAGGAGTCTTTTGTGACTTATCTAAGGCTTTTGATTGCGTTTTTCATGAAACATTGATCAGGAAATTACATTACTATGGAGTTAAGAACACTGCTTTGGATCTCCTAACGTCATATTTGAGTAATAGGATACAGAGAGTTGAGGTAAATGGAAAAGTTTCTATGGGTTCAGTGGTCACAATGGGAGTGCCGCAAGGTTCAATTCTTGGTCCATTCCTTTTCCTTGTATATATTAATGATTTGCCATATATTATGCAAAATAATGAAGAGATAGTGTTATTTGCTGATGATACATCACTTATCTTTAAACTTAGACGAGAACAATCAAATAATGACGATGTAAATAACGCTCTCTCTAAAGTAGTTCAATGGTTTACTGCTAACAATTTATTGTTAAATGAAAGAAAAACAAAATGTATACGATTTTCAAGACCGAATGTAAAACAAGTTAAACCTAACATATGTTTGAATGGAGAAGAGTTGGATCTTATAGATAACACCGTATTCTTAGGCATAACCTTAGATTCTAGGCTACAGTGGGGCCCACATATAGGTCAGTTGTCGAATAGACTTAGCTCTGCAGCGTACGCGGTTTATAAAATTCGTCAGTTAACTGATATAGATACAGCCAGATTAGTATATTTTAGTTATTTCCACAGCATAATGTCATATGGAATTTTATTATGGGGCAACGCAGCTGACATTCAAACTGTGTTTGTACTGCAGAAGCGGGCTATTCGTGCAATCTACAGTCTTGGTTCAAGGCATTCACTGAGGGAAAAATTTAAAGAAATTAAGATAATGACTGTCGCATCTCAATACATTTATGAGAACTTGTTATATGTCAGGAAAAATATAAATATGTTTTCTAAATTCAGCGACATTCATAAAATAAATACACGAAACAAAAACAAACTTGTTCTACCTTCAACTAGACTACAAAAAATAAGTCACTCATACAAGTGTCAAAGCATACGTTTTTATAACAAAATTCCAGGTAATATTCAGGAACTAAGTATTAATAAATTCAAAGTATTTATTAAACAGAGCTTGTGTTCAAAAGCTTATTACACAGTTAAAGATTATTTAGCAGACAAAAACGCCTGGAATTGAGTTTAAAAATTATGAATTGACATTAAATTATGAATTATTGACATTATGAATTTTGACATTTTGAAATTAGTGACAATATTTTTATTTACATTTGTAGTACTTATATCTTTACATTCTGACATTTTTGATTTGACATTTGTAATTTTATTTATTTTGTTTTGACATTGTTATTTTCTTTTGACATTTAAAATTACTTAAGTAATATATTATTATTTAATTTTTTTGACATTCTTAAATTGACATACAATAATATTTTTTGACATTTAAATATATGACATTTTATGGTTTAAATTTTTATAATTTTACATATTGTTTACAACATGTATTTTACTATGTATTAGCATGTAAAGTTGTGAGTACGATGTGGGCATTATTAAACATATCATCATCGCAAATAGTTGTGGCAACCTGTCTGATGGCTTAGGCTGACATGCTTATGCATACACCTTCTGATGGCGTGGAGGCATAGTGATACAGATCGTGCTGGCTCCCTCAATCAAGGTTGAGCCGTACGATTGCTGTTGAATGCGGGCCATCAGTGGGCCGAGTCAGTCAAAAGCGTCAGATGATTTCCTGCATTGTACTTGCATACTAAACCCTTTTTTTGTCTGGACTTTAAAAGATCAAGAAAAGACTAAAGAAATTGAAGTGACAAAAAAATAATGACTCTGAGTTTGTTTCGGCTTTTCTTCTCAAGAAGTCATTTAGCTAGGAAAAGCCGGCCTCATCTAGAATAGGGTTTTGACATGTATAAGTGTTGTAAACAACCAAAATGCAGAAATAAATATGTCTTTATGTCTTTATGTCTTTATTGGAACCTAGATGACCAGCTATTGGGATATCATGATTTTCTTTAAGTAATTTCTTTATTTCAGAAGGTACTGGGTAAATAATTGTATTATGGTGTACATGGACTGTGATGTTTGTATTGTTAAATAGATACACTAGCATGCAGTATATTTTAACGAAAGAATTTTGCTCGAATGGGTTTTTGAAGTCTGATATAGCAAATGCGTTGATATCACCAGAAAGGATAATTTCATCTCTAACCGCCTTTAACGTTTTGAAGATATCAAGGTAAGTGCAGGTAAATAATAGACCTTTGTAAATAACAAATAATAAATCTTTTCCTTAACAGTTAATTTCTTGAAGCTGTGGAGTTCTAGTTCCCCATGTATTATGCTAGTCGGGTCGTCAGAGTTACCAATAACTTCCTGAATATATGGATTTGACTCGTCAAGGTAAATAGATACAGGGATGAGTATGATTTTATTAATACTTTTTAAAAGATTTTCGTTATGTTCTAGCACCTGTGTATTATAAGTTTCATTTTTATTATTAAAAGATTTCAAGAAGTCTGAATATTCGCTATTTGGAATCGCAGTATTTTCTGATGTTGTAGCCGGGGAATCTGTGGGAGTAGGACGGCTTAGAAGGTCGAAGTCTATATTAGGTGGTGGATTTGATGGACTTGGATCTAGAGCACCTAGGTCAATAAGGTCGTCCAAGACATCTTGAGGAATCTCTGGTTCCGGGCTAGTGGTTGTGTTGTCATTTATGCTAGAGGTGGAAGGTTGTTCTTCAGTGATAGGGTTAACGGGATAACGTGATAATGCGTCTGCATTGCTATTGATTTTTCCTTTCTTATATTCAATTTCATAGTCGAACTCTTCCAGTTTTAGTCTCCATCTAACTAGTTTTGAGCCAGGGTCTTTACAATAGAATAACCACTTAAGTGGGCGATGGTCTGTTACAATTTTGAAACGACGACTGTATAGATAGGGTCGAGGGTCTAAAGGTTTGGGTACCAAAGACTAGGCACTCCTTCTCTGTAACGCTATAATTGCAATCGGCTTTGTTTAATGTTCTTGAGGCATAGGCTATAGGGCGATCCTTTCCTATTTCGCCTTGAGATAAAATTGCGGAGATAGCGAAATTTGACGCGTCACAAGTTAAGACAAAGGACTTGGTAAAGTCGGGATAGGCTAAAACGGGGGCAGAGACTAGGGCATGTTTTAAGCTTTCAAAGGCTAATTGCTGTTCATTATTCCAGTTGAATGGGACATTTTTCTTGAAAAGGTTGGTAAGGGGTTTGGCTAATTTAGATAGGTCTGGGATAAATCTGCGATAGTAGGAAACTAAACCTAGAAACGATTTAATATCCTTGGGACATTTGGGTACAGGGAAGTCAGCGACAGCTTTAGTTTTTTCTGGATTAGGTTTTACGCCCTTATCTGTGATAGTATGACCAAGGTAAGATACTTCCTTGCGGAGGAACTCACATTTGTCTGGTTGAAGTTTTAAGTTGAAAGTACGTAGTCTGTCGAATACGTTAGGGAGGTTTTTAATGTGAAGGTCAAGGTCAAATGAATGAATAACAATATCATCGAGATAAACAAAAAATTGTATACCTTGAAGACCGGACAGTACAGAATTCACCCGAAAGGCATTCTCGTGAATTCAAAGTGTCCTTGTGGAATTGAAAATGCTGTTTTAGGGGCGTCTTCTTCTGACATTTTCAATTGATAAAATCTAGAGGCTAGATCTAATGTGCTGAAGTATCTACATTTGCCTAGTTGATCGAGGATTTCGGTAATGTTTGGTATCGGGTAGGAATCGCCTATGGTGATATCGTTCAACTTCCGATAATCAATAACTACACGCCATTTGCTTTGGCCTGAGGCATCTGTCTTTTTAGGGACCACCCATATAGGGGAAGACCAAAGGGATGTTGAAGGTCGAATGAAGCATTTTATTAATTTGGGATTCCACTTCCTTTTTGTGGGCGTCTGGAAATCTGTGCGATTTAGTACTAATAGGAGTTGAAGAGGAGGTTGATTCTTCGGTATTCAAATGAGACACTCGTAATAGGTCAAGCACTTCTTGGGTGCGGTTAAAGGTGTCGTTTTGCTTTGATTCAGAGTAAGATACGTGAAAAATGTTATGCGAGTAATTCTTATCTAATGGTAGAAGATCAATTTTGATATCAGAGTTTATTTGTATTGGAGATTCTGAGATATTAACGACAGAAATATTATTTCTTGAGTTTGGTTTAACCTTAATTATACAATTGGCTATTAAAAGGGACTCAATTTGATTTTGGTCAAGAACAATACCTTCTTTTAGTTCTGGGTTTGACACTAGGCATTCTATTACAGTTTCAGTACGGGGCAAGATAATATAATTTGGTTCTGAGAATTGTAAGGTAAGTGTTACTTTGTTGATAATGAATGCATTTTCTGCATAATCGATTTTACAATTGTTTTTTTAAAAGAAGTTATTGCCTATTATTCCATCATATGGAAAGTCTATATTTGGAACCATGTGAAAATGATGACTAAGCGCATCAAAGTTTATTAATATATAACCTAATGTGCGCATTATATTTTTTGTATTACTTACCTAGACCATGGAAAGTTACGTAACGATTCTCAATTTCAGGCATTTGTTCGATGGTATTTATTTTGATAAGGCTAATAGACGCACCGCTATCGATAAGAAGTTTCAAGGGTTTCGACGATACGGAGGTTTGGACTTCTACAAAAGGTAAGGACTTTTTCTTTGGATTTGTTGTGATATTGTATGTACTCATTTCTGTATTATGTTTTTCAGATGTTGCGCTGGACACTGGAGAAGTCTACGAATGGGACATTAGTGGTTACGAGAGAGTCAGGGTTTGATATAGTAACTTCACTGTGAGTTTGGGGCTGGTTACCCTGTCCGTTAGTGTCTGATTGCGAAACAGTGTAAGGGCCACTATGAGTTTGGGGCTGGTTACCCTGTCCGTTAGTGGATGATTTAGAAACAGTGTTAGGGCCACTATGAGTTTGGGGCTGGTTACCCTGTCCGTTAGTGGATGATTTAGAAACAGTGGTTGAATAGGAGACGCTTATTTGGGGCTGGTTACCCGTGTGGTCCATGGAACTAGAAAGGGTGTCGTTATCATATTCTAAGCGTACTAGCTGCGGATTGGGTCTCACGAGACACCGACGTGAGCCCACTATTCGTTTAAATCGTCTTCGGGGTTTTGTTCATCGATTAGGTCGACGTTATGTATAGGTTGATTGGTCTTCTGGTAGCTCGTGGATGGGCGCTTGTTTCGGTCGGCTTGTTGGTTGTATTTGTTGCCGAAATACCGATTATTATACTCACGCTTTCGACAAGCTTCAAAAGTGTGACCAACGGCTTTACAGTAGCGACATACTGGTGGACCTGAGCTAGGTGAATGTCCTTGATATCTTGGTTTATTCGCAGCGGTCTTTGCACTTTGTGTAAAGTTTTTATGTTGCTGCGGTTGTCGCTGGGGTGCGCGGTTATAGTTAAAAGGTGTGGCATTTCTTTTAAACGAGGCTTGTAATAACTTTTCTTCGGAAACAGCGAAATTGATTGCGTCATTGAGCGTTTCAGGGTCACGGCATCTGACCACAGTAGACATGCGCGCGTTTAATCCGCTGATAAAGGTATATAATGCTAGGTCTTGCATAGCAGTGACACGGCCAGCCAGTTCCCCTTTCTTTTTGGTTGGTATTGAAACATTAATTTCAGTAAGTAACTTTGAGAGACATGATTCTACACGGAGAGCGAACTGGTTGACTGTTTCGTTATTAGATTGGCGACAATCTTGAAAATCGGAGAGCAGTGCAGCATAATGCTTTCTTTCGCCGAATTGTGACTTTAGGAAGTCCTCCAGTTGCTGCCATGTCTCGAATTCTTTTATCGAACATGCGCTTTCGGCTCGCTCTTCGAGTTGGCTAATAATATACGTCAATAATATGGATTGATGAGCCGACGACGCAAGGTTAATAGCATTTCTACAATTATTTAAATAGGCATTTAGTTTTTCTCTATTGCCGTCGAATTTATTAAAAACTTAATCAAAACATTTAAGTCGATCTTCTTAGAGACCGTAGTAGTTTCGTCTTTAGGCATGTTAAGTGCCACAGTTTCGGGAACTCGGTTAGTCTAAACAAAGGTAAAGCTCGAGGATCGAATGAGCGATAAGAAAGGAATGTTGCACAGCTCTCGCGACTAAATAATATTTCTAGTTACTAGTCTACGAGGAATATAATTAAGCACTTTGAGGGCGATTGTTTTCGAATTACGCGATCACAGGCAATTTAATTATTCACTGACACTAATCACTTGCACAATTATCTTCAGTATGAGGTAAGTATGAATATCAAAAACTTACAGGAACACGGCGATTACAGGAGCAGCGTTCATGATGGCTGGTGGAATACCTTGCTTACACGGTTAGTATATTTAAAGGATACGGTGACGTCAGCAACAGGATACGGCGACAGGACTCGGCAGTAGGTCAGAAACAGCGACCAGCAATATCGGCACGGCAGTAGAACTCTTCACACGGATATAGAACACGACACAGCGGAGGGAAACAGAGGATACAGCGACGAATTTCTAAGAGTTTTGCGCGACGTCGATATGCGATTAGAAGGTTTGTATTGTTCACTGTTGCAAAAATTGTTCGTTTAGCGTGATAGAGGCGAACCAGGATTTTGATAATCCCACCGCTGCCACCAATGTTATACGGGAAACTTTTAGAGTCTTTTTGAAAAAAACTATTTATAACTTGGGCTGAAGCTGAAGGCCTTTTATTTAACTTTTGAAATTACATAGATTTTATTTCTAAAGAGCAAGTGGCCTTAGCCGAGGTTGAGACGAGACTGACTTGAACTGTGAAAGCCAAACAATTAACAAACTACTTAACTAGTACTTATTGCGTTGACGGTGTATTGCGTCAGCGTTATCCCATACATTTGAGGGATATAACAGTTCGTAGGTAGAGAGTTAGTGGACTCTGATTGTCTCTAATTATGGTGATACTTATGAAAAAAAAAAAACAAAAATAATAAAAGGTTTTTGGAAATACACACTCGGCACATTTATAAAAAGTGCCTTTTCATTTTTCTCGACAGTCAACTGTCCACCTTTATTACTTGATCGCAGGTGGCAGTATTTTCTTTAACTTCGACCAGAAATTAGGATCTCCCCATAGTAAGTAAGTGTTAATAGCAATGTACGATTTAAAATCTTTTCCCAGTCTTTCATCTTTCAAAACATTTTCATCGAGTAAAATCATTATTACTCTCGGTCTGCCTTCTTGTATGCTTAAATTATGTGCGGTGCGGAATTCTAAATAGGACCATTCGGATGCCAGAAAGTGTTTTGTCAATACAATAACAGTTCTTCGGGCACCTTGAACTGATTGTATTATCTGATCTTCAATAAGTTCTCCTGCTATCCAGTCTCTGTGGTGCACACATACTTTTTGTTTAAACTTGGTTTCCAGTTTCAGCATCAAGTTTTATCGCATGAAATTCGTATCTTCATGAGCAAAAGATATGAAGAGATCAAACTTTTTTTGTTTATCTATTCTTTGTAAAATTATTTCAGTTGTGGAAATTCGTTTGCCAAACAGGACTGGCATTTTTCTACATTTTTCTTTTGCGTATTTATACATTGAAATTAAAATCATAAGCAGGAATAAGCCGCTCACTACACCAGCGCAAATATAGCCAATCAATAAACTTTTCCAATTGCAGAGATAATATGCATTGATCTGACTGATTCTCTCGCCGTTCGCACAAGCAATAAGCTCGTAGTCTACAATAAAACGGTATTCTTGCAATTTTTTTGTCAGCAGACAGTCACATTCAAGCGGATTACTAGATAAATATAAACTAACGTTTTGCTGCAGAAATGCGTCTGGAATTGTGCTGAGATTGTTATGAGATACATCTAGTACTTTCAAATATGCCGTAGGTGCAAATTCAACGTTGTTTATACCTATATTAGATAAGTTTAGCGTTTGGAAATTGACTCCGCTTATATTTGTTGGTTGTTCGTCCAGTTTTAGAGTTTTATTAGGTATTTTGTAATAAGCGTATGGAAAATTTTCGGTACCTATATTAGGCAGTCTTGCTGACAATTTAGGGCAGTGGACGACGATTTCATTAGTCATGGCTCTAGCAGTGCAACTCCGGCAATCTACAGGACAATGTCTGGGCAAATCGCATTCAAGCAGGTATGGCGATACATTCTTCAATAGATAACCTTGTAATTCCGGCGGAGAATTGCATCTAGTCTCGTCCAGAATGTAATTTGGTTCAGTACTTTGTCTCACGCCAGTCATACGGCGATATAAACCATAACTGTTGCAGTCGCAAATAAGCGGATTGTTGCCCAATATTAAATAGCTTTGGGACGATTGAGTTGTATTTGGAAATGGTGCTTCTGGGTTTAGTGTCACGTTCGTTATTTGATTGCCTGATAAATCTATTGTGATATTAAGGTATGTGTAATCCACAGCAAAGGCCTGCAACAAGAAAATAAGTATTATAGACAGTAGTACTTTAAAGTAGGTATAAGGCTAGGTAAGTGATGGCAATCTTGCCTTATTTGCGTGGTAACGGCAATCTTAGCAAAGAATTTTGTATTTCCATCTTGTTTCTTATTTTTGATAGGGATTCTTCACGAGATCAGTTGGATTATTTACTTGAAACGTATGAAATAGCAAAAAGCTATTTCCTTACAATCACTAATAAAAAATACAATAATGAGCACATACAGGTTGGTATTTTTTGTCACTAAATAATTAGGACTGACTTCTTAGTGGCGTAGCGCGTAGGAGAAACAATATACTTACATATTTTTATGGGAATATCCCTCTCTAAAACATTGCAAGGAAGCTATAGCTTAATGGAGATATCAACAGACTGCCATGAAGAGGGTATCGGGATCAGAGCCACGGCGCGCATCAATGACTCTTCGAAGTTTTGTGCGTATTAAGTTGTTGATCGGTCAGACGGAAGTCGCTTTGTGGAAAAGATGATATTCTGTCATATCTGATCCGGCTAATAAGCGGACCCCGTTGCCCAAGGCGTACCTAAACTCTTGGATACAACTGGGATAATGTTAGGACGATGACGATGATCGTTGTCTTAAAAGTACACATATAACGACAAAATTCTAGATTCTCTAATGTCTATAATTTGTTAAGTACCTTGAAGTCCATAATATTGTTTCTAGAAAGGTTCAGCAAACTAACATGTAGTAAGTCTAAGGTCAGATCTTCAGACCAGTTGCGCAACTCATTGCCGCTAAGATCCAATATCTTCAGTTTAGTCAATTGTGTGAACGGTGACCTCTGAACCAATGGTTCCATTGTCGGTCGTTCCTTTTTTATTCCGGTACCTATATCGATGTTATGCCAAATACTTGGACTCCCAGGTTGTATGGTAAATTCCAGGTTTATGTTTACAATTTTATTATTTCTGATTATAAGTGTTGTAAGCTCAGTTAGGCCCGAAAATAAGTTTCTGAAATATAAAATATCTTATGATACAATCGTAAAAATAAAATAATTTCGGAACTTGGTAGCTTGCTTCTGTAGTTATTTGTAAATGACTGTGCCCTCAGTTATACTCGCGTTATAATTACTGATGGCTATCACTCCGGCTCAAGGTGTACCTGTGATAATCCAATTATTGTTGTAATTGACTTTACTATGCAGGCACTATGAGATAGGCATTTACAACTAGCTACGGCTGGGTTGCGCCACTCACATGGTGTGTTTTTGATCGCGATAAATGAAATTTAAATACACCTAAATCTCTCTCATTAATGATACCAAGCTTCAAGCATCTTAGCTTTTGAGTTTATCGTGAACAGACAGATAGATTAGGTGTTTCACAAGTTGCAATACTGTCGTACATATGCTGAAACTTCAGCTGATTGAAAGATATGATTGCTTGTGTCCATGGGCGGTGGTAATTGCTTACCATCAGGCTATCCGTCTACTCGTTTGCCACCTGTTATTATTAAAAAAAACAGGCAATTTTTTTAATATAATTAATACTTACACTGATAATTCAAAAATGTTGTTATTGCTCAAGTCCAATGTCTTCAGCGACTTCAATTGAATAAAAATCGCATCATGCAGCTCCTTTATTTTATTTTAACTCACGTTTAAAGTCTCTAAGGAGAGTAATTTATTAAAAATCTCATTTGGAACTTTTTCTATTCCATTATTTGCTAAATTTAACCACTTTAGTGACGTCAAATCTTTTAAAAAGGGCAACACCAAGCTTTTCTATTTTATTGTTGGATAAGTCAACCCATACCAATGAGATCATTTTATTGAAAACATTTTCTGGAACATCCCGTAGTTTGTTGTCGGCCAAGTTCAGTTCCTTTACTGAGGTCAGATTTAAAAATATTCCACCTCGGAGTTTATTAATAGTGTTGCCAGCAAGATTTAATGATTTCAAAGAGGTTAAGTTGGTAAAAAATGCTTCAGGGAGTTCTTGAATAGTATTATTAACCAAATGTAATGTGTTCAGGTTAATTGGTTTGGAAAATGTGGTTAAAGATAGATTTTTTAAAACATTATGCATTAGAAATATACTTCTAATATTGGATCCATGAAATAAGCCGTTTGGCAATGTATGTATTTTGCAGTAATTAAGGTAAACCTTTTCTAATGATGGTAGACCTGAAAATGAGCTAGAGTCCAATTTTAGTTCATTTTGTTGTGTAGCGCAAGATATGAGTATCTGAAAAATAAAAATAGTCAATAGCTTTAGGTCACTGTGGACATTTAGATTAAAAACAAACGGATTTAAGCATTTATGGGTATAAATAGACAGCTGACAGTTAAACATCTATCGAAACCGGTAGGATACAATACAATTATTATTCTTATTCTGTATCCACGTTCAACATTTCTTGGATATTTAACAACCAAGCTTATAAAAAATGCACTTACGGTATCTAACGAATTTAATCCTTCAGACCATCTGTCTGGCAGCGCTTCAAGTGGATTGTTGTTAATATACAGAAGACGAAGGTTTGGAGTGTCAGAGAATGTGCCCTCTTCGATCGACTTCAATTGAACATTTTGTAAGTATAATTCTCTTAGTGAATTCAAACCTGGAAAAATAATTAAACATAATCTTAAATCTATTATTTACAATTCTTAGATCCCTTTTTTTGGCTTTAGTGATTATCATACACCCGTTTGCAGTCCACTGCTAGACTTAGGCTTCTTTAAATTTGAGTAATAACATAATTTTGGCTCAAAAGGAAAATTTGGCCGGCTTTACCACGCTGGCCAGACGAGGTGGTATGTATAATGGTTTGGTGTCGGGGTTTCCCTCACATCACCGAGAATTATTTGCCTAGTGTATTCGCCTCTTACGAAACCGCGGTAGTGATGCTTTATATTCTCTATTTTATTAGTGGTTTATTATTAGGTCATTCCACTTACTACATTTACATTTGCATTGTTGTTCTACTAATTTTATTAAAATTTTACTGTACTTTAAGATGAAGAAAACTCGTGATCATGGCCTGTAAACTAACGTTTTTGTAATTTCGTGTGTTCATATACCGTCACTTCTATAACATTCGTTTCCATCATAGTTCTGAACATGGTCACGAGTTGCCTAGATTATAAGACGTAAAAGGGTGCTCCTGTTACACAATATTCACATTGGAATTGGAAGGCTAACTAACGCACTTAATTTAGTAACTGTATAAATTGCTTAAGTATTATGTCTGTAACTAATTACTATTTACAAGTAATGAAGTACAATGTGAAACAGTTGCAGCTCCTTACAAAAATAAAAATATGTATGGCGATAGAGTAAGAGTGGCCACGAGTTTTATTGCCCGTTCCTTCTCGTGGTTCTACCTATTGCTTTGCGAACGAGGCAGTAAATGTAAATGTAGAAACATTAAGTAATTTAATTTTAAAATTGACGTTCATAAGCGTCACCTTGTGACCTACATGAATAAATGATTTTGACTTTGACTTTGATTTTTAATCCATTTCTACAACGCCTTACTAATTCTAAGTACGTTTCGGTTAACTCTATTTTAACTAAGTTTTTTAATCAATCAATAACATTGCCTTAGTTTATTTTTCCGAATTCAGGAACCATCGTTTCAATTTGGTAGTTCGTTCGATGGGACTCCATATCGGTAGAAATACTAAAACATCATTTAATTAGTTTTGCGTCGTAGGTCTTTGAGAAAAGAATAATAATGGAGACGACAAATAGTACATATGGATACTTTTCAGTATAGAAATATACATAAAGCCACCAAACATAGTGTTGTCTCGTTTTGTCTTAGGGATATCCCTGTCAGAAAAAAGAGATAACCATAGTTTACTGAATACATTCATCATAACGATATTTTATTAGAACTGTCAATTGTGCCAGTGTCGCCATATTATTTGACAAGTTGTGTCAAATAATTGTGTGGTACATCTGCTGTCAAATCGTTGTGTATCGAACATAATAATTTTGTTTTTGTGCATAAATATGTCTAAAAACCAGATGAATCAGTGCTTCAGGCTTTGCTAGGGATCGTAAAATCATGTCTAAGTGTTGATTTGAACTGTGCATGCAAGATAAAGCTATAATCAACACAAATGTACTCTTCACAAGTAAGTAACAAGTCATTATTTATATTGTTGAATAGGATTAGTATTTGTACAAAATATTGTTACAAGAGGTTCTTTTTATAGTTAATTTAACAGTTTTTAGCTTCGTTTTGGCCTAAATGTTGTTATTTTCGTAGTTTGGAATTTTCCATATTTACGTATTAGAGGTTAGTAGTAATGTTACTGCTAATGTCGATATGGGTTATCGATATATCCGTAATGTAAAGATACTTCCACAAACGATAACATTGTCAAAAATATCTCGTGTCTGTAAACGGAAATAAATGAAACATTCTACCAATTTTGTCTGTACCTCGTAAAGGAAAAGCGATATTTGACTAACTTACTTTACTTAGCCCTGATTACATAAAACCCAAAACCGCTGCATCCTGCTGAGGAAAATGAGCAGTTTAATAATTACATTATGTTTTTTGCCAACAGATAACATGAACAGCAACTGCATGCGATAATTCCTAGCAATTAAACGTTGAAGAAAATAATTGTTGAAGAAAACGTTGACGACCGGTTGGCGCCGCGGGAGTGTAAGCGACTGCTACGCCGAAGGTCGCGGGTTCGATTCCCGCTCAAGTCAAACATTTGTGTGCATGAACATGGATGTTTGTCTTGGTCTGGGTGTTTCTATGTATAATATGTATGTATTTACAAAAAAAAAAAGTATATATGTATGTTTATCCATTATCTAGTACCCATAGTACAAGCTTCTGCTTAGTTTGGGACTGGATGGTGTTGTGTGAATGTGGTAGAATATTATTATTATTATATTATTATAATTTTATTTATAAACAAGAGGACGCCCGCAGCACACCTGCACATTTTTTTTACTGTTTCTGTCCGATCCCGTGGGAATTTCAAGAAACTCCTTCTTAGTGCACTCCTGCGATCCCCAAAAAACATACATGCCAAATTTCAGCTTCCTGTACCTTATAATTTTGGCTGTAGCTTAACTGTCAGGCAGTCAGTAACGTAAGGATTTTATATATTATACAGACAAAAACAAATAAATAAAATGTATTTATCAATTATGATTTTTCTTACCCCTCATGGTATTTCAGTGTAGCTGTGTGTTTCATTACGGTATGTATGGTGCTATTCATGTCCGGTACTTTCACAGCGACACAGTATCGATATTGGCTACCAGAGAATATTTTGTTACATGATACAAGGGACGTTTTTCGCTTTATCATGTTCGCCCGCATTTGCATTATGGAATAAACTAATTTGGCAAAAGATCTAAAGTAACTTACAAGAAATATCAATTTACATAATTATGTATTTTTTCTAAATCTACAGTAATGTATTATTTACCTCTAACCGGCTCAATATCGATATCGATTATATTCTGGAGTCCAACCCAACGGCAGCCATTTTATTGGCCACATCATTTCGTAGGTATGCACGCTAATTTCGTAGGTACGTCCAATCCATCTGTGTCGTAGGTATGTGTATGGATTTATGACGTTGACAAATAGGTCTGGGTTGCCAACAAGAGTAGGCAGATTAGTTTTAAAACATTTTGTTACATTCAGTATGAATTCTAATATAATAAATTCAAGAATTTGTTTGTTTGTTTGGTTGAACGCGCTAATATCAGGAACTAGTGGTCCGATTTGAATATTTTTTTAATATTTCGAATTAGATTTGAATATTTTTGAATTTAATAAGAAAGGCTATTGGCGATGCAAATATTAGGTATCCTTAGTATCGCCAATAGGCTAGATACATATATTACACTACGAGCCACGGGTACAGAGAAGCAGCCTTATAAAGCGATATTCTAGTAAATATTATAAAAAATAAGTAATACTAATAAAATTACCTCTGAAAGTCCCTGGTATGATTTGTTCAATAGTATTATCCTCAAATATTACTTTAGTCAAACTGGACAGTCTGTCGAAGAATCCCGTAGGTAAACCAATAATATTATTTTTACGAAAATACATTTCACTTAAAGGTATTTCCAAACTAGTATTGAGTTGTAACTGCAAATTGCCACCGAATATACTCAGTATTGTTAACGATGGCAGACGATTGATTGCAGCAACAGGTAATGTTGTTTCAGCATCTAAAAATATAGCATAGGCTTAATAAGGCATAAAGTTGGACTGCACCCAGTGTTGTGAGTTCGATTCCCATATTACTTTGTCATCCCATCCACATTTGTTGTTTCGGTTCTGGCTTCGTTGATTCCTTTGTGTTTGTTGATTTCATGTTTATATAGTTCCTGGCGACACAGCCTTTGTTACGAGTTATTTATGAAAAAGCTGTAAGAAAAGCGATGGCTTCCAGTGACAGTCATATTGCGCAGGCACAGTCATAAGTAGTCGAGAATGCCGGTGATAGGGAAGAGCGTTACTAGCAGATGTTGAATGATGATTGCCGAGGGAAAAAGGCCTGAATACTATATGTAATATAATATACTGAAGATACTTATGGTATTTTGCAATTACTTATCATATAATAAAATAAACGCATCTATTACAAATTATATATACTCTTTTACTTGATTTGATGTTGCCAGGTATTTTCGCTAGATGTAGCTTACTACGGATAAGTCATGTAGAAAGTGTACTACAGCAGCTTCGGTGAAGATGTGATAAAAGACACTATTTTAAAGTTTATAAAGAAGCTAGTACCTATATAAAGAAGCGCCTATTAACTTTTGATTGCACGAATAGCATAGTCGATTCTGCATGTTTTTGTGTCCCTTGATTGTATGTTAGAGCGGTACTCGGCAGTTGCCTTACTAAAAAGAATAAATGTCCCTTACCTGTAAGATGTATTGCAAGGTTCTTGACGTTGCTAAGATCTGCGACATCTTCGCTCATCAGTGGTCTACTCACATTGTACACCGTGACAGCATCTATAGAATGATCTTGAAATATGTCGTTCACACAACGGAGGATATTGGGTGAACAAGACGTCACTACGAACCAGATATGGTTTGTTGATGAATGGATTTCTGGTAAAGAGGTTAAAATATCTGTTATTAGTTAGATTATAAGGCAGTGATAGCCTAGTGGAGATACCAATAGACAGCTATGCAGAGGATACCGGGTTCAAATCCTCGGCGCGCACCCCGGACTTTTCGAAAAGTATGTAACTTGTTAATAAAATTAATGCTTGCCCCGTTCTCTATCCCTTTGGGTTGCGGAAGTTAGATGGCAGGTACTCTGTCAGGAAAATACAGGAAGCCTATAGGCACAGTCTTATAATCCATACAGTCGTTGGACGAACGCGTGTAGACGGGTCAATCGTGCGGGGGGCAAGAGGTGAGACGCGGGAAGAGCGGTACCTAGTTACGTATATCGCCTTAGTTCGTAACTAGTGTAAAGTATTATATTTATCTATGGTAACTAGGTACATGTTTTTGGGGGCTGGCACGTGCTTGTTTTTTGTTCGTTACTTATTTATTTGCTTATGAATATTAATTAAGATGGTGCATACGACTTGTGCTGTGAGACATTGAAATTTTTTATGATGTTTTTAGATATAAATAAATAAGGATTCAAAAAATCTGCGATTTCATCAATTTACTTATACCGAAAAGGAAAATTTCATTAATTATAATTATTTATATTATTTTGAAATGTATGTACCTATAACCACTTAAAATAATGTGCAAGTTCCTACTAATCTACTAACTTTTTACAATATCTCATGTCTGGCCAAATCACAGAATAAAGTAGTAATAATTGTACGTAAACAACATGGCAGACGTAAGAAAATAAGGTAATATTCGATTCAAGTATGACTTTAATTTCATGCAATAAGTACCTAGTACCTTCGTATTAGTACCTATCACATATAATTATGTATCTTGGTAACAGCGTATCCTAGCTCGAAAATAACCATATTTTTGGCCCCCTTTTATAAGCCCCACACATGTTCTCCGTAATCTCATAGCCCGGTCATCCATCCATAAAATGACCGTGATGTCTACTGCTTTACTTTAACGCAGTTTGCACAAAAAAAAATCTGCAAAATACTTCATATCGATAACATAGGCTCTGCAAGCTGATCCCATGGTTACCCGTCCATTAAACCACTGCTATCAATCGCTTTATTTTAACATGGTTTGTACGATAACGATATCTGAAAAATGCTTTATATTCTTAACCGCCTTCCACGACACCTGCGGTATGAAATAGATGCTGATTGACTGACACTTTGTATGCAAATCTGTCACCACACGAAAAATGCAAACTGTTTTATAATTATTATTTATCGTTAATTATTATAATATAATAAACTAGCTGTTTTCCACGGTTTCACCCGCGTCCTGAGGGAACTACTTCGCGTACCTGGTTAATTTGTAGCCTAAGTTACTCCTTGGTACATCAGCTATCCGCCAGTCAACGTCTCGTCAAAATCGGTCCAGCCGTTCCAGAGATTAGTGAAAACAAACAGACAGACAGACAAAAATGGTATCCATTCAGGGGAGTAGATAGTACAAACAGACACTCCAATTTTATTTATGTATATAGAGGTATTTATATGCATAGATAAGTGTTTTACACTAAAATATTCATGTAGCGTAGCAATTGTAATATGTTTTTTAAAAAAAAGGACGGTGTTTGAATAAGTAGGTACATTTTACATGTGGCAGCCCTAGCCTCCTTACCCTTGTCTAGACGTTGTCGGCTTTTTCTACGAGATCAAAGGCGTCAAACTACTGTATGTCTCTTTATACTGTGCTATAGGTGTGCGTTACCCAAGCCAGAAAATGTCGAAAATGGTAATTTAAATGTTATAGATAATTAGTTGTTCAGCTTCTGTAATTGTTGCGAACATTTTTAAATTTGTTGCACTTGTAGTTTTTTAGTTATTTCACAAAAACATTTCCTGCTGGGGTAACGTTACCGCAGCCAGACAATTTCTTTATTTTATGGGAATATTGAAATAAATATTGGCTATATAATTAGTTGTCTAGACGAGGTAAATGTTGCAACTTATTTTGTAGTTGTTCTATCTTCGGCTGCGAAGTTATTAGAGTTCCTGCTGGAGTAACGTTTGTGGTTTTGCTGGATCTTTGAAACGGTTAAGCGTTATCATCATCTTTTGTACATGACTTCTTAAGAATTAGTTTAATTAGTTGTGCAATAAAACAAAAATAATGCACCTTTCAAAGTTTATCAAATTAAATATAAAAACACTTTAATACGAGTAGGTCCTAACATTTAAAATAAGAGCTCTAAAGACTTAATGTAAACGTTATTTTCTAGCTAGTAACTGCCTTCAAATGTATGTGAAATTCCATTAGTATCCTGTGAGTAATTAACAAATTATGATGAAATTCAGTTCTCCACGTTCACGCTCACAATGCGCGCGGAGTTATTTGGCCACCGATCAATCTGTATGTGGATATATAAACTGAATGGTATATCAATAAGTAGTTGCTTAGTTCAGTTTTATACCTGTACAATTTCAGCGTAGTACATGCAATAATTAAAGAGATAATAGAATAAAAGTCTTTAGGCGGTGCAAGCCCTTGGTAACTCGACCATGTTTAGATGGTCGCAAAAATGCGACCGCGTCGTACATTATGCTAACTTTTATACTATGTAGGATAGTAGGATAGTGTTACCAAGTTTAGTACAGTAGTGTACACAAGTGTTACACTTATTCTTTAAAATTAAAAATATCAATGTCAACTTTTTAATTATATATTTTAAACAAAAACAGAAAATAATAATTTTTTTACTTATTTGAAACGTAATCCGTGTTTTTTTCAAGATTTTCTATTATCACTTTGTCGAGGTGATCCGTTAGTGTACCTATACCAAATTTCAACTTCCTAGTGCTAACCGCCTCTGAGCTAAACCGCGGACGAACGGACAGACAGACAAAGTTGTTGACTACGGAACCCTATAACTTGATGAAATACTACAAATTCATAATTATCTTGTTGTGACACTGGCTTAGTAAAGCGTGTGTTACAACAAAATAATTTTGCCTGCAGAATAAATAAATATGATGTAGGAGCTTTTACAAAAATATTAGTAAAGCCTGGCTCTAAAAAAGCTAGACTTTTATATGAAATGGTTGCTGCAGCTGTGAGTGCCTCAAATACTAATAGGTAGTTTCGTATAATAATAATACCTAGTAGTAAGTACATAGGTTATAATGTTTAGTTTTAAGATTAGGGTATGATGAGGCTGGCATACCATTGTTTGGTGAAAGCCTCTTTAAAAATAATGAATAAAAAAAAAAAAAACAAAATAATTGTGAATTTCTTAAAGCCCGTAACTCGGGCTTTAAGAAATTCACAATTCTCATTCTAATGAGTTTGTGGACATTAATACCTGGTAATAAACTGGGTAGCTATACAAATTGAGGTAAAATGTTAGTTTTTAAGTAATAAGTGAGTAAATACAATTTGGTAGTTAAAGTATTTTTTTATATCTACGTTTATAATAAAAATGAATATACCTAGTTATGTACAATGTTAGGTACCTAACAAATTGTAGGTACTAGTATTAATATGGCAACTATACCTGTAGATACATTATGCAAGCTTACCTTGTTCGTAAATTCATCAAGCAAACACAATAACCATGGTCCTCAATAGAAGCACTTTATATTAATTAGGTTTAGGACTCGATAAATATTTGCAAAAATAGAAGGCGGAAGCGCACACGCACTCTACCAGATGAATCTGACTAACGGTCAAGTTTCATGCGCCACGGCCATGCAAACAATGAAAGCGCCTTCGCGCCCACCCCTCCCGCGTACCAGCTAAGGACGTGCTGTCGGCGATACTTTGGTAAGTGTGTGCAATAGGGTATTTGACTAAAAAATCTAACTACTCCGTCAGATAGATTTCCAAAAAATATTGGAAACGTATATTTTCTTTAGTCACGTAAACAAAAAATGAAGTCGACAAATTTCGCTGAAAACTCGTGTGATGTCACTTACCAGTACACTTTTTACTGGCAAGTAATAGATACCTATCGAATAAGTTCTCGAGGGTAAAACGCCACAGGCGTGGCATAGAGGTGTGGTGGTGCTTTTCTTTAAGAAAGGGGATAAAACCCTCTTAAAGAACTACAGACCCATCACACTTCTGAGCCACGTCGACAAGCTGTTTTCGAGGGTCATCACAATATCGTCTCGAGAGCAAGCTAGACGACTTCCAGCCTCCCGAACAAGCCGGTTTCCGTAAAGGCTATAGTACCATAGACCACATACATACGCTGCGGCAGGTTCGACCGCAACCTTCGACTAGCTGGCAACATCCTGAAACCTTACCTGTTCCTCAGCAGTCTTCTCCAGAAACTCCCCCGGCACCTGACCACTTACCTTCATCTGAAGACACCTATAGTAAATTTTTAAAGGCACGTGCTGAATCCCTGGATACTTCTATTTCTGAACATAATGAAAGCTTAAGGCCACTCAACGTCTACTTATTATACCCACCTCAATAGACATGGATGAATCTATGCCTTACGTCCAAGAAGTTCTTAATAACTGCCCTGAAACTGATCGTAACGAATTCCTGAAACAAGAAAGAACTTTATGCACATTCTTACCTCTCTCAATTCAAAATAAAACATATCTTTTCCTGTTTACAAAAGTGCATCATTTCGATGATTACTCATATCAAGATATTTTCAAATCCCTTAAATATGCACGTGACCAGATTATAATATCCTATCCGACAATAAATGAAATAAGTACGTCCGACTTTAAAAATCCATTTGACAAACACTCCTTCGCAAAAATATACAACATGCTTACCTATCTATTCAACGGCACTAAAATAAAAATTCATGTATACCATAACAATGTTATATACCCTTCACTTAGCGAGATACCGCAAATCTTAAAGGAAAACCACGATATCCCTATAGCGGGACATTTAGGCGCAATCAGAATGTTAAGTCGTATTAAGGAAAGATTTTATTGGAAAAATATGAGGAGTGATATAGAAAATTATATAAAAAAGTGTTCATCATGTCAAATCAACAAATCCTTACGCCAAATTAACAGAGCCCCAATGATTATAACTTCTACATCGACGTCTCCCTTCGAAAGATTAGCCATTGGCATTGTCGGACCTCTTCCTGAATCCGGCTCAGCCAAGCTTCGGTTCATTTTAACCATGCAAGATGACCTAACCAAGTTTTCTCTAGCCTATCCTCTCCGTAGTAATACCGCCGAAGAATCCTGCGAATGTCTTCTCCATTTTATTTCCCTGTTTGGCATTCCTAAGCACATACTTACCGACCAGGGCACAAATTTTACCGCTGATTTGTTTAAAAAGACCTGCGAGTTTTTAAAGATCAAACAGTTATGGTCCACGCCTTACCATCCACAAACGCAAGGCGCATTGGAGAGATCTCATTCAACTCTTAAAGAATACCTTAGACCTTATATAAATGAAAACCAAGATAACTGGCCGCGATATGTGTACACAGCCATGTTGGCATATGACACAACGGTACATACAACCACACACTACTCACCATACGAACTCCTGTTCGGACACAAACCTCATATTCCAGACTCTGTCTATGACGAAAGCTCCAACACTACTTACCCTGAATATGTTAAAATGTTGCAACACCGCATGAAACATACACGTGATAAAGCCCTGGAATATATACAAAAATCTAAAACGAATTCTAAAGCGTATGATTCTCATACTCGCCCTGTAACATACAAGGTTGGCGATTATGTCTTGTTAAAGAATCACCTTAGACTCCGTAAAGCCTTGTCGCCCGTATGGAAAGGCCCGTACAAGGTTGTTAAGTTACATGGTAACCATACACTATCCCTACTAATAAATAGACGCCATGTGAAGCATCACTTCGATGAAGTTAAGCACGTAAACGTCCAAGAATCAGGTACTGTGACCTGAAACCATTTGCCTTTGTCGTAGGATTAAATTTGTATATACACCTTTTTTACTTTTTATTATTTTAGATACACGCGTAGGTAATATAAAAATGTTATACGAAAAACTTAAACATTTCTTAAAGAATTATTAGAATGTTTCTTTTCATTACAGCATACTGGCCCAATGTCACCCCGAATTGCTACATCCAATCAACGCAAGTTCCGGTATATACTTTGACCCAATTGGCGAACTCAAAATTCGTATTAGCCATCTAGACATAGTAACACCATATGATATCTCGTATATTGAACCCCATATCTATAATATAAAAATGAATCGCAAAATGTGTTGGTAAGCGCATAACTCAACAACGCCTGGACCAATTTGGCCAATTCTTTTTTTTAAATGTTCGTTGTCGTTCAAAGATGGTTTTTACGGCGAGAAAAATTCTAATAATTGCCGGCAAAACCCTAAAGCAGCCCTTTTCTTTTTCCCATACAAATGTTTTCTAACTAAAACGTAGAGTTAATTTGTAATTTATTACCTGCATAAAGTTCAAATTCGCGTGCGCATTGTTATACTTCTTAGCTTGATGGCAGTTTTGACAGGTTTCCGGACCTGAAGTCTCAGTGCTGCCGCTCAGCGGGTTTCATGTCAGAAGAAACCCATTGATAATCCCTACTTAATATTATAAATTCGAAATTGTGTATGTATGTATGTTCCGTTTTCACGCTAAAACGGCTGAACCAATTTCGTTGAATTTTAATATAGAGATACATATATTGGACCGTGGAGACGGATATAGGCTACCATAAGTTGTAAAAATTAAACTGGGAGGGATGGTAGGGAGGGTAGAAGTTTGTACGGCACAAATTTACCTCTTGGAAGTAAGAACGCATGCGCTGATAATTGTTTGCTGCGCTATCGCATATCTGTCAGTACTATCACGTCATACCTACATAATGTCATATTGTGCACGTTGATTAAATTGTTCGCATATCTATACTTAATATAATAAAGCGGAAGAGTTTGTTTGTTTGTTTGTTTGAACGCGCTAATCTCAGGAACTACCGGTCGGATCTGAAAAAAATATTTATTTATTTGTATACGATAGCTCAGTTATTCCGTAAGGCTATAGGCTATATAACACAACGCTTCGACCCTTTGGGGCCGGGCAAAACGCTAAAAAGGCTAAAAGATAATGTCGGCTAATCTCAGGAACTAGCTGTCGGATTTTAAAAAATTGTTATTGCCTGTGGTAGCCCAATTATTCCGAAAGGCTATAAGCTATATGAAATTACGCTATAACTTTTAGGGATCAGACAAAAATAATAAAATGGTCAAACGAGAATGGGGAGGGTTGGGTCAAAGGCAAAAAAGGCTAAACGAACAGCATACAATCTATATGGGTATCGTTTTCGAGATTTTCGGGACGCAGATTAATAATATGAAATTTATTTAGTGATCCAAGATATGGGGCGGGAAATGAAAGGATGAGAAAATTTAAAAAATCAATATGGGTATCGCCTTCGATATTTTAAGGGGTGGGGAATCGAAATACAACATCTATTTCGTGATGAAAGATGGCGGATGGGAAATCAAAGATGGCGGATGGAAAAATTAAAAAAAATCAATATTGGTATCGTCTGCGATGTTAAAAGGGATGGGGAATCCAAATACAACATCTGTTTCGTGATTCAAGATGGTGGATGGGAAATCAAAGATGGCATATGGGAAAAATTTGAAAAATTAATATCGGTATCGTCTCTAATGATTTAAGGTATGGAGAATCCAAATACAACATCTATTTCGTGATCAAAGATGGCGGATAGGAAATCAAAGATGGCGAACGGGATTTTTTTAAAGTCGATATGGGTATCGTCTCCGATATTTTAAGGAATGGGGAATTCAATATTATGTAAAAATCTATGTTTGTTTGGTCATCACTTATAGACTCTGAAATGATAAGAGATTAAGCGCTAAGTCAATGGTAACTTTGAAAAAGGGGCTTGGAAAAAAGGGAATTAAATAAAAACTCTTAAAAAGGCGATACGAAGTTCGCTGGGTCAGCTAGTACAAAATATAAATTCGGTCCTAGGTACAATGCGATTTATGTGTAACCAAATTCAATCAGAAATATCCCATAGTTTCGAATGTCACGATATATTACAACCGTTAACAGTTCGTTATGACGATATCGTTACTGAATATTCGACTATTACTCATCTGTTAAGCAAGAGGTTCAAACGAGGAGCGTGGATAGGTGGCATTGGCACTTTGTCCAAAACCATATTTGGTACTCTGGACGAAAATGACGCTGTCAAATACGACACCGCCATCCGAAATGTACAAGATAACGAAAAAAGATTGGCCTCGTTAATGAAAGAAAATATTTTAATAACTACTACTGTCTTATCGCAATTTAACGATACATTACGTATTGTAAAACTCAACGAGGCCAGCCTTAATCAAGCTATCGACAATTTCTCTTTGAAACTTAAAAATATAACAGCTATATCAAACGAATTAAATATTAAAACGAACATTAATTCCATTATTAACAGAATAGAAGCCTCCTTACTAACTTTATCTTTTCGGTTACAAGACATAACAAACGCTATATTATCATGCAGTCGAAACATCCTACACCCGGCCGTTATATCGCCCACACAGTTATACCAAGAAATTGTCGATAACTATAGATACTTACCTGTAGACCTTAAGTTACCTGTAAGATTAGCATTAGATAATATTCATAGTTTAATAAATATATCTAGTATAGTTTGCTATAGTTTAAACAACAAAATTGTCTTCGTTTTGAAGATACCTTTAGTATCGCCTAAGGTATACAATTTGTTTCACAACATTGCATTACCAATGCCACACAATAGTGTAAACCCGAACTCTTTTAGCTTCATAATACCTAGTAGTAAATACATAGCAATGACCAAAGATAAAACAGAATACTGTAGCCTCGACTCATTGAAGGAATGCATAGCGATAAGCGCCCGCGAGTACGTCTGTGACGTCATGACCGTGTTCCCAACCAGTGCGAATCCCAGTTGCGAAAGTGAGCTATTATCGAATGTGATAAGTGTTTTACCAGTGCAGTGTCAAACAGACTTCCTACACGGACTCATAGACTTATGGAAACCGTTACACAGTAATGAGTGGATTTATGTACAATTCCGTAGTAATAAACTGTACATTGAATGTTCAGATAGGAAAATACCTGATGTAGACATCATTGGCACAGGAATTCTTAGTATTCCAAACAACTGTATCGCGTATTGTAAAACTACAAAATTAATACCCAAATTTAAAAACTTCAGTATTAATGTTTCTGTCATCCATACCAACTTTAACATTTTGAACGATTCCTGTTGCAATATACATAAGTTTAATAGTGTAAATAATGAGCCTCCTTTGAAATTACAAAATATTGACTTAGACGTTTTTACAATAGAAACGAAATCAAGGCTAAAATCCGTATCTGATGCGACGGACAGTATTTTAAACCAACATCCAATAATAAAGTACGAGGCTCATTACTCGATTATAATCATCTTTATAATTTGTATCCTGTCTATTTTCTTTCTTTTTAAGTTGTTTTTGTGTATTAAATCGCGCAACCGTCTCATCCTACATTTCCCTACACTTTCTCAACCAGTTCCAGTTAACTTACCTTCCAGTCAGACCTTGGAACCCGAACCTGTCATTCCCGCAAAAATGGGCAAACACCATCCCGAAACAGAAAATCTTCCTTCTCCTAGTATTAGGACAAATGTGTAAATTTACCAATATCTGCTTTCCTAAACATCGAAATTTCTACCCCGATATTTAGTCTACCCCTGGGAGGTGTTATAGATACATATTGTACCCTTTCTCGCACTCCATACATTCCTTTCTGCTTACTCAACATTTATCAGTAGTAGCCATAGAAAGCCCTAAGATGCTCCTCAATCTCTGTCCAATATCCAAACCAGACGGTTGCCTTAGCCTTAACTAAGTATTTAATTTTTTTAAAACCCATTTACCTTGAGGCTCACAACAGAACGAAAGAAATCAAAGAAACACAATCACATGCAACTATCAAATATTCAAAAGAAACGACAAAGATACCAATCCAAGTAATCTCATCTCAACGCCATCTATGTTTACATATAGAAACCGACCGGGATAGATAATAATACTTATGGACTAATCGACAATTTATTGAAAAAAGGATCTAAGTATAGTTATTATTTTTATTATTTAAATAAAATTAAATGATTATATAACTATTATATAAACATAATAATTTGAAATAAATGAGATTGACTGTTTAAATTAAGCGGATATTGTAATAAATTTTGACACAGAGACTTTTTGTTTATGAAAGTGCCGAATATTATAGGTACTCTATTATTTTTTTAATAACTGAAAGGTACCTGACACATAATTATTGTCTTCTTTGCATGATACATTTATTTTGCTAGAAAATGATTTGAAAATAGTGACATCTATCGGTCGGAAGGATATCTAATTATGCTTGGTTTCAGTAATTTATCGAAAATACACAAAAATATACTGACTGAAATTAAGAATCGCCTCCTTTTTTAATGTCAGGTAAATAAAAAACTTTAAAGGTACCTATTTAGACTAACTATACTTTTACTAACAAACTTATAATTATCATAGATGGCACCACATATATAACCAGTTTGGATGATCCCTGTTTTGTTTGGGACTACGTACAAAGGAGAGGTCAAGCTGTACACCGAAAACCACTCAACCGATTGTGATGTAACATATACTATTTTATAGGTTTGAGTATCCTTTGTACATGAGTGTAAGTTTTATTGAAATAAATTTCGCCATTCTAGAGATCTTTAGCAACATAGGGAAAGACAGACAGACATAAATTCTAAAAAATATCAAGTATTGCTTTTTAGCATTTTCCTTGATTTTTTAGCTAATTTTCGTCAAAATATCTTAAATGTACAGATTTTTTCACCTCTACGGTTTTATTATAGTATAGATTTGATAAACTTTGAAAGATGCATTATTTTTGTTTTATTGCACAACTAATTAAACTAATTCTTAAGAAGTCATGTACAAAAGATGATAACGCTTAACCGTTTCAAAGATCCAGCAAAACCACAAACGTTACTCCAGCAGGAACTCGAATAACTTCGCAGCCGAAGATAGAACAAATCTACAAAATAAGTTGCAACATTTACCTCGTCAAGACAACTAATTATATAGCCAATATTTATTTCAATATTCCCATAAAAAAGAAATTATCTGGCTGCGGTAACGTTACCCCAGCAGGAAATGTTTTTGTGAAATAACTAAAAAACTACAAGTGCAACAAATTTAAAAATGTTCGCAACAATTACAGAAGCTGAACAACTAATTATCTATAACATTTAAATGACCATTTTCGACATTTCTGGCTTGGGTAACGCACACAGCCTATAGCATCTACGGGGAAGGCCGGACATCTCGTTAGCCAGCGTGGTATTGTAGGTGGGCCAAATTCTCTTATTGACTCATTCCTATTAAGACGTAAATTAGGAGAGGGTGATCGGACACAAGCCTAAGCCTTTAGCAGTCCAGAGCCTGCTAAGCCTTTAGCAGTGGACTGAGAAAGGCTATATGATTAATATGATTTAAACCTTATTATTTTCCGAGTGACTAATAACTTAAAATATGACTAAATGTTTGCAACTAATAAAATAAGTTGCTAGCGATTAAATATTTTCGCGACTATTATATTAAATGATATTCAAAACTAAGGGTGTTATGAAAACTTAAAACTAGCAGCTGCGTTTAGGTAGCAAATAAACTATACAAGTCATTTGAAATAATAGCCGAGGAGCTATAAATAATGACTTTGCGACTAATAATGTTAGTAGGTAGGTTATGTTAGGTTCTCTTGTGACCCTGTAGGTGCCCAAAAATAGGAGCCCTGCGAAGCAGGGCTCCGTTAACTTGGCTTAAAAGACTGAAACGTCCTATTTACTTATACGAAACACTTCATTTAAGACAAAATCATTTGCCAAATATTGAAATTTGTATTATTGATGAATGTCCATTTTCTATTTTTTATTCATCATCAAGTTTCCGCTTAGATACTAATTCAGTTCCCAAAAAAAAATGCTGCTAGTTTAAATTAAAACAAAGCTTATTACTGACTTATTAATATGCTACATTTTACTTATTACGATACTCCTTATTAGCTGCCAACCCATTATATATGGTACCCACTCTAATTAATTTTGAAACTTGTATTCGCTTTACTTAGTCGACGCATTAAATACATGCAATGATTTAATAATAAGGCATAGGCATTGCATGGAGGTTAAAATGTGCTTTTCCGTATATTCTTTTGCTTGTCCTGGCTGATCTTTGCAGCGGCCTAGTCACTTTTTATGGGTACTTTTACACTAGAAAAGGAAGGGAGGAAGAAGAGTAAGTAAGAGAAGTTTGTAGAGCTACATAATTATATGTTACTACACTTCGTCCACGGCGCCGCTCGTGTGGAACGTTTTTACCCCATAGAGAAAGAATTTCCAAAAATCCGCTCTTAGCTCTCCTCTATACTCCCTATTCATTTATTAAGCAATACAAACTTACAGTGGTGTCACCAAATCGTTTGCATGCATATGTTTACAAAAATTATATTATTTATACCTATCAATAAACTAAATCACAACATTAAACATTTCAAATAAAATTAAACAAGGAATATAACAATTAAGATTACATTATGAACATTATTAACATTTATTACAATTTTATAGATAATACCTAAAATTTCATTTTGGACTAAAATATTATTTATTGAATACTAACTTAAACACTATTTATTGAATATGCTTTCATTATTCATTTATTGCACTACGCCTTATATTCTAATGTCATAGGTTATTGATATGTCGCATAATATTAATAGCAATTACAGATGGTTTATCAAAAAATATGTCTGTGTCAGGACTATTTTGTAAAAAAATATTGATTTGCATTATTGCCCTAGCCGTAGGACTATTATGTGCTTGAGAAGATCGGTTCGATGTTGGGTAGGCGAACAGTTGATGCTGTCGTCGACCACAGGCACGCAAGTATCTATCAGGTACATAAAAATAGATGCTCTCTCGTGCTGCTGGATTGTCAATCTTATTGATTAATAGTTGGTAATAATGCATTAGGTGTGAAAACTGTCTCCTAAGTTCTAACGTATCGAGTCCAACCATACCTGAGACAAACAAGGACGGGTACAAAAATGGGTAGTAACCGTAAGTACGTTTATATATGCAGCGGGCAAATTTACGCTGAACCTTTTCGACCATGAATACATACAGTTGTTCTTTTGGACTCCACACAATTGCATTATACTCCAGCTTGCTACGTACTAGGCGTTATAAAGCAATTTGATAGCCTGGACATTTCTAAACTGCAGGGTGGTTCTAATTATAAATGCAAGAGATCTATTTGCGTCTTTCGTTGTCTGTTTGATGTGATCGTGAAAAGTCACCTTGCTATCTATAGTGACGCCTAGGTCACGTATTGCGGTAACACGCTCTAGTGGAGTGCCTGCCAATTCGTAATTTACCAGTATAGGAGTACGGGACCGGGTAAAAGTAATAGTTTTACATTTTGTGACATTAAGGGGAAGTTTATTTTGTTTACTCCATGTGTCAACCGCATCAATATCACATTGTAGTGAATCACAATTTTTATTGCTGGTGACAGAAAGGTAAAGCTTCAGATGATCAGCAAACATAAGACACTCAGCATTACGTACCATATTAGGTAGATCATTAATCATGATCAGGAATAGAGTTGGACCTAATGTACTACCCTGGCTTACTCCGGAGCGAGTGTAATATTCGTCAGATCGATGTTGCCATAAAAGTAAGGAGTGGTATACGGAAACCCATAGATACAAATTTTGCTAGTAGTACATCATTGTCCACGAGATCGAATGCCTTTTTGTAATCGAAGTATGCCGCGTCGACTTGGCATCCTGCCGTTACTTAAGTGCTTAGATTAGACAATCAACATATTTTATATGATTTGTTAACGCAGACCGCGCGGGCCGAAATTCGTGTTGGCAATCACTTAAGGATTTGCTAATCTGACTAGATATGCAGTTATTGATAATTGACTCAAACATCTTGCCGAAAACTGAGAGTACTGCAATGGGTCTAAAATTTGTTACATCATTTGAGGTCCACCCTTAGGTATTGGCGTTACCCTAGATACTTTCCATATGCTAGGATAAATACCTTGTTGTAGTGAAAGATTAAAGACGTGCGAGAGAGGTTTTACTAAAGCTTCGAAACAGTCCTTAACCAGAAATACAGGTATATTATCAGGGCCGTAGGAAGTCGAAGTTTTGAGACGGCGAACTACGCGACATATATCTAAAGGGTTAATGGTATTTAAGATAACTTTAGACGAGTAGTCTAAGTCAGCAGCATCACGTTCAGCTGCTTCAGGATTCAATAGCGGTGCATTTATATGAAAAACTGAACTAAAATACTGTGCAAATGCGTCAACTGCATTCTGCCCCTCGACCGTGGTGCCATTGGACGTGTATTGCTTAGTATGTTGTCTATTGCTACGTTTTTCCTTCACATATTGCCAAAAACTAGATGGCTCGGCAACAATATTATTCTCTACCTTGTTTATGTACTCTTTAAGAGCTATATCCATAAGAGTTTTGACTTTAGTCCTGTAGTATTTAAATAATTCCCCATTAAATGGCAATCCCTATGATTTAAATTTCTTCAAATTATAATATTTAAGTTTAATATAATAAATTATTTCACTAGTGAACCAAACCGGGTAGTTATATTTATGACTAGAAACAATTTTTTTAAAGGGTACATGCCTTGTGATGAAACCATACAACTTCTCGTAAAACATATCTACAGCTAAATTAGTATCTTGTTGTAGGACTAAGTCTATACTGGTGATGTCTGTATACAAGCTATGGAAGTCCGCCTTGCGAAAATTCCATTCAGAGGAAACACTCTCACTTTGTCTTGGGAGTTGTGATTTATTAATTACTAGCTGACCCGGCAAACGTTGTTTTGCTTTTTGGATGGATTTATATATTTTTAATTCGCAGTTAATGAAATAAGTCGATTTGTATGTTTTTAACTGATGGGCAGCTAAACTCTTGACTATGTTATCTTTTTTATTTCTGGTAATAGCTATTTCTGCATCCACCGCCACTGTTTCCAAAGAATATTGCGTAACTTTTTGAGGAATGCTATACTTTAATCCCTTCTCCAAAAGTGAGTTCTCGTCACGTGTGAAAATGGTGTTCGAAAGATTCTTTATTCTGGGTTGAAATTGATGATTACAAGTGGTGTTGCCAGTATAGTCTGAAGGTGGTGTTATTCTTCCTATCAGTTCTTGTAACTTCCTACTTTGAATGATGTATTTCTCGTGAGCTACAGTTGACGCTAATTCCCTAGCTTTTTGGTCTAATAAATCGAACTCGACATTGTGTAACTTGAATGAAAGTTCTAAGTGCAGTATTTTTAAATGTAGTTTTAAAATTATCGCGAACCGTAAACCAACGTCTTGCCTCTTCACCTAGCCAAATTTTTTGAGCTTTTTGTATCGCTATATTGGCAGCCCGACTGTGCGTATTGGAACGTATAGTAATATAATTTGGAATGACATTGTAATATTTACATTTCTGATTGAACCACACGTTTTGACATGCGACCCGGTGTTGCTTCGTAAGTTTGATGTATAATTTCGCCTGTACAGCTATGCTTGCTGATTTGATATAGTTGATTGAATCAGGCATTACTTGGCGGAACTCCATTGTAACCTAATGGAAGGAAAGAGGAACCCACCACGCACCCTCGAATTGACCACCCCAACTATTGCAATAGAAAAAGGTTGACAATATCGAACTTCTCTAAAAGGATAAGGGATATAGGAATGGTATGGGTTCCAGGAAGATACCTGACTTGCAGTATCCCGCTGTATGCGCCTACTATTCTTCGACACGTGTTTCGCCTCTGCACGAGGCATCCTCAGGAACGATGGGCAACGACTGAGCGCTTTCCAACCGTGGGCATGTCTTATAAACGATTGTACTTTCTAATCCCCTCCCTCCGTTGCTCGACTGATGTGAGTCATTATGACGGTGTGCGAATATATTCAGCAATGGGGACCCGTTAAAGTTGGTTTGATCGTTCAGTAATGTATGCTTGTCCCGCTTTAAAATCTCTAATTGTTCCAATACGCACATTCTAATACCCTTTTGACAAGTGTGTATGACGTCAAATGAATGTCCGCTATTTAAGGTATGACCCGATTCAAGTAAATGTTCGGCAAAATGAGACTTTTCCGGCTGGTTGTTTCTAAACGCCGCTAAATGTTCTTTATATCTCAGCTCAAAACTTCGACCCGTCTGTCCTATGTACTTATTTTGGCATTGGTCGCATGTTAAGCAGTAAATACCGGACTTTTTGTTCTTGCATACTTTATCTTTACCATTGCAAAGAAATTTTAACGTTTTGTATGGTTTATAGGCTGATCTGATACCGTTCCTCCTCAGTATACGCGCCATACGGTCAGTTATGCTTCCAAAATAGGTAAGAACAGCGGTATTATTTATAGGTTCTTTTATAGAGGGATATAAAAGTGACTTGGCCATTCTAAGTTGTTTTCCTCTAATCATCTTGTCAATTAGGCGTTTACTATACCCGTTGGATTGAGCTATATGATAAATAATATTTAATTCTCTGTTATATGATTCTATATTCAGTGGTACATTTAATAATTTATGAATCATACTGTGAAATGCTGCCATTTTGTGTTGCGATGGATGACAGGACGATGCTGGTATTGTACTATCTGTATACGTCGGTTTACGATAAATTTCAAATGAGTGTGAGGTACCCTCCCTTTTGATAGTCAAATCTAAGAAGTTTATTGAGCTGTTTTGTTCTATCTCCAATTCGAACTTAATTTTGGGGTGTATACTATTAATTCTTGTAAGAAAACAGTGAAGCTGACGTTCTGTGCCCTTCCATATAGGGTATAGTAAACGCCTAATTGACAAGATGATTAGAGGAAAACAACTTAGAATGGCCAAGTCACTTTTATATCCCTCTATAAAAGAACCTATAAATAATACCGCTGTTCTTACCTATTTTGGAAGCATAACTGACCGTATGGCGCGTATACTGAGGAGGAACGGTATCAGATCAGCCTATAAACCATACAAAACGTTAAAATTTCTTTGCAATGGTAAAGATAAAGTATGCAAGAACAAAAAGTCCGGTATTTACTGCTTAACATGCGACCAATGCCAAAATAAGTACATAGGACAGACGGGTCGAAGTTTTGAGCTGAGATATAAAGAACATTTAGCGGCGTTTAGAAACAACCAGCCGGAAAAGTCTCATTTTGCCGAACATTTACTTGAATCGGGTCATACCTTAAATAGCGGACATTCATTTGACGTCATACACACTTGTCAAAAGGGTATTAGAATGTGCGTATTGGAACAATTAGAGATTTTAAAGCGGGACAAGCATACATTACTGAACGATCAAACCAACTTTAACGGGTCCCCATTGCTGAATATATTCGCACACCGTCATAATGACTCACATCAGTCGAGCAACGGAGGGAGGGGATTAGAAAGTACAATCGTTTATAATACATGCCCACGGTTGGAAAGCGCTCAGTCGTTGCCCATCGTTCCTGAGGATGCCTCGTGCAGAGGCGAAACACGTGTCGAAGAATAGTCGGCGCATACAGCGGGATACTGCAAGTCAGGTATCTTCCTGCAACCCATACCATTCCTATATCCCTTATCCTTTTAGAGGAGTTCGATATTGTCAACCTTTTTCTATTGCAATAGTTGGGGTGGTCAATTCGAGGGTGCGTGGTGGGTTCCTCTTTCCTTCCATTAACTATTTTCCTGTTCGTTTGCTTTATACATGTCATGGGGAAAATTTGCTGTTATTCTAAAACGTAAACACATCTTCCTTATAATTCACTATTTGGGACTAGACTAGTAGTAACAATCATGTTGTGTATAAAATTGTGTATAAATAAATAAATCTTAGAAACTACGAACGTGCCTAATATTCCCATTGTAGGACCAATAATGAGCATTGAAACATTCATGTAACTTCAGCTGCAGTTGTACCGCGATATATAAAATGCTTACAGAAATAGGCAACCAGGACAGGCAGCAATAACTAGTGGAGAGCCAAACTAACTGCTAGAGGCTCTCGATTTAAAAGTTAGGTACTAAGAGCTCCACTGACTTTAATAAATTGTTATTTGCTGTCTTGCTTGCGAAACGATGAAGGAAATCATCGCAAGGAAATCTGCGCATCTCGAGTTCTTCACAATGTTCTCGAAAGATATGTGAAGTTTTCCAGTCCGTATTTGGCTAGCGTGGTGAACTGCCACCACTTGTACTGCCTTTCCCTGCTCATAATGAGGAGATAGCTTTGCTCAGCAGTAGGGCAGGTTGTTAACAAAGCTGATGATGATAATGATAAGTATAAAATGCCATGTTTTCATAATTATACCAACTATGCACCTATTTTGATTTATGTAATGTTATCTAATACGCAAGTACGAAGTATTTTAGATTTTGGTAAGAAGAATATTAGATACAAAATCCTACAAAAAACGTGATATTCGTTTTCTTCTCATGGGATAGGAGACAACTGAGCAGATGGATCGCCTGCTGTTAACAGGTAGTAGAGCCTTGCTGATTTCAGCATGAATGGGCCAGCTCGACCGGGGAAGTAACTACCCTCTCACAGAAAATCTACGTAAAGTAATAGCACCTAAACTGTTGCATTTCGTTCGGTGAGTGAAAGTGCCGGAAACCCTATCCCCTATTCCTTCTCCCTCATCCCACTCCTAATCCTATCCGTTTTCCCATTCCCAAGGTGTGGCAACGCACTTGTGACTCCTGTGGTGTTGCTTGTGTCCATGGGCAGCGGTAATTGCTTACCATCAGGCGATCCGTCTGCTCGTTTGCCGCCTATTACGATAAAATAAAAGTTAGGGGCGGGATGAGAAACAAGGAAAATGGGATGGGGCGTCCGACGCTCTCACTCACCGAATGACACACCACAGTAGAGATACTGATATTGTTACTTTACGTCGATATTCTGTGAGTGGCTGGGCACTTCTCCAGTCGAGCCGGCACATTCTTGTGGAAATCAGCAAGTCTCTACTTCATCTGACTTTACTCTAATATAACAGCTTTTTACACACATGAGACTAGCTCTAAACGCAGCTCAAGCTAGCTGTATCCAGAATCCAAAGTGTGGGCTTGGATCGGATCAACATGAACTGGGATAGCGTTAGAGGGATGGCGATGAAGGCTAGGTCTAAGCTTCGAACTGTATAAGGCACATAGTTCATGTAACAATTAACTGTAATTTATTACGGAATTAAGTATTTATTTCTATTTTTATTACAACAATGCGGTTAGCCTGATTTTTTAGTGCCGTAATTTCAAATGTAGTAAGTTTTAACTTTCTCTGTTAGGAACTCCGTTCAAATACATTAAGGCATTAAGATCGACATAGATAGATACCTATCACGCAGCCTACCACATAAAAAAATAAAATATAATAACGGGTGTATAAAATAGGTACAGTCACATACATAAGTCCGTTTAAAAATCCAATTAAATGGTTACCTATATTTTTATCGACTCCATTAAATAGATCTTACTCTTATTTTAAATTGTCTTCCGGGATATCTACCACGTGGTAGATATCCCAAAATTTAATACTTTATATTATGGACATTTAAAAATGAATCATTTAACAAACACAATAAGATTTAGGTTCAAACAAAGGTACGAACCTTTATTTGGAGTAACCGATATTTCGGCACTGTTGCAAGCGCTATATTCACGGATGTACTTTCTACAGTACAGAGTACATATTAAATTAAATGACCACGAAAGTTTCAATTCCTAGATATTACTCAATATCTTGTTATAATAGGATATTTAGACAAAAAAATAATAGGAAAAAACAACCTAAATCTTATTGTGTCTGTTAAATGATTCATTTTTAAATGTCCATAATACAATAAAGTATTAGATAAATAAATGATCAGTCTATATAAAATTCTTGCGTCACCGACTAACTGACGCGCAACATACAGTCAAAATTATTGGATGCAAGCAGCTGAAATTTGGTATGTATGTTACCTTGAAAGTGTGTAGGTGCACTTCAACCCCGAAATGGGTAAAATACGTCCACGCAGGTGGAGCCGTCGGCGAAGTCTAGCAGTTTGAAATAACGTAACTAAACTTCACGCCTTTATCCCCGAAGAGGTAGGCAGAGGTGTATAATACACCCACACTTCGCGAGTTATGTTTCGGTCCCAATGAATTGGAGGCGAGCCTATTGCCATGTATAAAATCTCTAGCAATTTATTAAATTAAAAGTAATAATCGAGGAGATTTAATTCATACAAGACTCAGCCAAAATTTTGATGGCTGTATTGACTTGTGTAGATGACTGTACACGCGAAATGTTGAGAATAGTTTGTAGACAAAAAAGAAAACCTGTTTCAATAATACGTAGCAGATCGTGTGTTATAATAATGTCAATCACGATTTTAACATTATTACAACGACTGACATCTCTATGTCTTGTTAGATACTACTAGTAGGCATAGAATTATATAATCTGTTTGATTACTATTATAAACGCTGAAGTTTGTTAAGACGTATTCATGGCGGGTTTTGAAGCAACTTATAAGTAATATAGCTTATTTAAACATCAGTATAGTTTATAAGCTGTCTTTGTTCGCGATTATCGATACCCTAGGTATATTATAGAGCCACGGCCATGGGTAACTAACTACATAGTAGGGATATAAAAAACGTTGTCTCATTTTTTTATATCGAGTCAGACTTGCCCACCGAGGATCCCGTACAAATTAAGACATTTCTGAATTTTTATTTTTCATTATAAATATTATTAATAGGAATTTATGAGTGCGTCGTAAAACTAAATAAAATATGTTTTGAAAAGAGCACATCAGACAGACTGAGGGACAACAAAGTGATCTTATAAGGGTTAGGTAAGTATTTTTTCTATTTAGGTACGGCACCCTCAAAAGTAGAAAACTGATTATAATGAAATAAAGAGTAATAAGTACTAACCTTTTAGCCCTGTATGCCATTATTGTATCTTTGTTTTTAAAGTCACACTAAACCAAATTTGTTGTAAAACTACACCAAACGAAATGTTTTGTAAAATCACAGACGTCGCGTCACGTTGTTCCAATGATAGAAGCACAAACACTATGCGGTAAAGACATGGCACCTAAGTAGGTATTTTAGACATTTTATCCTTATGAGCATTTGACAATATTCGGTACGTCAAATAGGTTGAATAAATGAATAAAAAAGCGGACCCCGGGCTCCAAGGCCTAGGTAGGTTTTGGAACGCAACCGGGACAGCGCTAGGATGATGATGATGATGATGATATAGGTTGAATAATAAACCGGACAACTTTTTTCTTTTTGAGGAAATGCCAAGACCCATATTAAAGAGGATATATTTTTATGCAGGATAATATGGTTTATTCCCATCCAGTAACACACTAAAGTGTAACACTGTTACACGATTATCCATAATAGTACATGTACCTAAGTCTTATATAATGACTATAGTTGAAGGTACTAGGATAGGCAGACATTTGATAGTAGCGAGCTGTTATCAAAAAAAGGTGTAGACAATTGCCAAGCACCCATTCTTAGGATTCCGTAGTAAACTACAAGGAAACCTTACAGTTCCGTCATGCCTCTCCGTCCGCGCCATTACGCAAAAACTTAATCACTAGAGAGCTAAAGTTTGGCATGGTTATACGTTGTAACCAGGCGTTACAAAACAGAACAATAGAAAAAATACCTTTTACTGGTACAGTCAGCTTCAAAAGTCGATGACCACATTCAGATTTTCAAAATCAATGAACATTATATCACCCATAAATCGCTCAACAAGAAGGGCGCCAGTATTGAATGAACATCATTAAAGTTCAAAACTAACTGAACACTACTTGTCAAAGGTCACTGAACACCATTTTGTCAAAAATTGCTGATCGTTATAATATCGGAAAACATTTAGAATCATCAGTTTGAATTTATACCATCGACGTAAATATATATTTTTAGTTCGATTGAAACAATAAGACTTTTTTTCAAAAATCACGCAGATTCCGTTCAAATTTATACCGTCGACTTAGTTTATGATTTTTATAGTTACGATTGAATTAGAACCCAATCCGAGGGTCTAGTCTACTTGATACTTGATGGCACTGGCTGTTTCCGCAACTCCACGTCTTGGCGTGTATTTTGCGTGCGGGTGGGAATGGTGTCTTCATTCGAGCCACCCCAGTTCTTCGAGGAAGGCCAGCAGACTCTTGATGTGGCCCACTGCCTCCCTCAGGGTGCTGTATCTCGTTAGGTACTGCTGCCTGTACTGTGCGATCTCAGGGCAGTCGAGGAGCAGGTGGGCTGCCGTCTCGTCTGCTGCCATACAGGCCCTGCACAGCGGGCTGTCGGTGATACCTATAGTAAATAGGTGTTTATTAAAGAATCCGTGTCGTGTGTAGGCGGCCGTGACTGTCCGCAGTTGTTATTTGGACAGCCGGAGGATTTGTTTGGCTGTCTTACCGTCTACTGCGGGAAGAGCCTCCTTGGCCTGCCTACATGTTTCAATACCAATCCAGGACTGGTTGCAGGGCCGGATTTAAGGGGGGGCAGGCGGGGCAATGGCCCCGGGGCCCCCACAAGAGGGGGCCCCCACAACAGAGCTAAAAGTATTAAAAAGAAAATATCGGCATTTGTTCACTTCAATGCGCAAAAACATTCATGCAATGAATAGTAAATCCAAATTAATGTTTCAAAAATAATCAACATTATAAAATTTTCATACAAAATAAATAAAATCAACTAGACAGAAATTGCCTATACCTTTTTTTAATTTAGTCAAATACATATTTTTATATAATAAAATGACGAATCAATTGTCTGAAAACCATAGGTAATTTTCTGGCGTAAGGATTGAATATAGACTCACGCCTGTATCCCCGAAAGGGTAGGCAGAGGTGTAATATTACACCCACATTTCGCCATGAACTTTCAGGTCCCACGAAATAGGGGGCGAGCCTATTGCCGTACCGGTCACATTACCAGACTCCGTGCTGCTACTGAAAATTTCCTAACGGACAAACCCAATAACACTTTTTCCGACCCGGGAATCGAACCCGAGACCTTCCAATCCCACGCGCACATTTATGCCGCGAGACCAACGAGGCAGTCAAAGATAGAATAGTAATATATAGTTGACTAACTATCTCACAATACCAACCAAACAAGAACTGCCACTCGATCCTGTAAAAATGTCAGAAGATTGAGTACATGGAGATAAGGTTGATGGTAGTCTTGAGGTAGGTGACACCATAAAACCTTTAAAATCATGTAGTGACAATCAAGAGGCAGTGGATAATGCTTTCAAAAATCACATTGGTCTTTGCCCCGTCGTGATAACTGAAGGAATGATCAAATACTGATCAAGAACGGTTTCGCAAAACTGCAAAATTGTGATGAAGTCTCACTCTAGAATTCTGTCCTACAATTGCGAGATAATACAAACTTTTCGGCAAAGTACAAAAAACATGTTTATACGACGCAATCAAATTCAAGAGACTGTCAATCGATTCGAGCTTTGTTTTTCTCTGACTACAAGTAAAATATACTGCATAGCTTGTACCTACTCTAATGTCCACTCAAGTTAAGTGGAGAAGGCTTCAGTGACTGCAAGCATGCAACGGAGCGCCTATACGAGCACAAAATATCGAAGACCCACTTGAAGTCAGTGATTAGTCTAGTGCCACGGGGAGAAGGCACGAGATGTATCGACCGGGAGCTAGCGACGCAGGAGGCACACCACATCATCGCTGAACGGGGCTTTATGTTCCGAGTAGACGACGAAATCATTGGATCACTGAGAAATCGCAATTTTCTGGGTATTTTGGAATTGCTTGTGGAGCACAAACCAACGTTGGCATTCATTTATACCGACAAAGTGAGCGGTTACGTCAATTACCTTTCCTCAACGGTATGCGAAGAACTGATATGTTCCATGTGTAATCAAGTACCGATAAATGATGAATCCGATGAATTTCACCTAATTGCAGTATGGACTGGTGAAGGAACAGCAAATGCTTTAATATTTATTTTAGTTGACCATCAAATTAATTTCCTTGATAATGCTGCAAATATGAGTGGAAAATACATAGCGATGCAAGCTCTTATTTTGCAGAAAAATCATTTATCAGCGTTTGTACCAAGTTGTGGTCATTCACTGAATTTAGTAGGAAAAACTCTTGTGCGTCAGCAATGCAAATTTATTCAGAATTTATGTAAGTATGTTTTCTACACGGTCTACACCAATTACAGAATCTATCACCAAGAGAAAATTTAAAGTGACTGGTTTTAGCCCAGTTATCAATCAACTTTGTGTTTATCTCATAGAAAGATTGCAAGCACACGAAGCTGTTCGATTGAGATTTGGATTCCTCAACCACTTAGACGAGATGGAAGTCGCAAGTTTATATGCCGCTGCAGAGGAATTAGTAAAAGTTTACAAGACGATTTCGAATCTAGACTTGGCAATGAGTTGGTACAATTTGTATCTTTAATATAGGTACTTGTAAAACAGGACTGTGAAAAAGATCAATCAAAGGAACTGTTGTATTATCGCATTCTTGAAAATCAGAATTGACGAGCTACTTTCCCGAACATAGAAATTACATTAAGAATGTACTTGGTATTAGCGGTGTCCAATTGCACCGGAGAGCGCTAGTTTTCAAAATGAAAATGAACAAGAATAGGCTCCGATACAAAAACGATGGAACAAAAACGGGCTATCGAAACTAACCCTAATCAATAATAAAATTCGCAATGTGCAAAATACATTTACCGTTATTTCGTTTTTAATCAATTGTATTTTTTATTGCCCGAAGTTTAATTTGCTGATAGTGTATTTTTAATAGCTTAAGGAAAAATTATACGGACAATAAATAGGGGCCCCCATAGCTGCATTGCCCCGGGGCCTCCAGACCTCTAAATCCGGCCCTGACTGGTTGTGTTGTCCTGGTCCTATTCCTTACCAGGTTGCAATAAAAACCAGAAGGGAAGGGAATAATGGGCTCGGGTCTCACCATCTCTAAAGTGCCCCTCTTCTGGCAAGTACGTCGGCTGCGTCATTCCCTCTTGAGCCACTGTGGCCCTTGATCCATTGCAGTGTTAATTTGTTTTGTTTACCTCATATCCGAGGGTCTAGTACGAAATTTACACGGGGATGATAGACTAGTCAAGGGGAACAATTTTCATAGATTTCCTTAATGCGCCCTCTATCGATCGCTACTATCCGATAAGGGCGCTTTTAGAAAATCTATGGAAACAGCATTGTTTCCAACTAGTCAAATCAAGCACTTTTAATTAAATGTCAAAAACGACCTTTGCCAAGGGTTTTGTATGAAATATGACATAGTGACGTCATAGTGTTTTGCTGTCAAGTAGAATACTTATTATCAATAAATTGACGATAAAAAAGTGTTAAATAAAGTTTTAACATTAATTGATGAATGAAACTACTATTATTTTGACATGTTTCACTAGATAAAAATACTTGTATAATTTATTTCACATGCAGGAAACTTCCCTATTGTTCCCGTCGACTAGTCTATCGTCACCGTAACGATCGAGTGCAAAACTCGTGGTTTGTTTGAAAAACAAACTCCTGGTAGACTAGACTAGACCTATATACATATAAGACACATTTTCAAAATTCACACAAATTCTGTTTTAATTCAATTCTTTGTAAAACTGTTTACCCTTGAATGTAAAATAAGATTTCTACTTAATTATCACTTTGTATCGGTCTACCCATTGCGGTTGCAATTATTTATCATCTGTAAAATATTGTATTACCTGAAAAGACTATAGTATTATATAAAATTATTTACTTCATAATACTTTAATAATAATATAATTAATCACATTAGTTTATCAAATGTAACGACCTCCTTTATTTAGTTCTCGGACGTCACTGGCCGTACTGGCCGAATGACTGGTGACGTGGTGTTATGCTTTTTTTACCACAACTTTGTTTAGCGACTTTTGAAAAGTCATGGTCACCTACTTATGTCCTTTTATGATAATCATGAATTTCTGGCGCTTGTCATGTTGAGCAATTTAGGTTTAATATGGTGTACAGCGATATTGAAAATCTAAATGTGGTCATCAACTTTTGATGCTGACTGTACCTCTGCTGTTTAATTGAAATGGAACTAGGTCGGCCACGTTAGCCGTATCTATACCAGAACCGCTATGGACGGGCACAACCACAAGGTGGATGCCAAATAGCAGCGGCAACGGGGAAGGCCTGGGAGGATATTATGGCGGGCTGAATTAGATGTGTTTCGTAAGGAAGGCAACAACTTGCGTGTGATTGCGAAAAGTGGAAGATAGAAGGGGTGGCCTTTGCCCAACAGTGGGACATAGATTAGGCTATTAATAATAACAATACTGGTAGCTCTTATACACCTACATGAGACAGCGAATATTTTTAATTTTCTAATTAAAATTTTATGTGGACCGCTCGGCAGGTGTTTCAAAACCCTAAAGGTTTACTTCAAACCTTTTTTTTAAGTACTTAGGGATCCATTTGTGAAATATTTAAGCAAATCCACCGATTGCAAGGTCCCCTTATCTTGCAAAAAATAAAATATTGTAGTTAATTAGGCTTTTCTAATTATCAAGTAATAAACAATTAACGTAAGTTAGCTCAAGTGTATTGTTTGTTACTCGATAATTAGAAAAGTCCTGCTTTCCTTAGGTCACTGGGTAAGGGGTATTATGTAACTTTTCTGGTCAGCGCTGGGACACATACTCGACATTATTTTTTTGATCGCAAATTGCAAATGCAATTTTTCTCTATTTTTATTGAATGTGAGTGTGCTTTTATAATCAGTTTTGTTCTTTTAAAATATTGTATGTTGTTCTGTTTGTGCTGTATACAAATAAATGTTTCTTTCTTTCTTTCCTACATTGTTCGTGGCTCTACTTCACTTGGTCGTTCTTTGATGTAACCATTTCTGCCCAATCTCGTTGAAATTTCGGCAAAATCCTTCATTGTATACCGCTACGCTCGCCGAGAAACATACATGCCAAATTACAGCTTTCTGCGGACTAGGTTTTTTTTTTATATAGTAATAGGCGGCAAACGAGCAGACGGATCGCCTGATGGTAAGCAATTACCGCCGCCCATGGACACAAGCAACACCACAGGAGTTACAAGTGCGTTGCCGCCCCTTAGGGATCGGAAAAGTGATGGGATAAGGAGTGGGATGAGGGAGAAGGAATAGGGGATAAGGCGGCCGGCACTCTCACTGACCGAACGAAACGCAACAGTTTAGGTACTGTTACTTGACGTCGATTTTCTGTAAGTAGTTTCAACTATGCGTTATTGTTGTAAAACTACACCAAACGACGGCTTTTGAAAATAGTAAGTACTATTCTTATATTAAAGAGGCTGTAGCGACATCGCGCCGTGTGCAAGCACTATTTTAAAACACAAATGTCATTATGTGAATGTCATTGAATGTCAACAAATATTATATTTATGAAATCATGAAATAATTTTATTCAAATTATACGGTAAGTACCGAAATATTGTTTCCTGTAATAAGTGATTTATGCAAAAAACAATTAATGATCACACTTGGTCATGTAGAAGTGGTTTTTATTTCACTAGAGTAACGAAGGTGAATTCAAATGATGATGCACCACAACATTACTGCAATTGCAGCTTCTTCTGCTATTTGTCGAGCCCAATACGGATTTTATATGATAGTTACAATAAAAAACACCTATTTTTCAGATTTGGAATAATATATAGAGCAGAGAAAGATGTTAAAGAAAGCCCGAATAGTCAGCGTTCGGCATATTAGTCATCCTTTCTATATAGGTAAGAAGAGATAGACGAAATGTTGGAGAATTTGAATTTGGCTGACTATCTAACTTTTCAGGTACGCATTTGAGTTATCATTACGTAAGATCCTACAGTATTTACTCTCATTCTGAACTTGTCTTATAATATGCATAAAGCCCCAACAAAATAATGTACCTAAGTATATAGGTAGGTACTCAAACACAAGATATAGCGCACGTATGAGAACAATATTAATCTTAAGTTAAATGTCAGCGGGTTTAGTTATTTTGGTAGGACTTATATTTGAGTAAATATTTACTAAATAATTTATTTTTAATTTTGTTCACAGTAGCCGAGGAGTAAGCAGAATAATAAACCGCTCGTTAGCACAACCATAATTGCAAGTTAACAAAAATGAGGCATTTGCTATGAGCCAAATCGAGACCATCGTTACTTCTTGGACATTAAACAAGAATATACTATTAATTAGTTCTCTTCCCGTGGGTGTCGTAAGAGGCGACTAAGGGACAACACGATGCAAATACCATCTTTGCGTAGAGACGGAAAACTCGACATCAAACCCTATAGGACTGCCTCGTCGGTCTCGCGGCATAAGAGTGCGCGTGGGATCGGGTGGTCCCGGGTTCTATTCCTGGGTCGGGCAGTGTTATTGGGTTTTTCTGTCACGAAATTCTCAGTAGCAACACGGAGTCTGGAAATGTGCCCGGTACGGCAATAGGCTCGCTCCTTATTACGTGGGGCTAAAGTATATCTGACGAAAAGTGGGTGTAGAAATACACCTCTGCCTACCTCTGTTATAGTCGTGAGACTATGTATGTATGTATGTAGTTTACTAAAATAATGAAAACCAAACCAAATACATAATTAGTACTGTGAAGTTCACGTTGTAATTGTAACAATCAAACGGCCTAGCAGATGTTGATTGTTTCAACTCTACTTAAATTAATATTTTGTATCAGATTTCATCATCTCAATACACTGAATAAATAAAATCGAAATGTGAAATTGGAGCTTGCCTTTTAATATACATACCTACTCTATTCCTTTAACTACCTATTGAAGTGGTCCAGCGGCAGTCTGGGTAACACTGGATTATCAGATTTTGGACTCGGTACCCGATTAGAAACGCGCTACGCTTATGTTAGCTCACACAATTGTATCACATCCTGCTGAGTTAGTGGTTAGTCTTCCTTGTAGAAAGACCTATTGGTCTAGTGGTACCTAAACCTGAGTGCTAAGACGAAAGTCATGGGTTCGATTACCACCCAGGCGAACTCTTTGTGCGATAAGCAAATTACCATAACTATGATACTCGTATGTGTATAAAAGCAATATTTATATATATTAATCAATTGTCTGACTACCATGCCACTAAGTTGTGCCTAGTTTAGGATCACACCGCCAGGTGTGGGTTGTCACAGAGAATTAATTTATTCTTATGTTTCTCTTCTTCACGGCTATTTTCTAACAATTCACATAAAAATTCACCCGGTCTAATGGTCACTAAGGACGAAAGGCGGCATCTACCCTAACCACCCTCATACTAGTATGGGCAGGTGGTACTTGATGGGCGACCTAATTAGATAGATATTCTCTTAACAGGCTCCAAGGCCTATTACTTTTACTATATATGCAAAGTGGGCAAAGTGATGTTTTGTCATGGCGGGTCTCGTGGTTACAAAAACCTGGGGTAGGTTTTCCCGTGATTATGCCTTTCAAAATTACACCAAGCGAATAGCTCCTGTGGCCTTCCCTTCGCTGATCGGCCAAAGCAAGCCAAATTTAAGAGCCCTAAACCAACTAGTCAAAATAGGCTGGCCAGAGTCTAGGCCATGTCTAGGCTCTGACCGACTCATTGAACTATTCGGCACCCTTTTTTTACGTCGGGAAACTCTTTTGCGAGTGCCTCTCCGCGGGGCGGGCGGAGAGGGTATGTCGGACTCCCCGGGACAGAACCCAGGTTTACCGACTAAAACCACCACGATAGCCACCTCAGCGCTCAAAAGAATGAGACACAGGGAACGCGGGTGTACTGCTCCTGGGTCCCGTTACGCTTGTCCCGTAGTAGGGCTCAGTCTCTGAAAGGGCTAGGTTGGTAGTGCCCTCCCTTCGCTACCTCGTACTGTGCGAGTACAGTGGTCCCTCGACTATCCGAGACCCCTGTCTTCTCGGGGTCGTTCGTGGTCGGGCAGTCAGATTGCCATCATAGATTGCCCACGGCCCCAAGGAAGAGTCAGGCTAGCGGCCATTGCCACCGCCACGACGCGCGACGCCACCTGCCTCTGCGAGCAGGATCGGCTCTCTCGCGATCCCGCTCGGCGGCCTCCTTCTGGAGCATGATCGCTTCACAGAAGGACACCACATAAGCGTACCACCGGACGTTTTCCGTCAACATTGCCTGTACTACGGCCGGTGGAGAAAGAACTATTCGGCACCCACAGATTACATGAAATTTACAATTTTGTGTCGGCACCGCATTGCGCTTCCCTCGTACGCACATTCAACTCACTGCCACCCAGCCCTAATCTAAGACTTAGGTTTGTTACCCGAGGTAGTGGGTTGGAGTTGTCGCTTTTGTCTGTGTCTTGGTTAAATGAAATGATTACAATACCTATCTAGGTACTTAGGAAAAATAATTATAAATGAACGTTTATCAGTCGTCTACTTGCTGTATACAGGCGTCTGAGCGCGCACTGACCGAGAAGGCAGTCTTTTGGCTTAAGCCATCCAAAGAACCTATAACTGTGACAGTATTATGTGTACGGTATACGTACATCCCCATAATATTGTTTCAGCTTTTCAAAAGCGAATGTCTAGGAAGGTATCGCGTCGAGATGTAGCCTATTTGATGAGATGCCTTCCTAGACATTGTCATAAATATAGGGCCAAGCAAGGTTGACGCCAATCTTACAATAATGAATTTAGAATAGAATTCTACCGCAACAATAAGCCACCAAAAAGAGATATCTATAAAAAATGCCTTATGAAAGAATATTGCTCACTCATTTAAGTTGCAATCAAACGTATTATAAGCATATTCCACTAAATTGATGAATAATACAAAATTATCTTAATAATTTTCTCAAATTTGAAATAATATATAATTGCAAAGTTCGTCGATAGGAACTTTTGGTTTGACAACGTATGAGACGTCCGCGAACGTAACGGTTTTGGTGTGGTTTTGGTTTAAAACGTTGTCAAATAATAGCGCGATACCATGCAACAACGAGAGTTCGCTCGCACGCTGTCACCTAGCTGTCACTGAACGTATCTGCCCTACAAAAACCAAATCGTTTACGTTCAAATAATTAGCACTGATTAGCACGATACGAAATGTGCATAACGTGACGTTTTCGGTTGAAGTTTGGTTTTGGTAAATACGTTGACGTTTAGCACGATTGCCCCCCAGATCTATTATTGATCGCCATTCTCTAAACAGTAAACACTACAGCAACTACCTATCGCCACGCCAAGTACCTTTCTTAGTTGCATTAAACTGTTAGAAAAGTCACACTTTTCGTAAATATTATGGTAATACAATATTTAAGTGTCCATGTCAAGCTTTTTTACACAATTTCCGATATCGTCTAACAACTTGACATCCATTCGCAGCAATGGAATATCAATATTATGGTTACTAGTGTTTGCGTTACATTGCACTTTCAGAGTTTGATGGTATTCGAAGGTGTTGTAATTTTTTTATATTTTGTACTTCTTTCATGCTTGTGTTCTAGAAGTTGTAGGTAGCTAAATAATATCCACATTACTTCATTTTGGCTGCTAGTTGCCCTTTGAAAAGACGAGTTATTTACCATGTATTTATATGTCCACTTATGACAGACTCAAGCAGAGGGACTTAATCGCGTTATGTGTATTTTGAGAGCTTTCTAATTTTTGCCCTGACGTTTCAATCGGCAAACTTTCTGAGTATTCGCTGCAAAACCTTGGGGCAACACATACGAATAATACCATTTTATGGGTATAATATGTTTTATAATATGTAAATATAATATAAATTATAAATATCAATTCAAATGATGTTATAAAAACTTTTAAGCTATACTAATAAAATAAAGCGGAAGAGTTTGTTTGTTTGTTTGAACGCGCTAATCTCAGGAACTACCTTTTATATAGACATACACATTTAAATAAAGACCAAGTGAGGGTAGGTGCCGAAACCCGCACTTCCACAAGACGGCGCTGGGCTCACATCAGTCTCTTCGCGACCAAGCTCGGTGCAAGACGAGCGAAACATCGGAAACAAATAGGTATTTATACCTTAAATAAGTTAACGCGATTAAGACCCGCTAAATTATTTTGTATGATATATTTTATTCGTCAATCTTTCTTCACTTATTCGCTCCACGTGTCCAAACCATTTCAGCATTCCTTTCTCACTCTTTGCCACGACATCTTCTTTCAGGCCACATCGCTCTCGTACGGCATTCGGAATTCTATCAATCAGTCTCACCCCACACATACAACACAGTGATCGCATCTCAACTGTGTTAATTCTGCTATCGTGCTTTATGCCATACCCAACACTCACTTCCATGCATCAGGGTGGGCACCGGCACTCCATAATGAACCGCCAGTCGCGCCTTTTTTGGCACAGTCTGGCCGTTCATAAAGGCATGCTGCGATCCATTCACACAGTTCCCCGCAGTCACTCTTCTTTCAATATGTCCTTCACATCTTCCGTCTCTTGTAAACATGCTTCCCAAATATACAAATCTTTGAACTCGTTCTACATTTTCATCTTCAATCAGTCCAACTTTGTATCAAACGTATGTATGACAATTATATGTAGAGTACAAACTCTATTATTGACTTGAATTTTTAATCATAGGCAATAAATAATTTGCTAAAAAACAACTGTCCACCTTTATTACTTGATCGCAGGTGGCAGTATTTTCTTTAACTTCGACCAGAAATTAGGATCTCCCCATAGTAAGTAAGTGTTAATAGCAATGTACGATTTAAAATCTTTTCCCAGTCTTTCATCTTTCAAAACATTTTCATCCAGTAAAATCATTATTACTCTCGGTCTGCCTTCTTGTATGCTTAAATTATGTGCGGTGCGGAATTCTAAATAGAACCATTCGGATAACAGTTCTTCGGGCACCCTGAACAGATTGTATTATCTGATCTTCAATAAGTTCTCCTGCTATCCAGTCTCTGTGGTGCACACAAACTTTTTGTTTAAACTCAGTTTCCAGTTTCGGCATCAAGTTCTCTCTCACGAAATCAGTATCTTCATGAGCAAAAGATAAGAATAGATCAAACTTTTTTCGTTTATCTATTCCTTGTTAAATTATTTTAGTTGTGGAAATACGTTTGCTGAACAGGATCGGCATTTTTCTGCAAATTTCTTTTGCGTATTTAAATGAAATCAAAAGCATAAGCAGAAATAGGCCGCTCACTACACCAGCGCAAATATAACCAATCAATAAACTTTTCCAATTGCAGACATAATATGCATTGATCTGACTGATTCTCTCGCCGTTGGCACAAGCAATAAGCTCATAGTCTACAATAAAACGGTATTCTTGCAATTTTTTTGTCAGCAGACAGTCACATTCAAACGGATTACTAGATAAATATAAACTAACGTTTTGCCGCAGAAATGCGTCTGGGATTGTGCTGAGATTGTTATGAGATACATCTAGTACTTTCAAATATGCCGTAGGTGCAAATTCGACGTTGTTTATACCTATATTAGATAAGTTTAGCGTTTGGAAATTGAGTCCTCTTATACTTGTTGGTTGTTCGTCCAGTTTTATAGTTATATTAGGTATTTTATAATAAGCGTATGGAAAATTTTCGGTACTTGTAGCAGGCTGTTCTGCTGGCAATTTAGGGCAGTGAACGACGATTTCATTAGTCATGGCTCTGACAGTGCAACTCCTGCAATCTACAGGACAATGTCTGGGCAAATCGCATTCGAGCCGGTATGGCGATACATTCTTCAATAGATAACCTTGTAATTTCGGCGGAGAATTGCACCTAGTCTCGTCCAGAATGTAATTTGGTTCAGTACTTTGTCTCACGCCAGTCATACGGCGATATAAACCATAACTGTTGCAGTCGCAAATAAGCGGATTGTTGCCCAATATTAAATAGCTTTGGGACGATTGAGTTGTATTTGGAAATGGTGCTTCTGGGTTTAGTGTCACGTTCGTTATTTGGTTGCCTGATAAATCTATTGTGATGTTAAGGCCTGTGTAATCCACAGCAAAGGTCTGCAACAAGAATATAGGTATTATTGACCAGTATAAGTCTAGATAAATTATGGCGATCTTGCCTTATTTGCGTGGTAACGGCAATCTTAGCAAAGAATAATGTCCTTCCAGCTTGTTTCTTATTTCTGATAGGGATTCTTCACGAAATTGATTGGATTACTTACATGAAACATATGAAATCGCAAAAAGCTATTTCCTTACAATTACTAATAAAAAATACAATAATGACCACATACAGGTGGGTGTCTCTTGTCAATAATTAGGACTGACTTCTTTCTCACGAAGGAAAAACAATATACATATTTTCATGGGAATATCTCTGTCTAAAACATTGCAAGGAAGCTAGCCTAGTGGAGCTATCAATAGACTGCCATGAAGAGGGTATCGGGATCAGAGCCACGGCGCGCATCAATGACTCTTCGAAGTTTTGTGCGTATTAAGTTGTTGATCGGTCAGACGGAAGTCGCTTTGTGGAAAAGATGATATTCTGTCATATCTGATCCGGCTAATAAGCGGACCCCGTTGCCCAAGGCGTACCTAAACTCTTGGATACAACTGGGATAATGTTAGGACGATGACGATGATCGCTGTCTTAAAAATACACATATAACGACAAAATCTCTAGATCTCTCTAATGTATATAATTTGTTAAGTACCTTGAAGGTCGTAATATCGTTTCCAGAAAGGTTCAGCAAACTAATATGTAGTAAGTCTAAGGTCCAATCGTCATACCAGTTGCGCAACTCATTGCCGCTAAGATCCAATATCTTCAGTTTAGTCAATGTTGTGAACGGTGACCTCTGAACAAATGGTTCCATTGTCGGTCGTTGCTTTTTTATTTCGGTACCTTCATCGATATTATGCCAAATACTTGGACTCCCAGGTTGTATAGTAAATTCCAGGTTTACGATTACAATTTTATTGTTTCTGATTATAAGTGTTGTAAGCTCAGTTAGGCCCGAAAATAAGTTTCTGAAATATAAAATATCTTATGAAACAATCGTATAAAATAAAATAATTTCGGAACTTGGTAGCTTGTCTTCTGTAGTTATTTGTAAATGACTGTGCCCTCAGTAATACTCACGTTATAATTACTGATGGCTATCACTCCGGCTCAAAGTGTAGCTGTGATAATCCAATTATTTTTGTAATAGACTTTACTATGCAGCCACTATGAGATAGGCATATACAACTAGCTACCACTGGGTTGCGCCACTCACATGGTGTGTTTAATCCCGATAAATGAAATTTAAATACACCTAAATCTCTCTCATTACAAACAATGACACCGGGCGTCGAGCATCTTAGTTTTTGAGTTTATCGTGAACAGATTGATAGACGAGGGTTCTCACAAGTGGCAACACTGGCGTACATATGCTGAAACTTCAGCTGATTGAAAGATATTATTAAAATTGGTCACTAAATATGGGTACGTTCCGTTACCAATAACCAAGTCACGGTAGTAGAGCCTTGCTGATTTCAGCATGTATGGGCCGGCTCGACCGGGGAAGTACTACCCTCTCACAGAAATTCGACGTAAAGTAACAGTACCTAAACTGTTGCGTTTCGTTCGTGAGTGAAAGTGCCGGAGGCCCTATCCCCTATTCCTTCTCCCTCATCCCACTCCTTATCCTATCCCTTTTCCCAACCCCAAGGGGCGGCAACGCACTTGTGACTCCTGTGGTGTTGCTTGTGTCCATGGGTGGCGGTAATTGCTTACCATCAGGCGATCCGTCTGCTCGTTTGCCGCCTGTTATTATTATAAAAAACCAGGCATGAATTTTCATATAATTAATACTTACACTGATAATTCAAAAATGTTGTTATTGCTCAAGTCCAATGTCTTCAGCGACTTCAATTGAATAAAAGTCGCATCATGCAGGTTCTCTATTTTATTATAAGACACGTTTAAAGTCTCTAAGGAGAGTAATTTATTAAAAATCTCATTTGGAACTTTTTCTATGCCATTATTTGCTAAATTTAACCACTTTAGTGACGTCAAATCTTTGAAAATGGCAATACCAAGCTTTTCTATTTTATTGTTGGATAAGTCAAGCCATACCAATGAGATCATTTTATTGAAAACATTTTCTGGAACATCCCGTAGTTTGTTGTCGGCCAAGTTCAGTTCCTTTACTGAGGTCAGATTTAAAAATATTTCACCTCGGAGTTTATTAATAGTGTTGCCAGCAAGATTTAATGATTTCAAAGAGGTTAAGTTGGTAAAAAATGTTTCAGGGAGTTCTTGAATAGTATTATTAACCAAATGTAATGTGTTCAGGTTAATTGGTTTGGAAAATGTGGTTAAAGATAGATTTTTTAAAACATTATGCATTAGAAATATACTTCTAATATTGGATCCATGAAATAAGCCGTCTGGTAATGTATGTAATTTGCAGTCATTCAGGTAAACCTTTTCTAATGATGGTAGACCTGAAAATGAGCTAGAGTCCAATTTTAGTTCACTTTGTTGTGTAGCGCAAGATATGACTATCTGAAAAATAAAAATGATTAATAGCTTTAGGTCACTGTGGACATTTAGATTAAAAACAAACGGATTTAAGAGTACCTATAAATAGTCACCTGACAGTTAAGGTTATTAAAGATCCTTTGTTAACAAACATCTATCGAAACCTATTCTATTTTAGGTAGGATACAATTATTATTCAATACTAACTACCCACGTTCAACATTTCTTGGATATTTAACAACCAAGCTTATAAAAAATGCACTTACAATATCTAACGAATTTAATCCTTCAGACCATCTGTCTGGCAGCGCTTCAAGTGGATTGTTGTTAATATACAGAAGACGAAGGTTTGGAGTGTCAGAGAATGTGCCCTCTTCGATCGACTTCAGTTGAACATTTTGTAAGTATAATTCTCTTAGTGAATTCAAACCTGGAAAAAATAATTAAACATAATCTTAAATCTATTATTTACAATTCTTAGATCCCTTTTTTTGGCTTTAGTGATTATCATACTCCCTTTTGCAGCGGGGTTTCCCTCACATCACTGAGAATTATAGTGTTTTCGCCTCTTACGAATCCTCAGAATTAAATCCGGTAGTGATACTTTATATTCTCTATTTTATTAGTTGTTTATTATTAGGTCATTCCACTTACTACATTTACATTTGCATTGTTGTTCCACAAATTTTATTAAAATTTTACTGTACTGTAAGATGAAGAAAACTCGTGATCATGGCCTGTAAACTTACGTTTTTGTAATTTTGTGTATTCATATACCGTCACTTCTGTAACATACCTACGTTTCCATCATAGTTCTGAACATGGTCACGAGTTGCCTACATTATAAGACGTTAGTGGATGCTCCTGTTACACAATATACACATTGGAATTGGAAGGCTAACTAAAGCACTTAATTAAGTAACTGCATTAATTGCTTAAGTATTATTTACAAGTAATTAAGTAGGTACAATGTGAAACAGTTGCAGCTCCTTACAAAAATAAAAATATGGCGATAGATTAAGAGTGGTCACGAGTTTTATTGCCTGTTCTTTCTCGTGGTTCTACCTATTGCTTTGCGAACGAGGCAGTAAATGTAGTGTGCGTTCGCGCAGCGGAATGTTGTTGAATTTAAAGATTTTAATTATGCAGATATTTAGTGTATGACGTTGTATAATTGTGTATGGTAAAAAAAAATTTGTGCACGCAGCCATTGTGGAGAAATTAACCAAAAACTGATTCCGCTGGGCGAACGTTGTCCTGGCGGAACTTTTTTTAATCCATTGACTTTAGAAGAAAAGAGATGTTTCCAAAAATTAGTGTGTATTTGTGTGTAATTGTGTATGTATGAATCAAATTAGTGCATGCATAAACTTCGGAGAAATTCAAGTTTCCGCTACGCGAACGTTTGGCCATTAGCTAGTTTTCATATAAAGCGCTTACATAGAGAGCTGCAGATTTTTACATACGTTGTTTTGAATTTTTTTATATTTGTTTAAAAAACAGATTTAGAAAAAAACATAGGGCTTAAAAGATAAAAATATAAACGTAAAATACGCTTATTAGGTCTTAGTTCTTAAAGTATGCACTTTAGGGTCTAGATTTTCACGTTTATACAAACCTTGTAAGTGTCTGCAACATGTTGCCAAGTATCAATGATGTTCCGTTAGTGATTAAAGAGTTATAGGACAATTTACCATGAATAGATCACTGTTTACAAAGTAGTCAAATATCACGACGTTCTGAAGGAATTGCATGGTAAAATGTATGCCTATAATTAGTGTATTCATTCAACTATTCACATGCAAAATTTTATGTCATTAAATTCAGTAATTAAAGAAAAACAATTGTAATACTAACGAAGCATCGAAAACCTACATAACCCGACCAAGTTCGGATGGCTACAAAAAAGCGGCCGTGCCATATATCTAAGAAACGTTCTTAACCTTCCAATATAGTATTTATTAATATGGTACAGTTGCGTACACAAGCGTTAGGAAAAAATAAAACAATTGCATTTCTTGAATGACATTTTTTTTGATAATGACGTCACTATCTACGATAAAAATAAATCTTCAATTAACAAGTACTTCTCTATTTAAATATCCGTGTACAAAAATATTTTTAATGGGATATTTTTAATAGCGTATCGAAAATGTTATGTAACACACTGAAGTGAGTTACGCAAAAAAACTTTATTATTTCACTAAAATACTGACTTGCACACTAAAATACTATTTGCACACCAAATATGATGACCTTTTTACAAAATATCATTTGATATCAAAAGTTTCGTCCGCTCGGGAAACTTATCCACTCAGAAAACTTAATAGGTTATGTTAGGTTCTCTTGTGACCCTGCTCTCAAAAATAGGAGCCCTGCGAACACAGTATAAAGATCATATGGATTTTTGACTGTGCTTGCGAAGCAGGGCTCCGTCAACTTAGCTTAGTGGTGCAATTAGTATTTTTGGTGGAAACCAGAAATAAATTGACTAACATTAAATACAACCCATTTTTAATTACCTACATATAATACTTAATTATGTAAGTAATTATAATAACGTTAACAAACGCTTGCAACGACAGCAATGGACTTAACATGTGTTTTAACTAAAATATGTAGGTTTAATAAACATATTGCCCTCTCTTTTCTTTTCTTCAAGGATGGAAGTAGCGTTTCAATTTCGTTTTCGCTTCGAACAAAATAATTCTGCATATTTTGGTAGGGTGCGGGGGAACACGCTCACATACATAAGTCACTACCAGTACAACGGTATACATCAATAAAAAAATCGATTCAGGAAGTAGTTTTTTTAAAGTTATTAGATTGTTTGATCCACTAAAATTGCAAAGGGGAACGCTCGTGCATGCCTAGTCCATTGGTTAAATAGTGTAATAAGCTACAATATGATAAATATTTACCTAAACAATAGTACTTACATGTGGTAATTATTTAATTTCCCTAAGGGGTCTATAGTTAGAATCCTGATCCGTGAAATCTTCAATAGAAATTAGCTATATGAATTTTATTTGTCTTAAATAATATATCTAGATTATATCTCAAGTCTCAAGCGTATAGGTACTTAAATAAAGTACCTACGTAAATAGTACCTACTTTCTGTCATAGTCAAATACATTTAAAAAAGTAGGTGTACAAAAATAAATGACCTATAAATTATATCGAAGCAACAATTGTGTTATCACCTATACCAATTCAATATCGGTATTATACTGTAAATTTTGGGATGTTACCTAAATATATTGCACGGCCGCTTTTTTGTAGCCATCCGAACTTGGTCGGGTTATGTAGGTTTTCGATGCTTCGTCAGTATTATAATTGTTTTTCTTTAATTACTGAATTTAATGACATGAAATTTTGCATGTGAATAGTTGAATGAATACACTAATTATTAGCATACATTTTACCATGCAATTCCTTCAGAACGTCGTGATATTTGACTGCTTTGTAAACAGTGATCTATTCATGGTAAATTGTCCTATAACTCTTTAATTACTAACGGAACATCATTGATACTTGGTAACATGTTGCAGACACTTACAAGGTTTGTATAAACGTGAAAATCTAGACCCCAAAGTGCATACTTTAAGAACTAAGACCTAATAAGTGTATTTTACGTTTATATTTTTATCTTTTAAGCCCTATGTTTTTTTCTAAATCTGTTTTTTAAACAAATATAAACAAATTCAAAACAACGTATGTAAAAATCTACAGCTCTCTATGTAAGCGCTTTATATGAAAACTAGCTAATGGCCAAACGTTCGCGTAGCGGAAACTTGAATTTCTCCGAAGTTTATGCATGCACTAATTTGATTCATACATACACAATTACACACAAATATACACTAATTTTTGGATACATCTCTTTTCTTCTAAAGTCAATGGATTAAAAAAAGTTCCGCCAGGACAACGTTCGCCCAGCGGAATCAGTTTTTGGTGAATTTCTCCACAATGGCTGCGTGCACAATTTTTTTTTTACCATACACAATTATACGACGTCATACACTAAATATCTGCATAATTAAAATCTTTAAATTCAACAACATTCCGCTGCGCGAACGCACACGTAAATGTAAATGTAGAAGCATTAAGTAATTTAATTTTAAAATTGACGTTCATAAGCGTCACCTTGTGACCTAGATGACTAAATGATTTTGATTTTGACTTTGATTTTTAATCCATTTCTACACCGCATTAGTAATTCTAAGTACGTTTCGGTTTACTCTATTTTAACTAAGTTTTTTAATCAATTAATAACATTGCCTTAGTTTATTTTTCCGAATTCAGGAACCATCGTTTCAATTTGGTAGTTCGTTTGATGGGACTCCATATCGGTAGTAATCATCATATCAGCCAAACGACGTCCACTGCTGGACATAGGCCTCCCCCAAGGTTCTCCACACAGACCGGTCTTGAGCCGCCCGCATCCAACCGCCTCCCGCGATCTTGACGAGGTCGTCGGTCCACCTTGCGGGGGGCCTACCTCTGCTGCGTCGTCCGGTACGTGGCCGCCACTCCAGAACCTTTCTGCCCCAACGGCCATCGGTTCTTCGAGCTATGTGCCCTGCCCACTGCCACTTCAGCTTGGCTATCCGGAGAGCTATGTCGGCGACTTTGGTTCTACTGCGGATCTCCTCATTTCTGATTCGATCTCGCAGGGAAACTCCAAGCATAGCTCTCTCCATCGCCCTCTGAGTGACCTTGAGCCTTCTGATAAGGCCCATAGTGAGCGACCACGTCTCTGATCCGTAAGTCATCACTGGCAACACACACTGGTCAAAGACTTTCGTCTTGAGACACTGCGGGATATCGGACGAGAAGATATGTCGTAGCTTCCCGAACGCTGCCCAACCGAGTTGGATTCGACGATTGACCTCCTTCTCGAAGTTGGACCTACCTAATTGGACTACTTGTCCCAGATAGGTATACTTGTCGACAACTTCGAGCGTAGAGTTCCCAACCTGAATAGGAGCAGGTACAACATGGACGTTCGACATGATTTTCGTCTTGTCCATGTTCATCTTAAGACCTACTTGTTGAGAGACTCTACAGAGGCCATCGAGCATTGTGCCTAGGTCTTCCATGGTCTCAGCCATGACTACGATATCGTCTGCGAATCGAAGGTGAGTGATGTACTCGCCGTTGATGTTGATGCCGAGCCCATTCCAGTCCAGAAGCTTGAAAACATCCTCCAGCGCAGTGGTAAACAGTTTCGGAGATACGACATCCCCCTGTCACACCCCTCGCTGGAGTTGAATAGGTTTCGAACTCTGGTCCTGGAGGCGGACTGACATAGTGGCGTTTTCATACAAACACTTCAGCACTTCGATATATCGGTAGTCAATCCGGCACCGTTGGAGAGACTGTAGCGCCGCCCAGGTTTCGATCGAATCGAAGGCTTTCTCATAGTCCACAAACGCCAAGCATAGGGGCTGGTTTCTGTATAACTCCTCGGACTTCTGTATAACCTGCCGCAGCGTATGTATGTGGTCTATGGTACTATAGCCTTTACGGAAACCGGCTTGTTCGGGAGGCTGGAAGTCGTCTAGCTTGCTCTCGAGACGATTCGTGATGACCCTCGAAAACAGCTTGTAGACGTGGCTCAGAAGTGTGATGGGTCAGTAGTTCTTTAAGAGGGTTTTATCCCCTTTCTTAAAGAAAAGCACCACCACACCTCTGTGCCACGCCTGTGGCGTTTTACCCTCGAGAATGACGGAATTAAATAGCTTCCGGAGGGCTTCTCTAGCGGGTGCACCGCCGGCCTTCAGAAGCTCGCTCGTAATTCCGTCATCACCCGGCGCCTTGTTGTTTTTGAGCTGTTTGAGAGCCACACTAATCTCGTGCATGCTGACGTCCGGGATATCTTCGGTATAGTGTCGGGTCAATCCAGCTCTAGGGTCTGACGCTGGAGTGCTTGTGGGTTGTTGCGTTGTCGTGTATAGCTGTCCATAGAACCTTTCGATCTCCTCCAAGAGCTCAGGCTTGGACGATACGATTCTGCCATCTTCTGTCTTCAGCTTTGTCAGCTGACTCTGCCCAACAGACAGATCCCTCTGGAACACTTTGGAACCCTTATTCTGCTCGATCGCCTCACGAACACCTTTTGTGTTGTATTGGCGGAGATCGCGAGTCAGAGACTTAGAGATCTGTCTGTTGAGGTGCCGATATTTCGGCATGTCGTCGGAGGATAGCAGAACCATCTTGCGCCTTTCCTCTAACAGTTCGAGGGTCGGATCCGAGATCTTGCTGGTTCTCTTGCTTTTCTGGGGCTTAAAGAATTTAGCCCCTGTTTTATGGACAGCATCCACAAACCCGTTACTGTACTCGTCCACATCTACGCATTCGCCCAGGCATTCGAAACGGTTCTTGAGTTCGAGCTGAAAGCTCTCGGGGTTTTGGATATGAACCGGTGCCGGTCGGAGCGTGGACTTTATCAACCTCGACCGTTCGAGGCTTGTACTGATATTCAATGTGCCTCTTACCATTCGGTGATCGCTCCCCACTTTAAGTGAATTGATCACGGAGACATCATTGAATATCTGCCTCTTCGTCGACATGATAAAGTCGATCTCATTTTTGGTTGCACCGTCTGGACTTACCCAGGTCCACTTGCGGCATTCTCGCTTCTTGAAGAAGGAGTTCATCATATAGAGTCCTTCCTTCTCCATAAAGCTAGCCAGCAAGTGACCCCGGGAATTCCGATGCCCATAACCAAATTGCCCCACTCTCAGCTCATCACCGTCGCGTTTCATCATCAATCGTTTCATCATTGGCAACACTGTGCCGCTCTAGTAAACATCGCCTCCGTGAATAAATATTCAAAAAAATAGTGATATTGTGCCTAAACCTAATAAATAGTGCATATTTGTACTCCTCAACGTATTAAAGTGCAGTAGCAGTGTTTGTGAGAAAATATCATCGTTATATAAAAAGCAGTACAAATAAGTGTAAACAAATGACTAAACAGTGTTTCTCGTCAAATAACAAAGTGATAAAATATCGTAACAAGCTTTATGTGTTTTTGAAACAAAAACAGTGATTTCTTAATTGGAATGGTCATCATAACATTGTTTTATGTTAAATAACAATAAAATAAAAACCGTTTGAGCAAAAATTTCATTATTTACATTCGTGATCAAAGACAAAAACTAGTGCCAGAGACTATTGGTTATATTCACAGAAGAATAACTGAAGCATGGAAGGAACGATATTTTTAAGAAGAAATTGAATATAGCTACACTCTTCACTCATATGATAAATTAGAGTTGCCAGAAGAAGATGGCACTATGTTTGTCAGTTAGGGCTAAAGACAATTTGAACACAAATATCGTAACTTTTTAATTTAATAGTGACTGAGCAAATCCGCTATCGATATCGATTAAAGTTTCAATATAGGTTCAAAATCAAACGGACTTGTAAAGTATATTATTTATTTGTTATACATTTTAAATTCCGTAACTTTATGTCCACAGCAGTCAGAACGCTAGTTGATGGACAGTCTTTAAATAATTATTACACAAACTTGCATTTTTAAACTGAACTTATATATTTTTGTTTCAAATGGGTACTTAGTAGCACATAATCTTTCGAGGCGTTATTTTCTAAGTTTTCATGGTATTTTTCTTTACGCATCAACAGCCTTTTCAAGTCCACTGCTGGTCTTTAACCTTCCGTGGTGGAGGTTTGGCCTCCTATAATACCACACTAGCCAGACGTATTCGTATAGGGTTTTATTTCGAGATTTCCTTCTCTTGTTTCTCTTAGTCGCCTCATACGACACCCTCGGCATAAATGTTTATTTATACTTATTTATAGTTAGTTTTTTAGCTGTAATGAAAGCTGTAAGTGGGATTAATAAATATTAAATAAATAAATCATCACCCCCTACTCTCTCTCTAATCTCAATAACATATTATTATTAGAGAAAGCAAATAATTAAGATAAATGCAAAACTCATAGCTTAAGCATTATGATAACTGAGAATGGCATATCCAAATTAATTCTTTACAAGGATAGGAGATAGTCGACATGGATTTTATCAAGCAAAAAACATAAAAATTAACTTAAAATAGATAAATCAGATAAAACCTTGAATAGTGCCCAAAGGTTTGTTATTAACAATAATCACTTTATTGAAATTTTCTCATTACATAGTGTAGGTAATACAAATCTATGTGTAAAAAATGTATGTGCGGGATCGGACACTTTTCGATCATACATGTGACACACAGAATATTTAGAGAGAAAAAAATTGTGGCTAGACTAGCCCTTCGATTTTATCTTGGGATCGGCACATTATTAGTCCGCTAGTCGAACAAGAACAACCAAGTTTTGGTCTCTGTGTAGATGACATTTAACAAAATTTCTTTCAAATAAAGATTCCCTTATTTTGATGCATATCCACTCAGTAGTCGTGACTATGAAAGCAGACAATTCTTATCAAACATTCAAATTACTGTCCTTTAAATATTACTGTCTTTGTAAAGAAAGATCACATTTTTTCTATAGGTGCATTATTTTTTTTTGTAATATGCTGAATTCTAACAAGCTTCGGAATTCATTACTGTTGCTGATAGTTTAAATAATAGCAAGTAATTATTTAAGCACTCACACTGATATGTTTCTCCACGACATACTGCAGCAATCCACTTATTTTATAAATCTTTATCATGTGCACATATAATCTAAAAAATAACGAGGTAAAAATATACGGTGGATAGACATATCGATAAGATTTTTTACAACACTTGAAAAGTCGATATAAATATTATACGACTAAATTCAAAATCATGATAGAACTGTTATAAAAGAAAAAAATCACTAAGGTTATATAATTTGATGGCATAATATTGTCTAAATTGTATCTTACACGTCAGTTGACTGTGTTCAATTTGGGAGTACTAGGACGGTCTCTATGTATATTATCCAATCTCTTTGGTTATATTACATTGTTTGCAGCAAAGAGGTTGGACGTTTAGACTAGAGAGAACATGCCCTATAAATTTCCTTATACCGAACGTGCAACATGTAATGTCAGTTGGTCTTAGTTGGTTAATCATAACGTCAAATTACGTGTCTCATTTAAAGAGGCGTAGACTCTTTACATACTCATATCTTTGACTACATTCTCTAAATAGCCGTGCTGTGATCTGTCATCAGTGTAAAATTTGTTAGACGTTTGTGTTTACATTTTTAATAACTTTTTTGCATTTAAATAGTAAGTAAGCTTATAATAATTAAATAGTGTACTCATTAATTAATACACATCGAGTATGTGATATCGGGATGTGGATGCCGCTATTCTCGGAACGGAAATAACAGGAGAAACTTTATCTTCTAGCAGTGAGTAGGCATTTTCCAACAAATTTATTTACTTTTCTCGTATTAATGCAATAATGAGTGTTAAGTTTACACAATATCATTGTATTGCAAATCAAAGGAACAGCTTGCATACGTATGTGTTATGAATTTAACTCACAAATTGTTATTTTGTACATTTATTGATTTAATAGCCTTAGTGATGGGATTTGACAGTGAAAGGAGATATCGATGTTTTTTCAATGAGGGATAAATACGGAAACTAACTATCGGACATGAATGTAAAACTGTCGCTGGAAGCGACAGCGGGTAGCCGCGTTTGCTAAGTTGGCAATAAACAAAGACGTCCAGCGGTCTAATTTTCTATCGCGCGTTTGATAGTAAGCGCAGTTTAATGTACATAATTTACTTAGATACCTACCTTAAAAGTAGCGTCTATTAACCTAAAGCCAAGTGTTCCAGTGAACGCGCGTGTGTGTAGGCTTACATTTTTGCATCTATAAAATAGTAGATGGATTAGGGATGTGAGTAGCATTTTTTATTATTAAGAAGGTGTTTTTTATTACAGGTTGCCTATTAATGACGTCACAAGAAAACTTTGGATAAATGCCGTTGGACGGCCTAGTTTGATTTAGCAGAAGTACCACCGTATTTGTTCACGTCATTTTGAGAAAGACTGTTTTTAAAGACAGAAAGCACCTGGCGTCGTTTAAAACCGAAAGCTCTGCCTACATTACATTTATGCCCGGACATTGCACACCCGGTAGAATTATTTATCCAAAGCTAAACAAAAAGTGTGTAATTTTAGTTTGAACATATTAATAAAATATAATAATTACAACGATTTTATTAATCTACCTACTTCTATATTATTTATCATATTAGTGCTATCCTGACTGATCAAAGACGTCTTGCCTTGTAGTCCGTTGCATAATATTCTACCATAAAATATAATATTCTTTCACATTCACACAACATTATCTGGTCCCAAACTAAGCATATCTTGTACTGCGAGTACTAGACAATCGATAAACATGCATATATACTTTTCTGTAAATATATTACATATTATACATAGTACCATCCAGACCAAGACAAACGAGCAGTGTCCAACGTTAGCGATAGCAAGCAACGTGATATGATGCGACGCAAACAAATTGCCAAAGCCTGCCGTGCCGCATTAGCCAATCTGGTATAATTCGTACAATACATAATCTAAGTGACAGTTTCTTAGCATCTCATCGCAACGCATCGCTCATTAGTTTATGAATACTTTTTGTCAATAGATTTTATGGCTAAAACGAACAATTAAACATGTGAATTATTTTAGTACTGTCTGTCTGGCAAGTCCTTGCAAAGCACTGTCCTGCGTCGACAGCAAAAACTACAATTTCAATATTTTAGTTGTTTACTTCTACGGCTTAAATATATCGACACATACTAAAGTTAGACATTTGACCAAAAATATTTATCGATAAATCATCACTGTTACGAACAACACTCGGTTTCCTCACTCTATGTTTTGTCTACTGTTTGCCTACCACGCGGCTGCTATAAGAGCGTGCTGCTAAACCTATCGACAGCTCTTTCTATCATACTGCATGTGCCATTAGAAAGAAGATATCAATCATAGCAACCGCTGTTGTTAATTAGTGTTACTTCTATGCCTTAGGTTATATTTCTTTGGTTTGCAGCATTCGAGCTAGAGCTGTGCTACTTAGCATTAGTAACCATAGACAACATCAACATAATTTAATTATTTGAGCCCAATGAATGAACTAAAGCTAAAAGATTCTGTTACATCAACACAATCAAACGTCAAACTTACGTCAAAGTCGTCAAACACATAATTGTTTGCTCACAAGTTGTTTACAAAGAATATTTGATCAATTTTTAGGAAAACAAAGGAACAAGATATGGATGAATACGCGAATGTTACTCAAAGAAACATCAACAAACACAACATGTCAAACACAACTATTAGTGACAGTGAAATTGACTTAGATTTATCATACCAAAGCTTACCCCATACAGCATATTATCACGACATTGATACACTGTTGAAGGAAATAAATAAACTCAAGTCTGAGCTACAATCTGCAAACACTGAAATTGACAACTTGAGTATAGAAAACAGCAGCTTAAAAAACAAATTGACAACACTTGAAAGTAGAATGAAATTGTTAAAGACAGTAGGTATACACACCACACATAATGCACAAACAAGGACACCTAAGCAATTCTACTCACCTCAATATCAACAGAGGCTACGAGCAAAAAGTACTTGCTCTCCTAAAACATTATCACTAAGAAAACAGCCAATGAAACACATTAACTGTAAAACTGGTACTTCTGGCACTGAAAAAGTAAATACTTCCTTACAAAACTCTCCTGTCCTAGTGAATAAATGTGTGGCATCACTAGACCTTAATACTGAACAACTACAGAAACAACCAGCTAAGGATATTCAATCATTTGGTGACTCTAAGATAGAAGCGGAAAGAAAAAATGTTGAATGCAAGATGGCCTTAGGGACCTCCGAGACTGTCATGTTACCAGATACACAACTTAGCGATATCGGTTATAATTGTAGGGTACAACAATCTAATGATATTTTAGCAAAACATAAAAATAAGGTGATTATTCTTTGCAATGAGCAAGGTTCGTCCTTGCTCATGGCTTTGTTATGCATTACAAAAACTGTTAGGATCGAATTACATAGTGTTTTCGTACATAAAATCTGGTGCAAAATTGAAAACTGTTATCAACTCGCTAAAGAATGATATTGCAATGTTAAATAAATCAGACTATGTTATTGTTATCGGAGGATGTCATGAAAATAATCCTTATGAAACTGAAATTTGTCTGCATGCATGGTTGTCAACGGTCACAAATACAAATGTAATTTTAAGTGAGGTACCAATAAACAAATATCTCAATGAAATTAAACTCAATTATATGCTAAGATTCATATGCAGTAGATATGATAATGTTAGGTTTTTGGACATGGATTATTCCAGGTATATGCCATCTAAGTCAAATTATGTCACTGACTTGTCCAGGTCTCTTCTCAGAGAAATTCTTCATCTAGATTATGAATTTAGGGCCAAAAGTTATCAATCTATTATCTGTTGTAATGGTAAGAAAATCTTTGCAGATAAATGTATTCAAACTGACATTCCAGAAACCTTTTCAAATATAGATAATAATGTTTGTAACTTGCATGAAAAAAGGGAAATACTTGTGAGTAATAGAAATGACACAGAAAATAGTTTTTTTCTTGTCTAAACTTGATACAAGGCAGCAATTCCAGCACAATATAAGACAGTCAGTGCAACCAAAAAATGAATCTATAATGTTTATATATCATCAAAATGTGTGCGGTATTACTAACAAGAAAAATGATTTAGAAATATACTTACAAACTCTTTCTAAACAGGTAGATTACATTTGCATAAGTGAACACTTCTTAAATGACCTAAATGTACATCTGTTGCATTTGGAAAACTATAATCTTGTGTCATTCAATGTAAGAAATACAAAGAAAAGGGGAGGTACTTTAATCTTAGGACGCACAGACAGAAAGGTCGAGAACATAGAGGTAATTAATAAACTGTACAGGGTAGAAAGCTTTGAGATCTGTTGCATAAAAGATATTAGTTCTGATTTGTATCTGTGTTGTTGTTACCGTACTCCTAATGATAGGAATTTTGAAAATTTTATGAATAGCTTGGAAAGTCTGTTGGAACATTTGTTTAATAGGAAATGCATAATTTGCGGTGATTTTAATATCGACCTGCTTACAGAAAGTAGAAAACGTACCGAATTCATAAGCCTGTTAGCATGCTACAATTTTAGACATCTAATTAATACTCATACATTTAATCGGAATAACAGTTACAGTTGCTTAGATAATTTCTTAACAAACTTGTCAGATGAATATGTAGAGTCATGTGAAGTAGACCACAATGGCCTGGCTGATGGACATGCAGCTTTACTTGCGGAAGTATTTATAGAGAATGCTTCTGGAAAACCAAATAATAGTCACCAAACTACATATAAGAGAACTTATAATAGTAAGCAAAGTGTTACTTTTAGACAAAAAATTTTTGAACAAACCTGGAGTAGTATGGGAATTAACACATTTTTGAGGACTTTTGGTAGAATCTTTCAACAAAGTTTTAGAAAACATATTTGTAAAACTAAATCTGGAAATAGTTTTCAACTGCGATGGGTCACTAAAGGTGTGAAAACATCAAGTAGAATGAAATGAATTCTAATGACTGGTGGTAACAGGCTCGACGGTAGTGTATTACAGTATAGAAATAATTACATTAGAGTTTACAGAAGGGTGATATCTAAGGCAAAAAAACTTACGATAAGTGAAAAAATCCAGAAATCTCTCAATCTTAGTAAGGAGATTTGGAAAGTTATAAATAAAAGTACAAATAGGGTAAAAACAGTGCATAAGGATATCAGACTAAAAGTAAAGAACAAAATAATTGATGATCCGGAGGAAGTAGCGAATGTATTAGCAAATCAATTCGACCATAAATGTATTTCATCTAATTCAGATTGTTTTAATGCTATAACGTTTCTACAGCAGAGCACGACTAGAGTGGAAAATGATATGGGCATTAGACTTACTACCCCAAATGAAATTACTAAAATTGTCAGAAGTATGCAAAACAAGAAATCATGCGGGTATGACGAAATTCCAATATCAGTCATAAAGAATAACTTACAGATATTATCAGAGCCACTTTCAACTTTCTATAATAAATGCATTTCGGACGGTATCTTCCCCGAGCAACTTAAAATAGCTAGAATCATACCCATTTATAAGAAGGGCAAAAAATCAGATCCGAAAAACTATAGGCCTATTTCTTTGCTACCCACACTCTCGAAAATATATGAAAGAATATTGAAAGACCGACTAAATACTCATCTTAATGCTAACAAAGTAATCAATGCCAGACAATTTGGTTATCAAAAATATGTAGGAACAGGAGATGCTATTTATACCTTGATAGGCGATATAATGGACAATATAAATAGAAAACTAAGGGTAGCTGGTATCTTTTTAGATTTGAGCTCTGCTTTCGATACCATTGATCATAAATTACTTCTTACAAAAATGGAATATTATGGTATAAGAGGCACAGCCCTACAGATCTTCTCATCATATTTCAATAATAGGAAAATGTTTGTGGAAGTTAGTGGTACACAAAATAACAGATTAAAAAAATCCAATAGGTCAACTATGTTAAACATTAAGTCTGGAGTCCCACAAGGATCAATTTTGGGCCCTATTTTTTATTTATATTATTTACTAATGATCTCATTAACTACATTAGCACAATAATGCCTGATATACAATTGGTAGTTTTTGCGGATGACACCAATGCTATAGTTACGTCAACTGACATCCAAACTCTTACTGATAAAGTAAATTCAGCCTTATCAATTTTTTACTCTTGGTTTACGGTAAACAAACTCACAATAAACGTAAATAAGACAAATATAATGCTATTTAAAACAACTGCACGTAACCAAGATACTATGGATATTGAAATAAATGAAGTTAAATTAGATTTAGTTAAAGAAGTAAAGTTTTTTGGAATACATTTGGATGAACAGTTAAACTGGAAAAAGGAACTATCAGTATTGGACTCATACATATCATCTGCTTGCTACGCATTAAGATCTTTAAGAGATGAAGTAAGTGTAAAAGACCTAAAAATTGTGTATCACGCCCTAATAGAGTCTAAATTTAGATACAGTATACAGTTCTGGGGCAATAGTTACAACTACAACTGTGAAAGGGTTTTTATACTTCAAAAGAGAGCAATTCGCACCATTGTTCGCATTTCTCAACCAGAGACCTGCCAGCCATACTTTAAAGAACTAGGTATCCTTACAGTACCTGGCCTGTATATATATGTACTATTATGCACTTTTAAAAAATATCTCTTTAAATATGAAACACATGAGGACAGGCTGAAAAGGGAGAAAACACGTAGGAAAGACTTTGAAATTGGGTTTGTGCCACATTTGAATATAATTAAGCACAGTTCACAATATCAAGCGGTTAAGATATTTAATAGACTACCAATTGAATAAAAAAACGCACTATACACAGGATCATTTAGGGCCTGTTCACGAGATCGGTCTAAGCGGCGCGCGTCGCGGCGGGCGGCGCGGCAGAGCGTCGTGCACGCCACGACCCTACAGCAGCGGTAAACGCAGCGGCAAATGTGGACGTATTTGGGCCGACGGAGTTACTCATAAATATGGCGATAACCAAAATATCTTTGTGTAACTATACGGTATACTTACCTACAAAATTGTCGACATTGGATCTTCATTTCTTACAAGTATTTTATATCAAAGGAATAATGCATATTCGCAATTAATGAGGCGTTGAATAGGTACCTACACAACGTAGATTAAGTAGGTAGGTAAATCACCTTTCAACTTTCATAGTAGCTGTGTCTGTACCTAAATAGGTACATATGTACATTACACAATGTTTTAATGTTTGCGATTTATATTAAAACCTACCATTACATTCTGTAAAACATTGTTTCATTACATCTCGCAACGTTTTATTAACATTTTTGTATTTATACAGCGGATGTGTTGCTATCCACACACGCGACCGTTTAAAAATTTCCACTTTAAATGTCTCCGTATTCATTACCGCCACAAAATATTTAACAAATAGTTTAACCGCCTAGTTCGTCCCTCGCGTAACGCTGTCTGTGCCGCTCGGAGTCGTGGCGTCGGACTCGGTCGCAGTACATTTGTTCCCGCCGCTCGCCGCACCGCACGCCGCGCCTCTCGCCGCGCAGCCAATCGCGCCAAAAAAAACGCGCGCGTTATCGCTGTGCGCGGCGGCTCGTGGCGTGCTTCGAACGTCTTCATACATTTGATCTTGCCGCTAGCCGCCCCGCGCTAAGCCGCCGCTCAGAGCGGCAAGGTCGTGACAGGGCCGTTAAGGCGGAGCTAAAGGCATTTCTATTAGAAAAATGTCTCTATTCAATTGACAATTTATAAAATTGCTAGATATATGAAAGAATTAATATATTTATTATGAAATTTTACATTTTGTGACATATTATTTATTATATTAGTTGACATCCTTGGTTATGATTTTCTTTTGTTTATTTTTCAATTTTATCTTGACATGTGTTTTTAATGATTTAATTATGTTTCTATATTAATGTATATTGTTATTTTATTTGATTGAATTGTTTATAACATGTTCCATGCTATTTTTATCTTGACATGTGTTTTTAATGATTTAATTATGTTTCTGTATTAATGTATATTGTTATTTTATTTTATTGAATTGTTTATGACATGTTCCATGCTAATGTAAGTTCAACACAATGTAAATTGTTTCTGAATAAAATTGAATTGAATTGAATTGAATTGAATTTGCCCAGTTTCGCGTTAAAATCTCCCATGACCACGTCGTAATGGGTTTTGTAGCCATGTATAGCCCGAGATATATCCTCGTACATGGCTTCCACCTCCTCATCGGGGTGCGACGAGGTCGGAGCGTATACCTGTATGACCTTCAGCGAATACCGCTTGGATATTCTGAGTATAAGGTACGCTACCCTGCTCGACACACTCCCGATATTTACCACGTTGGTCATGAGAGATTTGTGGACGATGAACCCGACACCACCTTGGGACTGTTGGTCGCCCTCCCGGTAGAAGAGCAAGTTACCGGAATTGAGAACTATCGAGTCCTCCCCCTGTCTTCGGACTTCGGATAGGCCTATGATATCCCATCGCAACTTGCTGAATTCTTCTTCCAGCTCGACAATCTTCTCGTCGGTCCGCAGTGTGCGCGTGTTCAGTGTTGCCAGGGCCAATCGTCGTTGGTGGTGGTAGCCCGATCTCTTCCGGAGATTCTTCGCACCCCTTGCCCCGCCGTTACCATGGCCGCTACCATAACCAGGACTAGCGGGGCCGCCGGGGACTAGGGGCCGGTTTTTATAGGTGTGGTTCATGTTGGGGGGATTTGCCATAATCGCCACGCTTGGCAGGCGTATTGGCGATCGCAGTGGCGGAAGTCTTTAGAGCTGGACGCTGCTGCCCATCTAGCATCTAGGATTTTCTTCCGCCAGGTTCGGATGGTTTGACCGCCATCTTTCGGTTGACTGCTTGCGCTGGGGGAGATACTATGATGAGTATCTACTCGTCAGATTAACTCTCCCAGTGGGCGGTGGGGTCGTCACACCCCGACGCCGACATCCCGACGCCGACATCGGTAGTAATACTAAAACATAATTAGTTTTGCGTCGTAGGTATGTGTATGGATTTATGACATTGACAAATAGGTCTGGGTTGCCAACAAGAGTAGGCAGCTTATTTTTAAAACATTTTGTTACATTCAATATGAATTCTAATATAATAAATTGAAGAATTTGTTTGTTTGTTTGGTTGAACGCGCTAATATCAGGAACTAGTGGTCCGATTTGAATATTTTTTTAATATTTCGAATTAGATATGAATATTTTTGAATTTAATGAGAAAGGCTATTGGCGATGCAAAGATTATCCTTAGCATCGCCAATAGGCTAGGTACATATATTACACTATGAGCCACGGGTGCAGAGAAGCAGTCTTAAATAGCGATATTCTAGTAAATATTATGAAAAATAAGTAATACTAACAAAAAATACCTCTGAAAGTCCCTGGTGTGATTTGTTCAATAGTATTATCCTCAAATATTACTTTAGTCAAACTGGACAGTCTGTCGAAGAATCCCGTAGGTAAACCAATAAGATTATTTTTACGAAAATACATTTCACTTAAAGGTATTTCCAAACTAGTATTGAGTTGTAACTTCAAATTGCCACCGAATATACTCAGTATTGTTAACGATGGCAGACGATTGATTGCAGCAACAGGTAATGTTGTTTCAGCATCTAAAAATATAGCATAGGCTTAATAAGGCATAAAGTTGGACTGCACCCAGTGTTGTGAGTTCGATTGCCATAGTACTTTGTCATCCCATCCACATTTGTTGTTTCGGTTCTCGCTTCGTTGATTCCTTTGTGTTTGTTGATTTCATGTTTATATAGTCCCCGGCGACACAGCCTTTGTTACGAGTTATTTATGAAAAAGCTGTAAGAAAAGCGATGGCTTCCATTGACAAAAAGAACACTATAACCATCCTCCACCAGAACATTGCAGGGATCCTAAGTAAAAGAGACTTATTGCAGCTAACTCTGGATGATCTATCTAAGACAGGCTTGTATATTGACATAGTGTGTATATTATGTGAAAGTTTCTTAAAAGTAGGCGATAAAGTTAGCATGCATCTTAACAACTTTACACTTGCCAACTCCTTCTCAAGAGCTAAACAAAGGAGAGGTGGAGTTTTTATTTTTTGTAGAAACTATATAGAGTTTAAGAAAGTCTCATATCTGGATGAGATTTCTAGTGAACTAACTTTTGAATGTTGTGGGATTGAGATCGCTAATATAACTGCATAATAATTTGTATATATCGTATACCTAATTATTGTCCAAATATTTTTCTTCGAAAGTTGGAGGTTTTAATGACGAAATTACGCAATAAAACAAAGAAAAAGATAATCATTTGTGGTGATTTCAACTTAGACCTATTAAAACATAGTGAAACACTTGCTGAATTTCATAGAATTGTCCAAAACTACAACTTTAATATTCACATTAAGGAGCCTACTAGGTTGAATAGTTGTATAGATCAAATATTAAGTAATATACCCACAGCCTCTGGTGGTGTACTGCCTCTACATCTTTCCGATCATAACACAGGTCAATTTCTTTCATTTCCAATCGAAAATAAAGGTATACCATCATCCTTCTTTTTCAGAACTAAAAGGGATTATCACAATGAACATATCGACGTCCCCAGGGAATAAACCCGTAATCGCAAAACTCAAATTTTACAGTAAAAATGATTTAGTGTTTTTGGGGTATATCTCTTCAACAAAATGTAACTATGACAAAATTGTAATATGACGGAAAAGCTAATTTTTACCCAAAAAGTTTACAGTATTTAGTGTAACTATTAAAAATGCACATAATTAGTTATTCACTAAAATACATATTACCGAAAATGGTTTCATAAAATTTTTGGTGTATTGATATCTTACGATCCCGATACTTATTAATATTCTTCCAGTTTTGTTTACTTACCGAATTATTCTTGTAAATTTCTTGAAAATCATGGGCGTAATATTGCTTTACTGGATTATTTAACGTGTTTTTTATTACAGGCGAGAGATTGTAATGTTAAGTAACCGACTTGTTATGGTTAATTTTAAATAACCATAAATGGGTAACGTAGTGTAACCCGTATATTATAGAAAAAAAATTGTTAGTCATATTATCGTAATCATTGAAAACCGATTATGTACAATAAATTGGTCTTCACTACCTTCAAGGGAATAATTAAAGAAAGCTTACAAAATTTATGAAAATTGTAACTTTTATTGGAAACCAAGTTTCCAAAGAGATCACAAATTACAATCAGTGAAAATATAAAAAATAGCTAAGTTAAAAAAATAATAACTAATCGGTATTGTCATTTGCATCATCATTATCATCGCGATCATCACTAATTTCTGCAGAAATTAAAGATTTATAAAATGCGTGGTAATACCGTGGACTCGCTCCACTATTGCACAAGGACAGTAAATCTGTATGCAACGCCTTGCTTATAGGAAGAGGTTGATGATAAGCCTGTGCCAATACAGTGTCTTCTATCGAAGCATCTGTCTTAGGTTTTCGCCCATGTTGTTTGGTTTGGAATGAACTTGAAATAATATTCAATTCAGAATATGCATCATCATAATCATATTTAAAGAAAACTTTGTCCTGTTGGGATGATGATACATGAATTTCCACTACATCAGACCAGCGTATCGTTTTTCCATCTACATCGCGACGCCAACTCAAAGGATTTACCAATTTTTTAATGTCTAAAATATCTGTTTGCTCCAATTCTTACAAAGTATATTTTTCTCCCGAGACTTTGGAGTTTAGAATTATTATACATTTGATCAGGTGTGTAAATAGATTTATTTCTCATGTTCCTTTCAATACAGGCATGCATTGAGTCGCCCTCGTTTTGGCTATGTCCAGTCTCAAAAAATCTTAGATTAGATTATAAATTTAAATATAATGGAACCACGACAGCAAAATGGACTGCTAGTAACCTACAGGTAGCTGCTGTTGAACTTTCACGCCTATTTTGAAGTAACATAACATGTTTAATGGATTAACAATCAATCAACAAAGAAATATCGCATTTCAGTTTGGCAATAGGCTCGCCTACTATTAATAATAATAATAATGCTGACTGCATCTCGTATGCATCATCCACGCTCATCGGTAATGAGGCTGTACATCCCGCGGAAATGTGGGGGTCGAGGCTTTTTATGTGCTAATACCCTCCACAACCGCGAGGTGTGCAACCTCAGAGATTATTTTCTGCAGATGAGTGTGGATGTGCATCGTGATGTAGTCACAATTGATACTGGACTTACCCCGCTCGCTCTGGCTAAAGAGAACTGGCACAAACCTGCAGTACTTAGTACTGAGGACCGACGGGAAGTATGGAGGGGCAAGGAGCTGCATGGACGATTCTACCGGGCCTTACATGGGCCCGATGTGAATTTTAAAGCTTCCATCTCCTGACTGCGATTCGGCGATCTCTTTGGAGAAACCGAAGGTTTTGTCTTTGCAATTATGGACGAAGTTGTCATGACAAACAACTACCGGAAGTATATTCTGAGGGATGGGACGGTTGACATATGTCGGCGTGTCACCAACCCGGGGAATCCCTCAGGCATATAGTGTCCGGTTGTTCGAGTCTTGCCAACGGTCAGTATTTGCACAGACACAACCAAGTGGCCAGGATAATCCATCAGCAACTAGCCCTTAAATATAATCTCGTTGGTTCAGAGGTACCGTACTACAGATATGTGCCCGACCCAGTTCTCGTGCATTGTTGTACTGGGATCGGTCTATCATTACAGACAGGACTATTGTAGCCAATAAGCCTGATATTGTATTGCTAGACTGAGCAGAGCGACTCGCAATGATAATCGATATCACTATACCGCATGACGGCAATCTCGTGAAGGCAGAAAAAGAGAAGGAGATTAAATATTTGGACCTAGCTCACGAGATTGTTGACATGTGGGATGTGGATTCGGCGATCATTGTGCCGATAGTCGTGTCGGTAAATGGGCTAATCGCCAAGAGCCTCGATCAACACCTAAAGAGGCTCGCACTAGGCAGCTGGATCAAGTCCTTGATTCAGAAGGCGGTTCTTCTAGACACGGCACGCATCGTGAGGAAGTTCCTGTCTCTGAGGCCCTAACCACCGGTGGCTTGGTCCCTGTACCCGACACCGGTGGGTCTCCGTGGTCCCTTTTATATTTTTAAACGTTTTTTTTTTATAAATGTAGTTTATGAATATAAAATGAATTATGAGAAGTATGATAAATAAAGTGAATAATAATAGTACCCCTCTGGGGCCGTCGTTATCTCACCATGAGACTATCGCAAACTCGGAGGGCAGAGTAATAGCTTTCAAACATCACCTTCACATTTTCACATCACCATATAAACAAAAAATGTATTACAAGAAGTAAAGAAAGCTTAAAAACCGCAGGGCAGCTTTGTGACGAGCTGAATGTGTGTGGCGAGCTGAATGTGTGTGGCGACACTGCGGTCCCAAATGCTTCAGAGGGTTGGTCAGGGCCTCGTCTCCGGCTTGCCTTTGTTGGCTGATTGGAGTGGATTTCCAAGAGCGCCCGCAGGATTCTCAACTCTGGCTTGCCTTGGTCAGCCGGTCTGAGGGAAGCGGGAAGCCGCAAGAGCTATTAGCTCGGGGGTGGAAGTGTCATAGTCAAGGGCGTAACTACGGGAAAACCTGCTCCGGGTCTCTGTTGTCACAAGACCCGCGATGGCGAAACCAGTGCCGCACCGCTCGACACACTTAGCCACTCGCACCGGTGTTGCCCTCTGGCTGCCTCTATGGCAGAGTTTGTTTGCTTTGAGCGGCTGTTTAGAGAGGGCCCATTCAGTGAGTTGGCGAGTCACCACCTGCCACCGGACGGATGCTATAGGAGTATCACTGGCAGGTGCCGTTTGTTATCCATAGTACCATTATTTTCAGTCCATTAAACATCCAACCACATAACCAATTTAAATTAGGCTCCACATCATCACAATAGTCCTACATGTTCTGCGGCTTGTCCGTAGCTGTACTCAGTAGAGCAGTTGCGTAGGCTCCGCGGCATGTTTCTCATCCCATTTTAGATTAAAAATCTCTACGGGCCTCTGCACGTTGGATCCATATCCCCGTGTAAGCCTCCCAAACGACCGGTTATTCTTCTGACACCAAAGTTAGAAGAATAACCGTGATAAGAGAGAAAATAATAGGAGAGTAATTGCCCTATGTAAAACTCAACTAATGGGCAAGCACCTAATTTAGGCATTGTATACTTACGCAATTCCTATTTTAACATATTCTTTTGGTTTAATAAAATGGACGAAAACTGATATACAGCAAATAGAGAGAATGACTCGTACTACACTCACCAAACATAATAATCTGCACCCTAAATCTGCTATAGAGAGGCTATCCATCAAACGCCAAAACGGAGGGAGAGGCCTGATAGACATCCACGAACTTTGGCATAAACAAATAAGAAGTTTAAAAACCTTTTTCCACGCAAAGTCTAATACGAGTGAAATTCACAACGCCATAGTTACAAATGATATCAACTACTCACCACTTAACTTGCACGATCAAACAGAGACACAACACACTAACATCCATGATACACAAAAGCAAAAACTAGAAGATTGGAAAAAGAAAGTGCTTCATAGCCGGCACCCTCATGATTTAGAGCAATCCCGCATAGATACAATAGCATCAAATAAATGGCTTAGGATAAGCAATTTATTTCCTGAAACAGAAGGCTTTATTATTGCAATTCAAGATCAGATTATAAACACAAAAAACTACAGAAATTATATAATTAAAACTCAAAATCATTAATGACAAATGTCGTAAATGCCATAACCAATTGGAAACCATACAAAACATAACTGGAGTATGCACACAACTCACACAGACAGATTACACTCATAGACATAACCAGGTAGCAAACATCATACAAGAACAACTAGCACTTAAACATAAACTCATACAAGACACAAAAACTCCTTATCATAACAATTATTGTGTGCGCAATAATCTGTCGCAGTTTATTTCCTTGTTTAGAAAGAGATGCACTGACTATCACCGACGCCGCATATTAGTATTAGTGTGCGTAATGTGTATTACATGTAGAAACGCGTTCTTGAGCCGCCGAGCGCGAGCAAGTTACCGCCAATATGTATAGTAGGTATAAATTTATGTCCCGGATGATAACTGTAATAATGAATTACCGAAAATGTTTACCACAAAATTTACGATAGTAAACCTGTAATGGTGTTAACCAGCAATTTTGCTGAAATATTTTCCAGTACTATTACTTTACCGAAATGAAGCTGCAAAACTTAATTTGTAAAAATGTATTACGTTATTTTTCTAGTAAATAAAAAATAAAAAATTTCCAAAGAACAAAAGTGTTTTAAGGAAAAGCGTTGAAAATTACAGCAGAAAAAAAATGAAAAAAATTGCATAGGTGTATTCCGACCCCTAGATACCGTAAATGGTATAACAATAAAAAGTAAGTATTAGTATAATACAGGTTTATACTAATACTTACACACACGCTCACACGAAAAACAAAACAAAACAAACAGGTTTATTCCTTGGGGGCGTCGATATTAGGATATTTTTAAACTGTCTCAAGGAACTTTCGTTGTCTGAATGCCTATCTCAAAATGATAGTAATTTAGCTTTTAACATTTTCATGATGATTTATTGCTCTTTTCTAATTTATGCATTCCAAGTGTTGTATGTAAAAAAGTATGTAATAAAGTAAAAAGTACTTCCTGGGTCACAAAAGGGATACGGAAAGCTACTGAAACTAAACGTAAATTGAGATTTACATGCTATAGATATGGAAATCAATCGAATAAAGTAAAATATTATCAATATAACATTTTTTTTTGAAAATGTATTACTACCGCTCAAAAATTGTGTAATGAAAAATTCGTGCATAAGGCTTCAAATACTTGTAAAGCGTCTTGGAAAGTGATAAATGGAAGCACACCACCAAATTATACAACAAGGGTTATTCCACAATTATTTGTATTATTACATAATCAAATAAAAATACAGAATCCAGAGAAAATTGCAAATATATTCAATGACTACTTTATAGGTATGGCCAATATAACCGACAGTTATAATGAGTGTAAAAATAAGAATAAAATACCGCCATTCAAACAAATGATGTAAGCATATTTTTATATCCAACTGACGTGGAAGAGATTCAAAAATTAATTTCTTCGCTCAAAGATACCCCTTCTGTGGGCTATGACCACTTTCCCACAAACATGTTTAAATCTTGTAGCAAATTAATTGCTCCAGTTTAAGTACATATTATTAATTTGTCTCTTGTTCAAGATACATTCCTCGATAGACTAAAAAAAACTGTGATAAAACCTCTTCACAAAAAAGGTGATAAAAATGATGTCAGCAACTATCGCTCAATTGCATTAATTCCTTGCATAGCTAAATTATTCGAAAAGGTTATGTATAATAGATTGTTGTCTTTCATAAACAAATATAAACTACTCTTTCCAGAACAACATGGGTTCCTAAAAGGCAAATCCACCACTTTAGCTGCATTTAAACTTGTAAACAAAATAGTAAGACATGTAAACGCTAAATCACCTGTCACTGCAATCTTTTTTGACATGAGCAAGGCGTTCGACTTTGTATCGCATGAGTTATTACTGCAAAAATGTGAACGATATGGCATACGCGGATCTGCCCATGACTGGCTTAAAAGCTACCTAAGCAACAGGACACAATTCGTAGAAGTTACGAATTTTAACTAAAAAAATTAAGAGCTATGTTTCAAATCTAGGGTAAGATATAACAAGGTAGGTGTGCCTCAGGGAAGCATACTCGGCCCGCTTCTTTTCCTCTTGTATATCAATGACCTTCCGCGAGCAACAACACATAAATGCGTTTTATATGCCGACGATATATCAATAATAGTACCTTTTAACCCTAATAATGATTATAATGAACAGCTTAATAGAACTATCAGGGACATGGTAAGCTGGTTAAGTTGCAATAACCTTAATGTGAATATCAGTAAAACAAGATATATCGAAATTCGAAATAAAGGAGGAAAGAAACATAGTTTAAACCTTAATTATGATACTCAAACTTTATCCCAGGTTAATACTATTTCTTTCCTAGGTGTTATCTTGGACGATTATTGCAACTGGAAAGCCCACGTAGATAAGACATGTAGTAAAATCAATAGATTTGTTTATGCTCTATGGAGATTAGCAAAAAGCTCAAATAAAAAAAACAGCCCTTCTAGCATATCATGCCTTTGTTGTATCTAACCTCCGATATGGCATCGTACTTTGGGGCAACTCAGTCAATATAAACAGATTGTTCATAGCGAAGAAACAATGTGTGAGAGCAATTTTCAATGTAACGCCTAGGACAACTAATAAGCCTCTCTTTCAAAAGCTCTCAATTTTAACTGTGCCCTGTCTTTACATTTTCGAGTTATGTGTTTTTGTAAAAAATAACTCAAGTTTATTTACTGCCAAAAGAGATTTCTGCAATTTTAATACGCGATATCCTAATAAACTTACTCTTCCTGCAATAAAAACAGATGTATGCAGCCGTAACAGCTACTCTATGACGGTGCGCATTTACAATCATCTACTGCAACATTTACATGATTTACCTCATAATAAGTTTAAGAACGAATTGTTTCGATGGTTAATGGCAAAATGTTTTTATTCGGTAAATGAATATTTAAATTGTAAAAATTCAACAATCTTTTAAAATATTTGCATGCTGTAAAATTTGACGGCAAATGTGCTGATCTAAACTTGTAACAACATCTCTGTATACCACATTTTCGCAAATAAATATTTTGTATTTGTATTTGACAGTCATATTGCGCAGGCACAGCCATAAGTAGTCGAGAATGCCGGTGAAAGGGAAGAGCGGTACTAGCAGATGTTGAATGATGAGAGTACTATATGTACTTTATATAATATACTGAAGATACTTATGGTATTTTGCAATTACTTATCATATAATACTCATCTATTACAAATTACTCTTTTACTTGATTTGATGTTGCCAGGTATTTTCGCTAGATGTAGCTTAGTACGGACAAGTCATGAAGTAGGAACTACAGCAGCTTCGCTTGATTCGTTTCGGTGAAGATGTGATAAGACACTATTTTAAAGTATATAAAGAAGCTAGTATAAAAATAAGCGCCTATCAACTTTTGACTGCACGAATAGCGTAGTCGATTCTGCATGTTTTTGTGTCCCTTGATTGTATGGTTGATTTGGATTTATTTCTAGAGCGGCAGTTGCCTTTCTACATAGAAAAAAATGTCCCTTACCTGTAAGATGTATTTCAAGGTTCTTGACGTTGCTAAGATCTGCGACATCTTCGCTCAACAGCGGTCTACTCACATTGAACAACGTGACAGCATCTACATAATGATCTTGAAATATGTCGTTCACACAACGGAGGATACTGGGTGAACAAGACGTCACTACGAACCAGATACGGTTTGTTGATGAATGGATTTCTGGTAAATCTGAGCAGGTAATACTTGGGCCCTGGAAGTTAGAAGATCTGTTATCAGTTAGATCATAAGGCAGTGATAGCGTAGTGCAGATACTAACAGACAGCTATGCAAACACTAACGACATTTAGGACGCACCTGAGAAAGTATCTTATAAGCGTGCCTTTGGTGGCATTAATCTTGATGCATCCATAATATAAGCAGCAAAATGTCGTTTCCTCATTTTCGTAGCCATTGTAACCGTATTTAGACGTATTAATATATAAAAGACAAAACTAAACAGTTTTAGCTTGTACTAGTATATTTGTTTGAATTTTTAAAGGAATTAATGTGTACAAATACTTATTTTCGATTATATCTACATACACATTGTTAATATATGTTAATCTAACCATCATAATTATATTAAATTTATATACTTAAGTAGGAATATTATTATAAAGTGTCTCATTACTAAAACACACGAACAAACACAGTATCACACAACCTATCACACATAGCATTCCAATCAGGAAAATATCGACATCCGCGAAATGCAGGTACCAGATGAAAACCAGCGTCCGGCGTCACCGCTAGACATTGAGCTGATCTGAGCACCTCAGACTGGTCGTGGGACACATAGTTTCATGTTTCCGTTAATCCTTGTGTAAAGTAGGTAAGTATTAATTATTGTATTGTACTATGACTTCCTGTGTCTTTACTGAATAAAGTATCATTAATTCATTCAGAGGATATCGGGTTCGGATCCACGGCGGGAACCACTGACTTTTCGAAAGTATGTAACTTGTTAATTAATGCTTGCCCCGTTCACTATCCCTTTGGGTTGCGGAAGTCAGACGGCAGGCGCTCTGTCAGGCAAAAACACGAAGCCAATAGCATCTATGGAGAGGGCCGGACATTTCGTTCGCCAGCGTGGTTTTGTAGGTAGCCCAAATTCTCTTATTGACTCATTCCTATTAAGACGTAAATTAGGAGAGGCTGATAGGACACAAGCCTAAGCCTTTAGCAGTCCAGAGCCTGCTAAGCCTTTAGCAGTGAACTGAGAAAGGCTATATGATTTAATAATAAGGCACGGGCGTTGCATGGAGGTTAAAATGTGCTTTACCGTATATTCTTTTGCTTGTCCGGGCTGATCTTTGCTCCGGCTTAGTCAGTTTTTATGGGTACTTTTAAACTAGAGAAGTAAGGGAGGAAGAAGATACAGAGAAGTTTGTAGAGCTACATATATGCTACTACACTTCGTCCACGGCGCAGCTCGTGTGGAACGCTTTTACCCCTTAGAGAAAGAATTTCCAGAAATTTTCTGTTAGCGCTCCTCTATACTCCCTAGGGAACATACACGCCAAACATCAATTTCTTGCGCACTGTTGTTTCGGATGTGTGTAGTCTGTCAGTCAGTCAAAAACCGAAGAATTTTATTTAAATTGACTGCTTTGTGATAGGTAGTGAATTCGAGAAACAGCCTCACCTTGCAAAGAACAGACACCTCCAAGTACGCATCATTTGAATTGTTTACTAACAAAGTTACTGTCGAATTGTCAATTTTACATGTATACTTGTTCTCTTGGACATCAAAGAGACAGTCGCAATGGGAAGGGCAGGACTTGCAATACGTGCCTTCCAGCAATAGCACCAGGATCAGGAGACTCGTTATGACTGCGGTTCCAGCGCCAACTCTGTAAGTTAACGTAATAATGGTTAAAATTATTAACACTAAGTTCTTGCTATTTCGTCCACTTGAATGTTATTTGTATAAAAACTCAGACCCTCTTTATTATCTGCCTTAGGGAGATGCATGCCAAATTACAGCTTCTTGTGCGCAATAGTTTTGGCTATGCTTAGAATATAACAGAGAGCGTATAGTGTTTTCTTAGTGAGCGCCTAGATATGTTGAAAAAGAAACTCACTTGTAACGGGTTCTGGTATTAAAACGCAGAAAAGGTTCTATATGCGTTTATTGCCGAGTATTGTCTCACTTCCCTTGCACGAGTATGACCGACCAACAACACGACACTGGCCTGAACACTAAGGGCTGCAGTCTCCCACGCTGTTCCCTCCGGTAGTGTGTAGGCAGGCTGCTCGAAAGCTGCGCGTAGCGGTAGACGGTGACAGCCTCTCTGTCGGCCCCCTTATATACCGGGCCCTCCATCAGAGTTCGTGTAGGCGAAGCTTGACCAAATATGGGCAAAACTTACGAGCGCGGACGATGGCCTTCCCTGATTGGCCGAGCGTATGGACGGTATTATGACGTACACTCGGTGGGTACCGGTCATACGTTACACACTGACTAAATTTCGTGAAACCCGCGCGAAAATAGTTCGGCGCCACGATGGTAATTAATAGAATTGTCTTTATGCTTAGATAGATATATAGAAAGGTATAATTATAAGAGAGGGCTACTCTCATCTATATCTAGTTGATATTTTGTCATATCTGGTTAGACCAGTAAGCGGACCTCGGGCTCCAAGGCGTGTGAGTCTTGGATGCAACCGGAATAACGCTAGGGCGATGATGATGAGAGGGTAACTTTCTACTCTGGTGAAAATACTATTAAACTGCTATTTAGAGGTTATCGGGTTCAAATCCATGCTGCGCATTACAGAATTTTCGAGGTTATGTGTGTATTAAATTATCGCTTGCCCCGTGCCTGAAAGAACATATTAAGCCGTCGCAGCCTGTCTCGGCTGTCATGAAGATCCTTGAGAATCGTCATAGGAAGGTAGAACCTTTGAGTATACTGACACCGGTCCAAGCCATGGAATTTTGCTAGCTCTTTGCGTTCCGGAGTTAGATGGCGCAGCGGTCGTCATGTGGCAAAGCTCTGTCATATCTGATTGAATCAGAAAGCAAACCCGGGACTCGAGGATAAAAACCCTTGGATGCACCTGGGTTAACCCTAAGAGGGAGTGAGAGAGCGGCGATCTGAGTCCAATTCCCGTCCTCTCTTACTGTCCTTACTACCTGTAGACAATGGAGGATTTAACTTTGGAAGGGTGTTCGTTTCGAGGAAAGGGGCGAGGGCTTGACCCAGAAAATTGGAAATGAAGGTGGGACAGAATTGGAAATGAAGGTGGTACAGAATTGGAAATGAAGGTGGTACAGAATTGGAAATGAAGGTGCTTTTAAGAGAAACATTAAAAAGGCCTTTGTCATGACACGGTTCAACTGCTTTGGGCTATCCTAGATTTCTTAAAATTTCTTAAATAAGACAACTCCCGTATTAGGACTAAATCCTGTGTCGCGGGGAACTATACAAACATACAATTAACGAGGACAATGAACACTCAGACTCGAAACAACAATTTATGGATCACACAAAGTGTTGTCTCGTGTGGGAATCGAACCCACAACACTCGGCGCAGTGTCAAGGTGCGAGGTGGCCGCTTAAACCACTACGCCAACCGTGCAGTCAGATTCGTTGCAGTCCGTTGGGAACGTATGTAATTTAAGTAACAAGAACTTCTGTTTTCAATACGGGTTTCTTTTGTTTGTTATTACTTTCGTCTCTTGCTATCATGAACTATTTTCCTGTTCGTTTGCTTTATACTTACACGTCATGGGGAAAATTTGCATTAATTGTAAAACGTAAACACATCTTCCTTATAATGAACTATTTAGGAGTAGACTAGCAGTAACAATCATGTTGTTTATAATAGGCTTGTTGAAAAAGTATCGATATATCGATGTATCGATATTTTCAATTCAATATATCGATATTTTTTGCCGATATATTTTAATTCGATATATCGATAAATCGATACAAAATTTGCAATATCTAAAATTGTATAAAAACGATATATTTTTTATCAATGTAACAGAAGTCGCTAGAATCCAAAACCCTAAATATAGTAAGAAAGCAAAAAGAAACTTTATTGTTTGTAAAAATTGTACTGTTGATTGCATGGCTGAATTCAGGCCGCTAGTCGAACGGCGCCGTTTTATTCAGTGTCTAGGTTTTTAATTGAGCGGCTGATTAAGCTAGTTGTCTGTGACAAATACCTATCTATCCATTTTATAAAATTAAGTACAGTTACTTAATTGCTTTACTACTAATATTGCGTATACTAGCCTTTGCCCCCGGCTCAGTAGCCGGGGGCAAAGGCTAGTACATACATATTTTCTCTTTCCTTATTGTCTGTCTGTATGAGCGCGATGAACTTTGATTAGGTACCACACGGATTATTTCACGGTTTTCGACTATTACTTATTACAGGAATCACAGTATATATTAAATATACTGTGATTCCTGAGGAAGGTTTAGATGTATCTATAATTCACGTGGTTAGAGCCGCGTCCGAAGATTTTATGTATAAAAAATACCTTTTAATATTATTGACTAGGCCTAAACTAAATACTACATTATTATTATTAGAAAACAGCCAATTGTTTAAAAATTCACCGATATATCGATGTATCGATATTTTTTCCTGTAGATATCGACGCCGATATTGATACTTTTATAAATATCGATACATCGATATATCGATATTTTTGTTCACTGCCGACATCCCTAGTTTATAAAATTGTTTTGCCGTTAGTTAGAGCCCAGTAAATAAATTAATGTAGGTACTATAAACGTGTCCTCTTATAAGTGCCTAAATTGTTTTTGTAGGATCAGTAATGAGCATTGAATCATTGATATTCTTTCAGCTGCAGTTTTACCGCGATATATAAAATCTTAATATATAAAATCCTTGCCTTACTGACTGACTGACAGACACGCTACAGCCGAAACTATTGGGCGCAGGAAGCTGAAATTTGGCATGTATGTTCCTTGGAGACCGTAGGGGTGCACTAACAAGGGATTTCGCGAAATTCCCACGGGATCGGCCAAAACGGGTAAATTAAAAAAAAATGCAGGCGTAGCTGCTGGCGTCCTCTAGTGCTTACATAAATATGTTGGTAACAAATATGTTGCTTGGATAGGCAGCGATAGTCTAGTGAAGAGCCTAACTACCTTCTAGAGGGTCTCAACTTAATTTTGTACGGAGGGCTACACTAAATTGCCGAAGTTAAGTGTTTTGTCACTTACTTGCGAAACGATGGAGAAAATCATCGTGAGCAATTCTTCATATCTGAGAGTTCTCTGCAATGTTGTCGTAAGACATATGAAGGCTCCTAACCCATATTTAGCCAGCGTGGTGAATTATAGCTGATGAAGATGATATAAAATGCCTTGTTTACATACATACATACTTAGACTCACGCCCGTTTCCCCGAAGGGGTAGGCAGAGGCATATTAAACGCCCACTTTTCGCCAGTGTTTTGATCCTACGTAATAGGTGGCGAGCCTATTGCCGCTTATCGGGATATTTTGTTTGCCAGAGCCTCGTCCGTTGATCGGCAGGTGCACCACTTGCAGGTGAGGTTGGCTTGGGACCCTAAGTTCTTGGTGGGAACACTATGCACCCTTGTTTACATATACGAACTATACATCTATAATGATTAATGTAATGTACTTAATCTAATAGGCAAGTAGCTCTTAGTAAGTAGAATATAACATTACGAAATTATTCACAAATATATGTGACATTCGTTTTCTTTTCATGGGATAGGGGGCAAACGAGCAGATGGATCACTTGATGTTATGCGATTACCGCCGCTCATGGATAACCCGGATAACCGCAACACCAGACGAGTAACAAAATTAAATGACATGTGTTTTCGTCCAGTTTGAGGAAATTAATAGATTCCTTCTATCAATAAATAAATAAATAATTTCCTTATACAGGCCGAAAAAGGAGCGCGATGAGGAACAAGGAAAAGGAGATTGTGACTCCGAGTACTCCGACGCTCTCACTCACCAAACGTGTGGTTGGGCACTTCTCCGGTTGAGCCAGCACAGTCTTGCTGAAATCAGCAAATCTCTACTACCTCTGACTGTAGTCTAAATATAACAGCTTTTTACACACATAGGGCTAGATCTAAACGGATCTCGGGCTAACTCCAGACTCCAAAGTGAGAGACTTAGATCGCAACTGCGATGATAGCGCTACAGAGATGATGATGAAGGCTTGGTCTAAGCTTCGAACTGTATAAGGTACATTGTTCATGTTAAAATTTGTTTTGTTTTGGTTTTGTTTTTTTGTTTTTCGTGTGAGCGTGTGGCCAACTCTGGTATCGGAGTTTTCAGACCTCCCGAAGGCTTCCGACATGGCCTAACGTTTCTTATCCTTAGACGTGAACCGCGACGGGACCGACAGCTTTACGTGCCCTCCGAAGCACGGTAGCGCCTGAGCGCTACATCTGAATGTAAATTCCACACTCGGTCACCCATCGAAGTGGTGACCTATGCAAGCGTTGCTTAACCTTCCCGATCTGTAACGAACAGCAAGCCAAGTCCTCGCTATGAGTGCTATTGTTACAATTAACTGTAATTTATTACTTAATAAAGTATTTATTTTTATTAAAACAGCGGCGATAGCCTAGTAGTGTACGTAATAGACTGCCAAAACGATGATCTCGGATTCGATGCCCAGGTACCCCAGGCACACCCCTCTGGCTCTTCGAAGTTACGTGTGTATTAAAATGTTAATTATCGCTCGCTTAATACTTTGCCCGGGCAATAGGCTCGCCTCCTAGTATATTGGGACCGAAACATAACTGGCGAAGTGTAGATGTGTAATAGACCTCTGCCTACCCCTAAAAATGGAATGGATAAAGGTATGATGTTATGTTATGTTGTTACTTTTTTAAAACAATTCGGTTAGCATGAGGTTTTAGTGTCGTAATTTCAAAATCACAAATGTTAACTTTCTCAATACAAACTTCGTTCAAATGCAAGTTTTGACATTAAGATTGAAATAGATACCGATTACCCAGCCTACCACATAAAAAAAAATGTTGAAATATAATAACGGGTATATAAAATAGGTAGGTACAGTCAGATACAGAAGTCCATTCAAAAATCGAACTAAATGGCTATATTTTTATCGAATTCATTAAATAGATGTTACTCAATATCTTGTAACATAATTAGACAAAGAATTAATAGAAACCATATAAATAATGATAGAAACAAATACCTAAATCGTACTATGCTTGTTAAATATTCATTTTTAAATGTCCATAATATAGTGTACAATAAAGTATTAAATAAATAAATTATTAATCAGTCTATATAAAATTCTTGCGTAACTGACTGACTGATAGACGACATACAATCAAAATTACTGCGTGCAAGAAGCTGAAATTTGGCATGTAGGTATGTTATTTGGGGAGTGTACAGAAGCACTTAAAGAGCATTTTTGGAAATTTCCACCCTAAATGGGTAAAATATGTGCACGCGGGAGTCGCCGGCAAGTTTAGCAATTTTAAATAACATAACTTAACTTCAGGCCTTTATCCCCGAAGAGGTAGTCAGAGTTGTATAACATACCTACACTTCGCCAGTTATGTTTCGGTCCCAATGTAATAGGGGGCGAGCCTATTGCCATGTATAACAAAGAGTATACAAATACTAATGTATAAAATCTAGCAATTTGTAGACTTAAAAGTTATAATCAAGGAGTTTAAATTCATAAAAGACTCAGCAAACATTTTGAAATGACTATTGACTTGTGTAGTTGACTGTACATAATGTTGAGAATAATTTGTATACAAAAAAGAAAACCTGTTTCAATAACACGTAGCAGATCGTGTGTTATAATGTCAATCACGATTTTAACATTATTACAACGACTGACATCTCTATGTCTTATTAGATACTACTAGTAGGCATAGAATTATATAATCTGTTTGATTACTATTATAAACGCTGAAGTTTGTAAAGACGTATTCATGGCGGGTTTTGAAGCAACTTTTAAGTAATATAGCTTATTTAAATATCAGTATAGTTCATAAGCTGTCTTTGTTCACGATTATCGACACTCTAGGTATATAGAGCCACGGCCGTGGGCAACTACCTTCATAGAAGGTATTTAAAAAAACGAGACCGGTGGGCGAGTCAGATTCGCCCACCGAGGGTTCCGTACAAATTAAGAGATTTCTGTATTTTTTATTTTTCGTTATAAATATTATTAATAGGAATTTATAAATGCGTCGTAAAACTAAATAAAATATGATTTGAAATGGCCACATCACATAGACAGAGGGACAACAAAGTGATCTTATAAGGGTTCCGTATTTTTCTAATTTCAAAGTCAAAGTCAAAATCATTTATTCATCTAGGTCACAAGGTGACGCTTATGAAAGTCAATTTTTTAAAGTAATTTACTTAATGCTTCTACATTTACAATTCAAAATACTGCCTCGTTCGCAAAGCAATAGGTAGAACCACGAGAAAGGACGGGGAATAAAACTCGTGGCCACTCTTTTTAATCGCCAGTGTTATGGTACATATTGTGTTTTTGTAAGGAGCTGCAACTGTTTCACATTGTAATTATTAGGTACTTGTAAATAGTAAATAGGAGCATACATAATACTGAAATACAATTAATGCAGTTACCAAATTAAGTGCTGCAGTAGCCTTCCAGTGTGAATCTTGTGTAACAGGAGCATCCACTTACGTCTTATAATGTAGGCAACTCGCGATCATAGGTACGGCACCCTCAAAAGCAGAAAACTGATTATAAGTAAAGAAATTAAAGAGTAATAAGTACCTACTAACCTTTTAGCCCTGTAAGCCATTATTGTATCTTTGTTTTTAAAGTCACATTAAACCAAATTTGTTGTAAAACTACACCAAACGAAATGTTTTGTAAAATCACAGCCGTCGCGTCGCGTTATTCCAATGATAGAAGCACAAACACTATGCGGTAAAGACATGGCACCTAAGTAGGTATTTTAGACATATTATCCTTATGAGCATTTGAAAATATTTGGTGCGTCATATTATTATAGGTTAAATAATATACCTAAGTGTTATAATAATGGGCATAGTCGTAGGTGCTAGGATGGGCAGAAAATGATATTTCATCAAGGTGTAGACAAGCACCCAATTTTAGAGTTCCGTAGTAAACTACAAGGAAACCTCACAGTTTCGTTATGTCCGTCCGACCGTCTCTCCTTCCGCGGGTTTACGCAAAAACTATAAGCACTAGAGAGCTAACCAGGCGGTACAAAACAGAACGATAAAAAAAAAATACCTTTTACTGGTAACTTTGCTGCCAAATTGAAATTTAACTGGGCCGATCACGTTAACCCTAAAGTCAAGGGCTAACAACCACAAGGTGGATGCCAAATAGCAGGTAACGGCAACGGGGAAGGCCTAGGAGGAGGATGGTGGGATGAATTATTAGACGTCTTTCGTAAGAATTGGCAAGAACTCGCGTGTGATTGCGAAAAGTGGAGGTTAGAGGGGAGGCCTTTGCCCAGCAGTGGAACATAAATTAGGCTATTAATAATAATAATACTGGTAGCTTTTATACACCTACATGACCTACTTGAGGCAGAATTATTTTTAATTTTCTAAAACATTTGATGTGGACCGTTCGGTAGGTATTTCAAAAAACCTAGAAGTTTACTTCAAACGTTTCTTTATTTAGGGATCTGTTTGTGAAATATTTAGGAAAATCCACCGATGGCAAAGAGTTTCTTCTAAACCGCAGTATTTAAGTATGAGTAAACTATGTTAACTATTCAAATTCAAATGTTTTATTGCTCTCCATATGTATTAGAAGTTGTACAAAGATAAGGTATAGACCAAACAAAGAGTTATACCCGATTTGTCATTGTTCCGATTTGTCATCAACAATTTTCTCCATACATCAATTTCCGATTCGTTATAAGAGCAAAATAAATAATTTAATATTTAAATTTTGAGTTCCGATTCGTCACCGGCATAAAATTTCACGTTGCAGGGTACCGTCAGAAACAAAAGTACCTATAAGAAAAAATTGGGGTCCAGTAATATTCCCTCGGACGTTATTTTGTCTCTTTCTAGAAAGAGTTAGAGATTAGTTAATATCATACAATTCATCGATATGGCGTAAATTGGTATATGTGAATATTTACCTATAAATAAATTAGTAAATAAATAATTCGTAAAATCATGACACCCCCTTCCGACGGCGCATTGCTATACTCCTGTAAGTTATGCGGTCCTAGTCCATGGTGAGCAGTTGCGTCACATGAGTAAATACTCATGTGGTTGCGTGGACACTCGTTGATTGGTATACTCTTGTGATTTATGCTATCCTGGTATTTTGGTTTTGGTCGTGCGCTGTTTGTTACTAATCGCGATTTTACCCGCGTCTGCAGTATCCGGATAAAATATAACCAACATATAAAAACAATATAAATTATAAATAAAAATTACAATATGGTAAAGCTTTTCTTGATGACAGTACTTTTAACAAAATAAAATACTGATGACGAATCGGAACAATGCAAAATAAAATATTTTGTGTGATGCCAAATTGGAACACGTTTTTAATAGATGACGAATCGGAACAATGACAAATCGGGTATAACTCAGACCAAATATGGCCCCTGTCGGGCACGGCAAAAAAGATAGAAGAGGAGAAAGGAGGAAGCCACTGTTGTTATTAAAATATTGAAAAGATATTGAACACAATTATTTTTAATTAATTAATTTTGTTTAAATATTAATAAATAATAATACTTAAATGGTAATCATTGTATAAATAAATAAATTATGAAAATTCGAATTTATTAGTCACTGTATTAATTAAATAATGTTAGTTTAGATTATAGTTTGTCATTTAGGTACTCATTTAAGTTATAATAGCTTTTCTTGAGCAGAAATTGTCGTAATTTAGTAATGAATATGTTGTATTTATTTTCGTCTCTTATAATATCTGGTAGTTTATTGTATATTTTTATACACATCACAAATGTACTGGTTGAGTGCATGTTTAGTCTCGAGATGGGTAAGTTTAGTCGGCTTCCGTGTCTTAATGTAATTTTCTTTTGTATGTCTTCTCTCTTGGTAAACAAATTTGGATATTTGCGAACAAATTTACATATTTCAGAAATGTATAGGCTGGGTAAAGTAAAGGTTCTTAATTCTTGAAAGTGAGGCTTGCAGCTTTTTATTTCATCTATGTTAACTATTATTCTAATAAGCTTTTTCTGGAGTGTATATAAGGTGGGTGCGTCTGTACTATTCCCCCATAATATGATCCCGTACTTTAACCAAGCGTAGGCATATGTGTAATATGTTGCCAAGGCAGTTTTGACATCTGTTGTTTTTTTTATCTCACGGAGTGCATATGAAAATTTAGACAGCTTTGCTCCTATCCTTTTAATATGCGACTTCCAGTTGATGTGTGAGTATATTTAATAGAGTAAGTAAAGTTATTAACTACCTCCAAGTAATGTCTTTTGTATGTGAAGTCTATGTTAATCGGTATTTTTGGCGGGGTAGAATGTCATTATTTTAGTTTTATTAAAATTAATTTCGAGATTATTTGCTGTCATCCAAGTTGATGTGGAGTTTAGTATGGTGTTTAATTTATCATTTAGATTAATATTATTGTTACAGGAGGTAAGTATGGAGATATCATCGGCGAATAATACACATGATTCGTCTATATTGTTTGGGAGATCGTTAATATATATTATAAATAAGAGACATCCTATGACGCTTCCTTGTGGGATAGAGGCATTTATTGGCTTGGTGTCTGATCGTATGAGTTCAATATTTTTTTCACCACAGCAGCTCAAACATGCCGCTTTTGCTGCGAGACAACAGTGAACAAAACGCGATTTTGATTCGAGCGTGAGGCAAAGTAGCTTTTTAATTTTTCAATCTTCAGTGCCACGAATTGACATTGTTCAGCCACAAATTTGAAACATTCGAATTTTACTGTGCTCTGTCTCTTTCACATGCATATAAAAAGTGAGTGAAAAAACAAACCCCTTCGAATTCGAAATTCGATTTTGGAATTCGACCTCAAAGAAAACACCTATTGCAACGCAAAAAAAAGATATTTGTAATAAAGAAATTACTTTTTTTTATATGTTATTGTTTACATGTTTAATTTATTATTGGATTTTAATAAAAATAAGTCTAATTAATAGTATAAAATTGGTATTTAACCAATACATTTTTATTTAGAATTACAACAATGATAGATTTGAAAAATAAACATCAGGGACGCGGTATTAAAACGCGATTTAAAAAAGTAGCGAGAATAAAAATTTCGCTGATGCTGATACAGTAGGTATAGCGGAACGTGTTAAATTATATTAATATATAAAATAATCTAAAAAGATGAGTGAAACTAGCGGTGATGACTGTACTTTAACACAAGAAGAGTTAAATCAACAAGTGATTATGCAGAATTCAATCTATTCCTGTTCATTTCTATGTCTCCTAAGTAATATGTGTTCTCACTGCTGAGGTGAAAAGTTATGTGTGCTACACGAGAGCAAAGTTTTTTGTATCTCGTGCTGTTGAGTGCCTCACCACGCTCAGGATTCTAACTTTGATTCACTCGCTACGCTCGTGAATCAATCATAGAATCCTTCGCTTGCTCGGGACTCAAAGTCAGCACTCGAAACAAAAAACAACTTTGCTCTCTTGTTGCACAAATAACTATTGTAACATTGATGTAGTATTCTATTTCCATTAATTGTTCTCTGTTTTGTAAATAAGATACAAACCAGTCATGACATTTCCCTCCGATTCCTATGTTGTAAAGTTTATCTAATAATATGTTGAACTGTACTTTATCGTAGGCTTTGGTCATATCTAGTAGCAAACCAACTGCATACTTTTTTGAGTCGATGATAGTTAGGGCTTCTTGAATGTATTTGTAAATTGCCAATATAGTTGAACGGTTTTGGCGAAATCCGTTTTGGCAGTCATTGAGTATATTGTACTTTTCACAAAATTCGTACACACGGTTGCACATAGCTTTCTCAAATATTTTTGAAGCAGTAGGTAATAATGCGATGGGGCGATAATTACTAGGGTCGGTTTTTGCGTGTTTTTTTATGAATCGGTTTTATAAGGGATTTTTTTAATAAATCAGGAAAGGTACCATCTTAAAACGATTGGTTTAGTAAAAGGTAGAATGGTAGGGTTAATTCATCAGCACATTTACGCAGTAAGATGGGTGGGAGTTCGTCGATACCGTGGCTCTTTTTGTTTTTTAAGTTTTTTATAATTATATTTACTTCGTACGGCTCTACCGGACTAAGAAAAATCGACATTTCTGTTTTGGAAAATATGGGCGTTGGCTTGTTACCTGATGGGTTCGTACAAGTCTGGCCTATTGAGGTAAAAAAGTTGTTAAAGATATTTGCAACTGTTTTGGGCTCTGAGGCTAGTCTGTCGTCCATTTGTAGGGTTAAGTTTCTCGTTTCATGTTTTAATTTTTAATGCTCCACATTGTTTTCGTTTTGTTACTTGAATTTGCTATTAAGTTTTTATAATGAATTCTTTTTGCTGTTAATATTAATGTTACTATGTTAATCTCAAAATCGGTCTGTGTGGAGAACCTTGGAGGCCTATGTCCAGTAGTGGAACAGGACGTCTCTAGGCTGACGCGATGAAACTAAGTTAAATAGTGACATACAAAATGAACTTTCGATAAAATATTATAATAGCTAGTTACGCTTTTCTAATTATCGAGTAATAGACAACTAACTTAAGCTTGAGTCCTGCTTTCCTTAGGTAACTGGGTAAGGGGTATTACGGAACCCGACATTGTTCGTGGCTGGACTTGCACTTGGCCGGTTTTCTAAGTAACCATTTCTGCCCGATCTCGTGGGAATTTCGGAAAAATCCTACATTGTATACCGCTACGCTCGCCAAGAAACATACATGCCAAATTTCAGCTTCCTGCGGTCTAGGTTGTTTTAAACTATGCGTTATCTGTTAGTCAGCCAGCAATTTCATATATTATATTATGTATCTACTTATACAGATCTATTGATTGCCACTCTCTAACACTACGGAAACTACCTACCGCCAAGAACCTTAGTTGCATAAAACTGTTAGAAAACTCACACTTTTCGTAACTATTATGGTAATACAATATTTAAGTGTCCATGTCAAGCTTTTTTACACAATTTCTGATATCGTCTAACAACTTGACATCCATTCGCAGCAATGGAATACCAATATTATGGTTACTAGTGTTTGCGTTACATTGCAGTTTATGGGGAAGAGTTTGATGGTATTCGAAGGTGTTGTAAATTTTTTATTTGTACTTATTTCATGCTTGTGTTCAAGAAGTTGTATGTAGCTAAATAATATCCACATTACTTCACTTTGGCTGCTGGTTGCCCTTTGAAAAGACGAGTTATTTACCATGTATTTATATGCCCACTTAGAACAGACTCAAGCAGATATGTATGTACCTATATAAGAATTATTAACGGGACTTAATCGCATTATGTGTATTTTGAGAGCTTTCTAATTTTTGCCCTGACGTTTCAATCGTCAAACTTTCTGAGTATTCGCTGCGAAAACTTGGCACCGACGTTAAGCCTCCCAGTAGGTAACACATTTGAATAATAATCTATTTTAAACTTTCGCGATTTGCGTCTCTCTCTGCGAAAAAATGTCTCTCCGCCACTACGCTCGGTGAAAGACGAGCGAAACGTCGGAAACAAATAGGTATTTATACCTCAATTAAGTAAATTGTACGCGATTAAGACCCGCTAATTTATTTTGTATCATTTGAATAATAACTTTTTATGGGTATAATATATGTTTTATAATATGTAAATATATTAAGTAATATTCATAATTATTCCGTTCAGTATTATACAGATCGCAAGACGCCGATGTACGCCTGTTTACTTGATCTCTCCAGGTCATTTGATCTTGTCTCGTATGATGTGCTCTGGAGGAAGATGGGAGACAGGGGTATACCTGCGGAAGTATGTAGGCTGTTCCAGATTGGTATGGTAACCAAACCAATAATGTGAAATGGGATGGTACATTCTCAGATCCGTATAGGTTAGAGTGCGGGGTAAGACAGGGGGGTCTAACGTCTCCCAGGCTCTTTAATTTATACATAGATGGCCTCATTACTGAACTCAGCAGCTCACGTGTCGGATGCAGTATTGATGGTCTTTTTATTAATAACATCAGTTATGCGAATGACATGGTGTTTCTAGGTCCATCGGTGGGAGCTATGAGAGAGCTAATTAAAATTTGTGAAGCCTACGCTGCCGCACATGGTTTAATATATAATGTGAAGAAGTGTGAGTACATGGTTTTTAAGGTCGGCGGCAAATGCCGCTAAGATGGGCCCGAGCTGTCAATGTACGGTTTGCCAATTAAAAGGGTGTCCAACTTTAAATATCTAGGGCATTTCCTTGCCGACGACCTTAAGGACAGTGCTGAGTAATATTTTGGCACGTAGATTTGCCCGGTGTACGGACCAAGTTAAAATTACACTCTTTCAGGCCTACTGCCAGAGTCTGTACACGAGCAATCTATGGGTCAACTGTACGAAAAGATCGCTGGACGCCCTGCGCATCTAATATAACAATGGTTTCAGGATGTTGCTGGGATTATCTCGTTATTGCAGTGCGTCGGAAATGTTTGCGCAAGCACGAACCGATGGCTTTTACGCTAATATACGTAAAAAGACAGCCTCGCTACTGAGAGGAGTGAGGGACAGTCCTAACAGCATCCTGAAAACAGTTACAGAGAATCTTCATTCCCCAATTTAAAAAAAGTTTGTCTCTAGGTTAATCTATACTAACAATAGGAAATAAGTTTCAAATTATATTACTAACAGTTTATGGATTTTAGTAGTCCGAAATAAAAGTCTTATAATATTATAGGTATAAATATGTTTGAAATATTTTGTAGACCTTTATAATGATTAACTACCAAATTTGATCATAGGACAGGTATGAAATAAATACGTTCTTGATCTGCGAAGGAGTCATGTGTAATTTCTTTCAATATATTTCGATTACATTTTATAATACAAATGATTATTGGACAACTTTGATGCATTCATGAATTTACGCATATAATTTAGCATATAATAAGCATATATTGCCGCTATAGCATGCGTAGTTCTAATTTGTTTATTCATAGTCGTTACATACTAATTATAAATGTACTAATTTGAATATATATTTTTTAATAAAATGTTACATTGTTCGTAGTCACGGACAGCCAAACTAATTGTGCTACATTTTGCAACAATTATAAGTATGTTGAACATTGTTAATGTGCTCGTAAGAATTGTAACAGTCCATTATTTTAGTATAAAACATTTTTCTTACGATAGCGTTTCTAAGACTAGAAAATGAAAGTGCGTACCACGGTTATTAACTTACCGTTAATTACTGGGCATTTCGACAGTTTCAACTATGGCTACAAGTTAGTAGTTATATTTTTCGACTACCTATTCAACTCTGACTGATCCGCTTACTTAGTTTAATCTGGATATATAAAATTTGCGAGAATTTGGTAGCGGCGATACCAACATACTGCCACGCAGAGAGTCTCGGGTTCTAATCCACGGCGCGCACCAATGACTCGTCGAAGCTATGTGCGTATTGGATTATAAATTATCGCTTGTCTCGTACCTCGGAGTGCACGTTAAGCCGTCGGTTCCGGCTGTCATGAAGATCTTTGACAGTCGTTATAGGGAGTCAGTACCGAATAAAACTGAAATTAATCTGAACCATGGAATAAAGCTATCCCTTTGGGTTGCGAAGGTCAGACAGGCAGTCGCTCTGTGGAAAAGCTAATATTCAGTTAAATCCGGTTAGACTAGAAACCCCAGGTTCTAACTGGGAAAACGCTAGGATAAGGAGGCCTGACTGACTGACATACAACGTTTAGTCGAAATTATGGGGCCTGTAAAGGGTTACCCCGAAATTCTCACGGGATCGCGTAGGAACGGTTAATTTGAAATAAAATACGCAGGCGTAGCTGGGGTCATCTTTTAGTAATATTAATTCAGCTTGCCAAATAAGATGGTTGCAGCTATAAAACTAGTTGTTTTTTGCTAAAATTTAATATAACTAAAACCTAATAAATCTAATTTTAGTGAAACATCGATTTCAAAATTTACGCAATTAAAAAGTTGCAAAAGCATTTATATTTAAGTAGTTAACCCGCCATTTGTGACCTGTATGTCTGTGAGACCGGGTGGATCGAAAAAGTCGAATAACTTTTATACCCCTTAACCAATTGGGTTGCATATTCGGGTACTCTCCTGATTTCGCGTACCCCACCGTCAGTACACCCCGCATCGGTGAGGCAGGCGCACGTTTTTGAGTTTTGGCGTCAACCCGGTGCGTTAGACCGGGGTCACAGATTACGTAAGTAAAATAGTCATAGTTAAATATGTTAATATTTTTTTTCATTTTTACTTTTTTTATAGTTCCTATTTTAATGAATTTGTAAGAAGCTGATTTAGTTAGAAAAAAATAATTTTGTTAAAAATTTTGATATTTTAGAAGAAAATTAAAAATAACTTGGTTATTTTTAATGTTTTAACTGTGTAAGCTTAAAGATAAATAAATTATAATTGAATAAGTTGAAACTCCATGCAGTAAAACCATTTAGGAAATCTCAATTTGAAAAACCTGGTCTATAAGACCGGCGTCACAAACCACGTAAGTCAAAGTGACGTCACAAATGGCGGGTTAAAGGCGCATGTGTTCTTGTTTAAAATATAATTATTGTTGTAAATGTTACGCAATTTGAAACTATTAGGTACCTATGCGGAGTTTTACTACATTTTTGTGCTACAACATTTAACTTGTGGCCATTGCCAAATCTCGGAAACGATGCATGCCATATAATTATTGCAGATATAAGTTCTCCTTCATGAATAATACGTGCATAAAACTTGTGAGGAAATTCATCTACGACTATTAATGTAGATAATTTTTTAAAATTAATTTTATAGTAATAGACGCCAAATGAGCAGACGGATCGCCTGATGGTAAGCAATTACCGCCGCCCATGGAAACAAGCAACACCACCGGAGTCATAAGTGCACTGCCGCCTCTTGGGATTGGGAAAAGGGATAGGAGGAGGAGTGGGATTAGGGAGAAGGAATAGGGGATGGGGCCTCCGGCACTCTCAATCACCGACTGAAACGTAATAGTTTAGGTACTGTTACTTTACGTCGATTTTCAGTGAGAGTGTACTTCCCCGGTCGAGTCGGCCGCATTTATGCTGAGATCAGCAAGGCTCTACTACCTGTTGAATACTAATATTATAAACTTGAAAAAGCTTTGTTTGTTTGCTTGAATGCGCTAGTCTCAGGAACTACTAATTCAATTTGAATAATATTTTTTATAGGATAGCCCATTTATCGAGAACGGCTATAGGGTATATAACATCACACTATAAGCGACGGGTGCGGAGCAGTGGCCTTAAATAAAGCGGATGTAACGGCGCTTTGTGGAGTTCCCACAAGAGAAAATCCTGTTTCGTGGAGGATTCTACAAACATTCAATAGGAAAATGCAAAAAATACTCGGACACGAAACGATAACTTATAAATAGATTACACTAAGCGTTGTCGTCGTCGTCGTCCGTGTGGTGACGGATTAAGAATACGGAATGTCACCACCCCATATGGGTGTCGTAAGACCCGACAGAGAGAGCATATTATGCAGAGAACGGCACTGTAAGATAAGGAAAACTTGATACAAACCCTATACCAACCCGTTTGGCCAGCGTAGTAGGCCAATTCCTCCTTTCAAAGGAGAGGCCTAGTCCAGCAGTGGACTGTTAAAGGCTGATGATGAAGCGTTGTCGCGTTTGAGGATCTGGTTTTTTAAACCACTACGTCATAAGTGCAGTCAAAAGCCACGAGATCGATGATTTAATGTCAAGCGGTGACATTTCTATTTTGAGTGGCGAAAAGCAAAAGTCGTGAACTATACTAGTTCAGCCGTCTCGATCGTTCTTGTGCTCAAGAGTTTACCATCCACTTATAATCATTTCACTTTGGTTAACAAAAATACCGTTGTCACTTATTTAGCGATAGACTAATGGAGATACTTATCAACAGACTGCCATGACTGCTATCAGGTTTGAATCCAAGGCGGGCACCGCTGACTTTTCGAAGTTATATGCGTAATAAATAGTTACTTATCACTTGCCCCGTGCCTCGGAGAACACGTTAAGAGACAGCTTAACGTGTTTTCCGAAAACTGACAGGTCATCAAGATATTTGGCAGTTTTTATGAAGTAACAGGATCCTAAAATAATCTGACACTGGTCTAAGGCATGGAATATCGCTAACCCTGCGGGTGCAGAGGTCAAACGCCAGTCGCTCTCTGTAAAAGCTAATATTCGGTTAGCGGACCTCGGGCTCAGGGCTTATAATCTTTTATACAAATGGGATAACGCGTTGCACGATGGTGATGACTGTCCCATTGACTGTCCCACTGCTGGACAAATTACTTATTCTATCAGGTTGTTAATAAATCAAAATACCGGTGGCCCTGACATAAAGTGAAAGCTACAACAGGGTTAAGAGAAGTAACCTTCGAATTTTAGTAATTTAATTGGGTAAGTGATTGTCTACCGGTTTTTGGTGAAATCTACTATGACTATGTGGATGCGAGGAAAACCTCTATTTACATACATGGTTGGTACACAGTGGGTATGACCACGACTCTAACTTGACATATTTTGTACCTATGTATTTCTGGATTTCTATCTGAATAATTTGCTTGTTTAGTCCTTTTAAGAATTTTTTTAAACTTAATTTTTTATATTTAGTTGGTATCGGCCGTAAGCAATCTAAAGATAAAGTACCTTCCTATAAGTTAAATGCCTAGCTATATAAACGAAACAGTTTACAGTTTACTAACCCGTAGAACCAAATATAAATATAGCCTTAGTGATTTCAATATCAATGGGCCGGCTCGACCGGGGAAGTATTACCCTCTTACAGAAAATCGACATAAAGTAACAGTACCTATACTGGTGTGTTTCTTTTCGGTGAGTGAGAGTGCCAGAGGCTCCATTATCTATTGTTTCTCCCTCATCCCACTCCTTCTCCTATTCCGTTCCCAGATAACAATATCAAGTTTGCAGCAAGTTTAAATCAAACTTTCTAGTTTCACTGTGACAAACTTGCATGAATTTTGTTTTTCAAATGTATTAATATATTTTTGCTCCTTCTGCTGTATCTAGGAGGTGCTCGGGCTCCTCCTGGTTACAGCAAGAGGTGCTCGACGACGAGCTGTTGTCGGACCACCAACCTGTGTTCGTCGTCATCAAAATCCTTTGGAAAATAAACTTCATGCAAGTTTGTGACAGTGAAACTAGAAAGTTTGATTTAAACTTGCTGTAAGTTTGTAAACTTGATATTGTTATCTGGGTTTCCTATCCCAAAACGGACAACGCACTTGTGATTCCTCTGGTGTTGCTAGTAACCATGTGCGGTAATGTGCTACCAACAGGCGATCCGTCTACTCGTTTGCAGCATATTACATAAAAAATAACTTCACCTGCGGCTCCGCGCGCCGGCCTGAACCCATCCAAACATTCCTCAGGAATCAACCCATCTCCTGTTGCAAACCGTACAAGAATCCGTTCGGTAGTTTTTGAGTTTATGGCGTTTACAAGAAAAGGTGACTATGTTAAAATATTTATTAGAGAACGTCCGTTGCCATGGCCGCATAACATACATACACAAACATGCATATACTCACGCCTTTTTCCCGTCGGGGTAGGCAGACACAACGGAACGCCATTTACTTCTATCCTTACAAACCTCACGTGCTTCCTCTACATTCATTACTCTTTTCATATATCGCCGTCCCCAGCGAATAATATCATAATCAACTATTGCGAGAGAAGTGCTTTTATGGGGAATTATTGTTCTAGAGGTACGATTACATCTTGTGAATTTTTTTCACGTGATTCGTACGATTACTTTTCGAGTTAGACATTTTGTAATGAATTTACCTGTACTATTCGTCTATAAATAAAACTATTTTTTGAGACGAATATCATAATAATGAATCAATACTGACCCCTTGAAGTTATCCTTTTTCCAGCAAACTGTAATTACTATTTTATTCGGGTACAATAAGTATAACTTATTTCGGTAAAGTATATTACCATTCCTTTTGCTATACATTATTATTTTTTACCAATTTACTGTTACCACAATATATTTTTTGAGCAATGATTAATATGGTAATAATAAGTTATCATTACAATCAACCTCGCTACTTTACAGACAAGACGATCGCAATTACATATTGCTGTATAGGACACTGTGAACAATTTAATTACTCGAATAAAATCGTATTGTTGCATTACGGTTTGAAAATTGTGTTTACATTTTGGTAATATGATTTTTCGATTATATCTTTATGGGTATAATCGAAATATTTTTTTAAGTTACATCTCTTTACACAACAAAAAATACCTATCTATTGGTATGTCAACAAGTTTGCTATGTAAAACTGTTATGAAGTTATAATCAAAAAACGGTTTTTTATTGTTCCTGTAAATTTAACTTTTTTTGATTACGATATTATTCGTTGGGGACGGCGATATGCTCGCCGGTTCCGGGTGCTTCGGACCTTTCCGGGCGCATAAAAATATAAAATTTAGTATCTAATAAAATCCTGTTTATGTATGTGTAAATTCTGCTTCTTTCGCCCGAGAGTTTTGGCTGTGCGTTGTCTGTTAGTCAGTCATAGGGGTTGCAATATCAGCCCACATTATCAATATCGGTATTTTCGATATTGAAAATGGCCAATATCGAAAAATTATTCCGGAATTCGATAATTTCGATACTAGAAATCAGACGAATCAAAAGCGATGAAAAACGGAAAATTAAAAAAAAAATATTAAGATCAAATAAGTAAATTTTAATTACCTGCTTTGGTGACAAAATTGTGTGGCCTATAACAAACTGGTAGTTATTAAACAATTCGAGTGCAAATGGATGAATCAACTTGAAAAATAAATTATTTAGACTGATATTATATTGATTTGCCCATTGTTAGGAAATTACTTTGAAGGTACTAACCTCCCGTTATGATAGACGTAAATGTTCAACTGGGACTGATAGCTTAACGTGCTCTCCGAGGTATGAGACAAGCTATAATTAACTATTAATTACGCACATAACTTCTATAACAATTTTAAATGAATTTCGAAAAGTCATTGGTGCGTGCCAGGATTCATACCCGAGACATTCCGTATTGCAGTCTGTTAAACCCGCCCCTGGGCTATCACAGCGTTGTAGAATCAATCAATCAGCCTATCGCAGTCCACTGCTAGAGTAGGCCTTGTACTCGTAGAAGCGACTGAGATATTATCACTAAAACTTATTGAACTTGAATAAAAAGTTATAAAAATACATTTTGGCAGGTAGGTAACTATTTTATATCAGGTAGATAAATCAAGAAGGCATGTCTATCATGAAATGTAATGAAACTATATAACAAAAAGTACTAGAACAGTTACGGATCAATATCGGTAGTTAATTACTGGTAAAATGGTAGCGACGAATACTCGCAATATTACCATATTTGGCGCGCCAGACGCACTCAACGCTATTGCGTCTTATTATTATTTATTGTTCTTAATACATTCGCATGCAGGGGTACAGGGCCGTGCCGACCCAATCCAGCGCCTGTGTGCGAAATCTATGAAGCGCCTGTGCAGTGGCTAGGCTAGCTTGGGTGACACCCGGAAGTTGGCGGATGATCTTTTTTTTTTTAGTCGATACCTAACAATTCCGGGCTAACTCTTTCTCTTTTTCTTTTAAAATATTTTCTTATAAGTAGGTAACTGTTATAATTAACGCATATCTCGCCGCGCGGCGCCCCTGTCACCCTGGCGCCTGTGTGCGCCGCGCACATTGCACATAGGGACGGTTCGGCCCTGCACGGGTAATAGCGCGCCTCGAATAATTGATTTTGAAAAAGTAATATAAATTAAATTCATTGGTAATGACTATTTGAAGCGATGTCGTGAATATCGAAAATCCCGGTTTTTACAAATCTAATATCGATATTTTCTGGCACAATATTTTGTCCGATATTTTCATTATTCGATATTCCGATATTCATGCCCTAGTCAGTCACTAAAGCATGAATTTTGTATATATAATAATATAATAATTTGTATATATAATATTGTATATATACAGCTAGATAAATACACTATTCTATAAAAGAGTACTCCTGCACTAGCACTGAAGAAGAACAAATATTCGACCAGACCCGAACAACAAATGTGGATCACACAAAGAGTTGCTACGTAACAAGATGGAAAACCACAATACTGCGTGCAGTGTTTAGCGGCGAAGCGACCGCCTAAACTAAAATCTTAACGTGTAGTTAAAAATATTGAATTTTTTGGACAGACCTTGTTGCCTTGCGTTACACCGTAATACAAATGACGCAAGAGAAGGTTTACGGCGGTGTGTGTGATACCCTTCCTTTCCGACTAATACTTATAAGCTGCGTAATATGAGGCATATGTTTTAGTCATAATGTATTTAGTGCTGTTGTTGTGCACGTTGTGGTGCGTTTACGCGTTTTCTACGCGGCGGTTACGCGGGCATAAGTTACCGCCTGCGTACCCAGGCGCGTTGCCTGTGATTGGGCACTCGCATCTATTACTGAGTGCATGGTGGTATAAAGGTAATATTAGTTTTTATATTACTAAAGTGAATGAAGCAAGAGATATGTCAGGTTCGTTCCTAATGGCGTTCCATAGTCTCTGTCTACCACTTCAGGAAACAGGCGTGAGTCTATGTACCTATGAGTATATAATTATTACAACGATAATCTAGGGGACCAACAGATTGCCAGGCAGAGGGTATCGGGTTCAAATCCACGGCGCTCACAAATGTGCTTTTCGGAGTTATATGCGTATTGAATTGTCAATTATTGCTTGTCCCGTCCCTCGGAGTACACATTCCGTTGTTAATTTGTTATAGGGTGTCAATACCTCAGAATAAGCTGGCAGTAATCTAAACCATGGAATATTGCTATCACTTTGGGTTAAGGAGGTCAAACAAGCAGTAATTAATTTGGTCTACGTAGGTCGCGATTACCGTTGACATTTTTTTAAACACTGCTGTCGCACCATTTTAATTAATCGAACATTCGCAAGATTATACGCTGGCCTAAAAGAGTTTCGGTTCAATCGTTGCAGGTTCAATTCCTGCTCAAGTCAAACATTTGTGTGCGTGAGCATGGCGTGAACAGTAGGTACTATAGAACTAACAGTACAGTTCAGCTATGTTTATATGATGTGTATGTAATTACAGAATAAAGTTAATATTTATACCTATGTGTATCCATAGTCTAGCAGTTTGGGACTAGATTTTATTGTGTGTATATTGTAGAATTCGATCCAAATATAACGATAAAATTCAAGTGTCTGTCTGTGAATTTAAAATAGCTATGTTTTTTCAAGCACTTATACACCACTGATAACCAGTCAAAAACAAAGTTTTTAAGTTTTTTGTCTGTCTGTCTTTCTGTTATTCCGGTTCAACCAAAAATCGGTTCAGCCATTCCAGAGGTTACCTATCTCTGGAATGGCTGAACTAATCTTCATTGAACTTTCAGTGGAAGATGCCTCTATGTTAAAATTTGCCCCATTATTAAAAGCTGCAAATTCACCACTTTTTGGAGAGCATGTACGCCCCTTTTTAAGGGGCGAATGGAGAAAATAATTATTGAATCATTTTAGAAGGGCTTAATCATTTTACTTCCATATTAGTACGCTAGCACATTTTACTGATAATAAGCACCTACGCACTATGCAACCGCAAGTCTTGCGGTTAACCGGACGCCCGCATTCCGACATTTCCGACTAACCGTATGGTGCGTAACTGCGTAGGAACTAAATAATTAGATCAAGTGCGAGTCAAACTCGCTCATGAACGGTTACGTAGTAGGGTGGGGTGATCCACTTAACATACTTACCCATAATCTTCACCTTACCAAATATCACTATCACTTTTTCGCCACCAACGACGTATGAACGACAAAGTTATATTTGCGGTTTTTTTATATGTGATATATCTTAAAAACTGCTTACTACAGCTCATTAAAAAAAATCGATGAAAGTTTCAATAACGATCTACAGGATAATTATATTTGTTTTAGATTTGTATCTTTCTTATTTTAAAGATTAGAGGTCGTGGACACACATTTTTCCTCTTTGAAATCGACTACCTTTCAAAAAATTTACTTTAAAACAAATGGTTTTAGGAACCTTAATGTATTTTTAAATAACTATTTATAGACACCTCGCATGGGTTTAACTGATCAAAAACAAAAACAATTCATATCCATATACATAGAGGGCCTCTTTATTTTTCATTATCTCTGTCTGTCATCTGTCTCATCTTTGTTTTAAAATCGTAAAGTGATTTAAAGAATACAGTTACCTACCAAGATTTAACTGGATAGTCGTTATTACTTTTGGAATAAAGTGGCTGTGACTTTCGGACGGAAACACAGAGAGACATAGTGAGTCAATAAATTTTCCGTTATTCGCCATTTGGCTAGGGAACTTCAAAAATCACCGTCTGACGAATATTTGGAGTGTAAAAATCGTCAGTTTATTGGGTAAAGTAACTAATACATCAGTCACTTTGATACACCGACTGTGGTTCAGCCTAGGACCAAGAATCAAATGGACTCGACATTTGCGTACACCCGTAAAGGACGGACATAGAGTACATCCTGAGTTGGTGTTACCAGATGTTGTAAATGTTTACCCTACAATTCTACGAAGTACATATTAACTTTTAAGTAACATTGTATCAAACCTGAATTATAATAATAATATTCTACCACATTCACACAACACCATCTAGTCTCAAACTAAGCAGAGCTTGTACTATGGGTACTAGATAATGGATAAACATACTTATATACTTTTTTTTTTTTGTAAATTCATACATATTATACATTGAAACACCCAGACCAAGACAAACATCCATGTTCATGCACACAAATGTTTGACTTGTGTGGGAATCGAACCCGCGACCTTCGGCGTAGCAGTCGTTTACACACCCGCTGCGCCAACCGGTCGTTTCGGAATTGAATACCTTACATCTGAGACCGCGTTCTCCTATAATTTTTAATCTATTTGGTATTTCGATGACTTTATGAGCTAACTCGAGAAGTTCCATCTATATCCGTTTAGGTAATTTTGCAACGAATAGTAACAAACATCTATATAATATAATTTACAGCCCAATAAAAAAATAAAAATATAGCTTACCTTACAAGGAGGTTTAAATCCATCCATAAGGTGTGCGATACGTATTTTTTATACTTAATATTATTATGTATAACAAAAGTGTCGAATATGTGGGACTGACTTCACTCGCCAAATAAACACGAGGCTCAGAGTTATATATCTTTTATTATATTATTTTTTGACACCCAACTTTACTATCCTTTGAACAAAATTAATTTTGTATACAAATTTCTTATTTTCTCTTCTTTATCATTCGAGAATGATTTCAAATAAGTAGCTATTGCGGGGAGTTTCCTAAAACACTTTTGTTCAAAGTTTTTAGAGCATACTCTTGCATATTTATTCGAATTCCAGTTTTCTCCTCCTGTTGCACGTATCCACAATTATTTTTGGATCGTGCAGTCCTTTGGGAATCTATAAACAAATAATTTCATTACTACAAAGAATCGGAAAACAAATTAAATAATTAATCTTAGGTTCATATGAAACTGAGTAACGGCAAATTACCCAAAATTTGGGTAATTTCCCAAACGCTTCAGTGGTATCCCTAAAAAACATTTAACGCTGTAAAATTAAAAAGTATCGATGACTTTTGGCTAGCTCAACATTCAACGACCTATTGAATTCGATTGTGTAATACTAAAATCGCGGTGATAATAAAATAGCATTTTTTGGTTTATTGATGTAATTTAGAAATTATTTCCTTATGTAATGATACGCTATTTGTATCATTCTATCAATATTTTCATGTCTAAAATATCGTACTTACGAATAAATGGTTATGTTCTCACATTTCCGCTCACTATGGCTTTCACAGCCTAAAATGTAACAAATCACCATAATAGATCTGAACCAATGATATTTTCACTAAGCTGACACAATTAATAACAATAATAACACAATTTTTCGCGGATTTTATCGAGAGCTCAAACGTTTTTTAGTTTTCGTTTTTTTTGTTGGTCACAACTGAATATTGTGACCAACAAAAAAAAACGAAAACTCTGACAAAGACAAAAAATGCTATCTTTGTCTCTTTTACTCTGATGTATTTCTGTATGTCATTATCTCGGTCTGTCACGGTATAACTATTTGCTTGTCAAATCCATAGAGATACATCATCCTAGGGTTCAGCATCTTTATGACGCTGGCTGACGGTTATGATTTATGACCACCATTAAACACATGACTAACGATATTTTTTTTATTATTCTATAAGCTCAACATTATAGTTGTGTAATTTCATAAGGTTTAAAATAACTTTATAATTTGGATTTTTGTATACTTCACATAACCGCCTGACGTCTAATCCCCCAATATACAAGACAGCTGGCTATTATTTTGCCATGACAAATTATACAAACAACCGTCTTATAAAGTTTGGCACGGTATAAAATACTCAAACAAAAATTATTTCGTCTTCTTTCACATGCTGTAACTTTTAGCTCCGCCGCGCACGCGTGGTTTGACGCACATAATTATTATTGCTGATTATTCTGATACTCAAGTGAATTTCATTCGGTATAAAATTCTTTAGAGAATTTAGCGCCACCTCTCGAACTATTATGATCTATGCTATAGGTAATTAATCAAAATAGTAGGTACGGTTAGACAAAACATACTTTTGCTGTTTATAAAAGTTTGGATGCTGAGTTAGAAATATTGCTCTCAGTGTTAGTATAGTATTCATACATATTTGTTTCCAACGTTTCGACCGTCTTGCACCGATCGTAGTCGCGAAGAGAATGAATTAAAATTGATTAAACATATTTATTGGAACATTTGTTTTATTTACAAATAGGGATTTTCTACTACTTAATCAACGAATAAAAATCTCGACCAACCAGTGTGTCGCGACCCATAGTTTGGGAAAGGCTGCTCTAGTTTAACATACAAAAAATATGTTTTTAAGGTTATTTTACCCACCGTACTTTTACTAATAGGGCTATATAGGGTTATATATAGGGGTGCATAGGGTTCCCACCAAGAACTTAGGGTCCCAAGTCAACCTCACCTGCAAGTGGTGCACCTGCCGAACAACGGACGAGGCTCTGGCAAACAAAATATCCCGGTAAGCGGCAATAGGCTCGCCACCTATTACGTGGGATCAAAACACTGGCGAAAAGTGGGCGTTTAATATGCCTCTGCCCACCCCTTCGGGGAGACAGGCGTGAGTCTATGTATGTATGTATGTACGTACTGTTACCAACAGAGGGTTATACGCATCGTAAGGGCCGTATGGGTACCGTGTTATTTCATTTGATTTCGAATGGGCACAAATTCCTAAAAGGGGGTGAATGTCAAGATTCGCCCGTATTCGGCGTATAGGCTTGCAGCCGTTTGGCGCTGTTGTCGATATACCGAAAATAACGCGGGAGACCCAGCGGGAAACAGTTAGTATAAAACAAAATACACGCAAAATTTTACAAATTATATACCTACCTAAATCTCATATATCACTCTGTCTATTGGTGAAAATTGCATAAATTTCGTAATTCGAAAAATTAACTAATGATGTACGAAAAGCATCATGTTGAAGTGTTAAAATCATCCTCCTACCGTAATCCTAGCGCAATTCGGGGTCCGTTTACTAGTTTACCGAATAACTAACTGATTTTAATTAAATAAAATTAGCTTTTCCATGAAGCGACTGCCTGTGTCTGACCTACATCTACATTATAAGACGTACCTAAATGGATGCTCCTGTTACACAATATTCACATTAGAAGGCTAACTACAGCACTTAATTTAGTAACTGCATTAATTGCTTAAGTATTATGTCTGTAACTAATTACTTAAGTACAATGTGTAACAGTTGCAGCTCCGTACAAGAATAAAAATATGTACCATAATATTGGCGATTTAAAAGAGTGGCCATGAGTTTTATTGCCCGTTCTTTCTGGTGGTTCTACCTATTGCTTTGCGAACGAGGCAGTAAATGTAGAAGCATTAAGTTATTTAATTTTAAAATTGACGTGCATAAGCGTCACCTTGTGACCTAGATGTATAAATGATTTCGACTTTGACTTTAACCTCCGCAACCCAAAGGAATAGCGATATTCCCTGGCATAGACAAGTGTCAGTTTATTCAGAGGTTTTGACGACGACTCTTATAGATCTTCAGGAGAACCAGAACCGATAGCTTAACGTGCTCCCTGAAGCACAGGACAAGCTATAATTAACAATTCAATACGCACATAACATTGAACAGTTGTAGTAGTTTAAGCAGCAGCATCGCCGCTTGACACTGCGCCGAGTGTTGCGGGTTCGATCCCCACACGAAACAACACTTTGTGCGACTGCGATCCATAAATTGTTGTTTCGAGTCTGGGTGTTCACTGTGTCCGTAGGTTGTATGTTTGTAAAGTCCCCCGCGACACAGGATTTATACTAGTGCGGGAGTTGTCTTTGAAAAAAAGAAAAGAAAGAATTTTTCTTTCTTATGTGATACCACAAACTGTTGGTATCTCCACTAAGCTATCTCTGTACAAAGTATTATTGTGTTGTTTTTATATTTCAGATCTTCATGGATTCTTTAACTCGATGGCTGATTTCTGTTTAAAATCGGGAGGCGTCACATATGGGTCCTTTGCCGGTAAAATTTACTATGGTAAGTGATGCAACTTCTTGAAAACTTATCATCATCATTATCAGCCCTGTTTACTGTCCCACTGCTGGGCTGATGATGATACTGTGTTGTTTTGCCCTATTAAGGGACGAGTGGATACATACTGAAGTAAGCCACTTTGGGGAGAGTATGGATTGGCACATTAAAGGTTTGTAGGAAGTCAAGAAACAGCGCGCGGGAAAAAGCAGAAGGTTCTCCCGTGATTCGGTCTGTACGCCAATAGGTAGAGGTAGGACCAGGATAGTGGGAATATGTCCCACTGCTTGGAAGTTATTTATTTATTTATTTATTTCCACAGTACAATAATCATTACACGTTTATTACCTAATGCGATAATGTAGACAACTATTTTACCTACTGACTAAAGTTAAAGTTACAAAATAATAATTTCACTAACAAACATTTCCTATTCTAATAAACAAACCCCATATCCTATGTCACAGGAGGGCCATAACTTATAAAAAACAAAGCTTCTATTGTGAACTCACCCAGAGTACAACAAAACAGGTCAATGTTTTCAGCTATATCGTTTAAGATACGAAGAGCGCGCGTAAACGGCGCTTCGTTTACCAGATTTGTGGGACCGCGCGGCATGGCAAGCAACCGCGGCCGCCGCCGCCACACGTATATGTCCGGAACACACATGCACACTTGTTGCAATATGCTGGGATTGTCTATTTTCCCCCTAATCACTTTAAATATATACAATACTAGTGCAAAATTGCTGGCACGGGTCTCTTCTCACTATGAGAAGGAGGCCATTAGTTCACCACGCTGGCCTAGTGCGGATTGGCAGACGTCACATGTCTTCCGAGAACATTATGGAGAATTCTCAAACATGCAGGTGTCCTCACGATGTTTTCCTTCACCCTTAAGCAAGCGATAAATAATAATTTAATACGCACTTAACTTCGAAAAGTTATAGGTGCGTGCCGTGCATACGACCCCGAGACCCTCGGTCCGTCGGTCTCTTCACTCGGCTAAGGCTGACATTGAACGCTGGCCGACTTTCCATAAACAATAACAGCACATAGGGTAGGCTTAAGCAGTGTTAGCCGACGCACATGAGGGCGAAGCCGCAGGTGGTCTCATTACATAATTAAATTAGCATAAAACAATCATTCAATATAATTTTGTAAACATAAGTGTATAAAAAACAAGGTCACATCCGCAGCCACGCCCTAACATACTTAATTTTAGGATTCCGTAGTTGCCTACAAGAAACCCTTATCGTGTCGCCATGTCCGTCTGTCCGTAGCTCTAGCGAACTAAAATTTGACACAATTAGTGTCTACACACACTATGTCGAAGGTACGCGACCGAGGTTTCGCGGCTGTGTTTACATTCCTATGTAATCGGCTCATATGACACACCATAAGTGCCGAACTTCTCGTGCTCGTGCTACAAACTACGCTTGTGCTCTACTACTAGAAAAGTTGCCGCTGAACTTACGCCCGACCCAAGTAAGCTGTACGCTATATCGCAACAAAATTTCGGTATAATGTGTAGTCGTGAGTAATTCAAATAGCATTGCAGGCGTAATCATTCCGAACTTCGGTCGCGTACCTTCGGGATAGTGTGTTTAGACACTTAGACGCTGCGGACAAAACATTATAGGAAAAAGTACAGATTTATACGGGTTGTTCCCATACACCTAAATGGGCAAGTGATATTCTTATTTCTCTTTGACATGGTGTGGGGTAGAAGTTCTTTTAAAAACATTGTAGTCGTCCCGTCCCCCTATCTTCTAAACAGTAATATTTGACTGTGTGTAAACTATGTTTTATAGTGATAACATGATGAACTTTCAATGGAAATTACAGCGGCGTATTGGGCTTTACTTATTTACTTATTAACGAGTACCTACTAAGCAAATAATTTTACTTTGCTAGTGATAGAATTAATATTGTGATCGAGTCCTTTTATCCTTAAGACACTAAGTACCTTCTACTGTTGCACCGACCTTAAATATTGCTGCTGTCGAAAAAAAAAATTATAACTTATTGCTGTCATATAATTAACTAGACGATGCCCGCAGTTACACCCGCGTTAGTTAAGGCTACTGCTCTGCTCCCGTCGCTCATAGCGTGATGTTATATAGCCTTCCTCGATAAATGGACTATCTAACACTGAAATAATTTTTCAAATCGGAGCAGTAGTTCCTGAGATTAGCGCGTTCAACCGAACAAAGAAACAAACAAACTCTTCAGCTTTATATATTAGTAAAAGATATAAGATTAAACTACTCTATGAGAGCAAAAAAACAGATATGCTTCATAATGCTACAATTAACTTCGCCTCTGGTACACTCTTACCCATTCTTCTGTAGAAAGCTTCATGACTGTAAGCCCTCCCCATCGCACTCAATTGGGACCGTTTAAGACATGGCAGCATTGCTACATCTTATGGCTATTCTTAGCTTTGGTGCCAAATACGTACATTCTTCAGATCTCCAAAGGCTTCGTCTCGTCTACTTTAATTTCGGTTACTTTCGCTACTAGCGCTCGCCGTCCGCACTCCGCAGGCACTAAAACGGCCGCAGAGGATAGGGAGGACGGCAACCTGATAACACCGTATCTCCTCTTCCTCTGCGGTCGCACACCTGTCTATATACGATGCAATAAATGGTGCGCCTCCATTTGGCCGCGGGAGATAGGGCGCGCGGCAAAGCAACACCGACACGCCTTTCCTCCCGCGACCGCGCCCGACTGCGAGGGACAGAAAGAACTGTCCCCCGCACCCGCACCTTTGGACGCATCCTGCGCGGGCCTCCATCAAGCCCACGCGGAGCGTCCACTCCCGGGATCTCGCTTAGCTTTACCGTGGGTGCCTTAACCACGGTTACTGAGCCCCCACCACGACAAGGTGGATATCCCACAGGGGAGTGGGACCGAAACCTACCTGCGAAGTGTGGGTGTGTAAAACATCTCTGCCTACCCCTTTGGGGATAAAGGCGTGAAGTTATTACTATATGTTTTTTTTAGGTGTGGTAGATCCGGAAGATGCAGCTACCGTCAGCAACTCGCTGCTACAGAGGCATCCATTTGTGAAATTCGCTGAACCAGTGTTAGGTCAATTGATAACAGGACATGGCAAGTATTGCGTTTTTATTTTAAGTAACTATCAAGGTTTTTGTTCCCGCAGCTACACCCACACTATTTACGGAATCTCGACAACAGCTCCTCTTACTGGGTCAACTATAGCATATGTAGCCCTACGAAGTCTTAACTCCCAGTGAAAGTCCCATTAAAATCAATCAAGCCATTCTTGAGATTACTTCGGACAAGCAGAACGAGAGACAGGCGAAAAATTTAAATAAAGTTTGTTTATGACTTGGTATTGAGTAGAACATAGTGTATGTATGTAGATGACGATCACGTCGGGGTGACCAATGTAGGGGTATATAAATTAACTACTACCTAACTGTATGGGTGCGGGGAGACGACTGATGCACCGCGTGCATACAATATTACGCCTTGTAAATAATTATATACCTCAGCGTCAGCGTCAGCAGCCGCTACAGCATAAATTTGTAGAATGACTGACTTGTTACAGGCGAAAAATACAAATTACACCGTAGGCTGTTGAATCCTGCGTTCAGTGCGCCCGCAGTGAATGCCTTCCTTGGCGTTTTCAACGAACAGAATAGACGAATGACTGATCATCTGGACAGCCTAGTGGGAAAGGGCCCAGTAGATACTATTATGATCTTCAGAAGTCTTACGCTCAGTGCTACGTGCGGTAAGTGGATTCACTTAGATAAATGATTTGGATCACTGCACTCTACTAGATACCGCCTTATCTATGAAACAATAAATCTACAGGTAGTAGAGCCTCGCTGATTTCAGCATGAATGGGCCGGCTCGACCGGGGAAGTACTACCCGCTCACAGAAAATCGACGTAAAGTAACGGTACCTAAACTGTTGCGTTTCGTTCGGTGAGTCAGAGTGCCGGAGGCCCTATCCCCTATTCTTTCTCACTCATCCCACTCCTCATCCTATCCGCATTCCCAACCCCAAGGGGCGGCAACGCACTTGTGACTCCTGTGGTGTTGCTTGTGTCCATGGGCGGCAGTAATTGCTTACCATCAGGCAATCCGTCTGCTCGTTTGCCGCCTATTAACATAAAAAAAACAATACATTCGTAACGCGGCAACTCATTCATTCAGTGTGCGTCACAGTTCGTCTGTCCTACACTCGTTCGTGTAGCGTTCCCCATTTTACAAGTTCATCGACGCTGTTTAGTAGAGCGCAGTGATTCCAGTCATTTATCTAAGTGTATTGATTTGTATGTGTTGATGTGTAGCTAGGTTCTCCGGAACTATACCTAATACTTTGATGACAAAGTTCCGTTTCGCTCCTCTCATCCTCGCTGCAATGGATAGATAGCTAGGAGTGATTCGTAACAGGTTAATTCGCATATCTGTTCTTTCTGTTTCTGTTACTGTTCCACGTAAATAATAGTTTCAAATACGAGTTACAAAATAACCTGTTATTTCATAATAGCCGTGTGGTTGATGGCATAGAATACAAGTGTCACCACCCCCTATCTTCCCGTGGGTGTCGTAAGAGGCGACTAAGGGAAAACACGATGCGAATACCATCTTTGCGTAGAGACGGAAAACTCGACATCAAACCCTATACGACTGCCTCGTTGGTCTCGCGACATAAATGTGCGCGTGGGATCAGGAGGTCCCGGGTTCGATTCCTGGGTCGGGCAGTGTTATTGGGTTTTTCTGTCACGAAATTCTCAGTAGCAGCACGGAGTCTGGAAATGTGCCCGGTACGGCAATAGGCTCGCCCCTTATTACGTGGGACTAAGGTATATCTGGCGAAAAGTGGGTGTAGAAATACACCTCTGCCTACCTCTTCGGGGTTATAGGCGTGAGACTATGTATCTATGTATGTATTCATACTAGGTATGTGTGATTTGTGATACTTATTATCTTAAATAACAAGTGTAATATCCTTTATAATATCCGTCACAAAGTCATTTCAAAATATTTTCTTATCATTTTAGCCACTGTCTTTGGAGATTGTGAAGTAAAAGACAAGGATTTTATTCATAAATACGTCACAGCCTTAGAGTCACTATTGTTATGTGTTCAGGAGAGGGTCGCAAAAGTCTGGTTACATAATGATACTATATTTAATTTCTCAACCCTCAAGAAGAAACAGGACAGAACATCTGAATATTTAAACAAGATTACTAACGAGGTAAGTTTTTTTAAATTGTTAATAACGTGTCAAATTGTATTTCTTGAGAAAAGACAATTCGCGCACTAGAACTTAATCCTGTGTCGCGGGGTGTTGACAAACATACACAATGAACGGCCAGTCTCGGAACAATCATTTATGAATCACACAAAGTATTGTCTTGTGTGGGGATCGAACCCATAGCACACGGCGTGGTGACAAGCTGCGAGGCGGTCGCTTCAACCACTGCGCCAATCGTGCAGTCAAATTGAATGCTCTTATGGCCCGGCTACACGCTCCGTCTTGCCTGCGCAGTCCGGTTTGTGCAGTCATGACTGTGCAAAAAGACGGAACACACTGTAGTGGCTAATGGCCCGGCTACACGCTCCGTCTTGCCTGCGATCACGCCTGTACAAACCTGTTTGAGCAGGTAAGTACAATCTCGAAAATAATTACGTTGGACTGTTGCGCGGCTTTAATAACCGGGCACACGTTCAAGTAAAATCGTGCAATTAAAGTTTGCGCAGTCCAAATCTTCAGCATGTCGACGATCGCACAAGCCGCGCTTTTAGAACTGCGCGCGCTACCGTCTTACCGTCCACACGCGCGCGCTTACCTGCGCAAACAGGTTTGTACAGGCATGATCGCAGGCAAGACGGAGCGTGTAGCCGGGCCATTACCTGAATTAAACAGTGCATGTAAGAGCATTCAAAATGTTGTCATCCAATGATAATTTTAATTTATTTCAGGTAATACAAAGAAAAAAGATGGATTTGAAGAACAGTGTCCACTCTGGCAGTCTTTCTGAATCAGGTGAAATTAATTAATAAATATAATTTTACAGTGATTTGCAATAAATCATATACGATAAGTATTTGTCATGATAATATAATTTCATTGAGTAGAACTGTAGAAATTAGAAAACGCTACGAACCAAGGAGCTTTATGCTTTAAGACTGAAATGATTCATTATCATCATGATAAGGCCCATGGGCCAAGGGGCAGCAGCTGCGCCTCCCCCTAGAGAGTAAAAACCCTACAATTTAAACTTTTCTCAATACTTTTCTCATTTTCCATATCAACTTGCCCCCCTCTAAGCCATTGGCTAGCGATCTTGCCCCCTCCTAGGCGACGGCCTTGATTAGGCCACTGGAGGACAAAGGCAATTAGCGGCTCTTCGAGCTTTCTGCTGCCAGCAACTTTGCCATCCATCCAGCTGGAAGGCGCTTTACGTAACGTTTGTCAGGGTCTTCACTCCAAATAAAACACGTCTACTCCAACGGTTGTCGGTTCTGGGGCAAATGTAACGCTAGCTTACTCACCAGTTCAGCCGAAATTACAAATTATTTTAAACTAGCTGACCCGGCGAACTTCGCATCGCCTAACAGTAGATTGCTTATTTTTTTTCTGTCTGTAAGAACCATCCTCGTACTTCAAGGAATATTATAAAAAAATAATAAGCGAAATCGGTTCAGCTGCTCTCGAGATTAGCGCTTAGCAACGTATTGAGCGATTCATGTTTATATTATTAGTTTGTTGAAAGAAAGTCTTTATTAAAATTGTCCGGTGTACATTTTCAGACGATGACTTCAAATCATTTATAGATGTAATACTGGAAATCGCAGCAGATGGGTCTTTGAGTGATGACGATGTAAGGAACGAGTTGAATACGATCGTAGTAACGAGTTACGAGACAAGCTCTCAGCAAATGATCTTTATTACGTCAATACTGGGGACTTATCCTGAAGTGCAAGAGAAAATGTATAAAGAGTAAGTGCTGCGAACTTTTATTGGTAACATGGTAAAATATTACATAACTTCACATAATATAACTTCACGCCTTTTATCCCCGAAAAGGTAGGCAACGGTGTATTACACACCCACACTTCGCTTGTTAAGTTACGGTCCCAATGTAATAGGGGGCGAGCCTATTGCCATCTACCGGGCACATTATTAAGCGAGCGATAATTAATATTTTTAATACGCACATAACTTCGAAAACTCAGAGGTGTGTGTCCGGGGTATCTGGCGATCGAACCCGAGACCATCGTCTCGGCAATCCGTTACGTACACCACTAGGCTACCGCCGCTACTTGTTACCAAGTAAGTAGTATGTTTAACGAATATCTTATCACTTGAAATACTGCTGAATAGCGACTTTGAGTGATCGCCTTGCTGCTTTATACTGCGACGGTGTTGTGGGTTCGGTCCCCAGATGGGTCTTTAAAGTTACTGTCGATAAGCCTATTCAAGGCAAACAAGTAAATATCTCAATATTTGTTTTACCGGTATCCCATAGAGGAAAGGTACTGAGAAATGATATTCTTTTCGCATTAGACAGATCGTCAAGTCTAAAATATCAAAGCTAGTGTTTATCATCGTCCAAACTCCTAATTTATTTTACCTCTTCGGGATTACTGGCACAAAACAAATGGCGTAAAATAAAACGGTATTTCATCTGAATAAAGTAACTTTCTAATGGCTAAACATTAACCATACCATTCATAAAAAGTATAGTACTAATAATAGTTATAATAGTACAAAATTGATGGAGCATGTACAATTTTCAGGATAATGGACGTGGTCGGTACCAGAGATGTTGAGAAACAGGACTTACACAAACTAGTGTACACAGAAGCGGTGATAAAGGAGTGTCAACGGCTCATAACGCTGTTGCCTCTCATTCCTAGATACGTGGACAGAGATCTTAAACTGAGTAAGCTATGCATATATTTCTGTTATTCACTTTTATGAGCAAAAGATGCAAAGCAAATGGCTCCCCTAGCTTCTGTCATATATTCCTAATATGTTCCCCGTGAGAACCAATCCTATTCCACTTATTGTTTCATTAGTAGCGTCCTCCGCGTGACTTTATTGACCGTTCGTTATAGCACTGAATACAGATTTACATAGAAGCGCATTTCTTAAGGATTTCGTGTGCTGATTCCAAGTGGCGTAGTTCGTAGTTGGCGCCGTTGGCGGCGCTGGCGTCGTTCTCCGCCTCTCTTGCTCTTGTAGTTAAGATACACAGGAGGAACGTTCGTCTCTCTTGCACTCGTAGAGACAGCTGTCACAGCGCGACTGCCACGCCGCCAAGCGGCAATTTGGGTCACAGAAAGTTTGTTTACAGAGCGCCCATAAGAAATGCGCCTCTATGTAAATATCCGAGCGCTTTGGTTATAGTTCGGCAGAGTTAAGCAGCCCTTGCAGAGGTCACCACTTTTCGCCTTGGAGTCCGTGATACGTTTCTATACAAAACGACTTCCCTAAACCTTCGCAACAACTATAGTTATTGCTATATTTTATGGTCAGTCAATGTCACCAAGTGTCACGATATATTTGAGCGACTCTTCGTTCCACCAACAAGTGTTAAACATTTAAATATCTGCATGAGTTAAGTTAGTTCTTAAGTTTTTATCTCAATTTCTGTTTCATACCTGTGTCTACACATAAACGGAATAAATGAGTTTGTTTTCTTTCTTTCATGACACCTAAGTGCCACGGATAGCACGATGAACCGACGGTCCCGGCTGTCACGAAGGTCCTTGAAATTGGTTGTAGGGTTAGTACCCTCAACTATACTACTGACACTGTTCTAAACCATGGTATATCGCTATCTCTTGGGGTTCTGGAGATCAACCGGCAGTCGTTCTGTGGAAATACTAATACATATTCTGTCAAATCTGATTAGACTAGTAAAAAGACTTCGGACTCTAGGGCGAAAGTCTTAAATGCATCATCATCGCCCTAGCGTTATCCCGGATGCATCCACGACTTACACGCCATGGAGCCCGAGGTCCGCTTACTGGTCTAACCAGATATGGCTGAATATCAACTTTTCCGCAGAGCGACTGCCGTATGACCTCCGATGGTTTAGACCAGTATCAGACTATTTGAGGGTACTGACTCCCCATTACGACTGTCAAAGAACTTCATGACAGCCAGAACCGACGGTTTAACGTACTCTCCGAGGTACGGGGCAAGCGATAATTAACAATTGACTACGCACTTAACTTCGAAAAGTCATTGGTGCGCGCCGTGGACTCGAACCCGATACCCTCTGCATGGCAGTCCGTTGGTATCTCCACTTGGCTATCGCTGCCTGCAGAGGACTTCGGACTCCAGGGCGAAAGCCTTAAATGCAATGTCTCAATGCTAGAACGATGATTTGACATAATTTATTTGTTTACAGAGAATTACACTCTTCAAGCCGGGACAATAGCTTTTTTCATGCCCATAGGCATAAATCGGCATCCAGCTTGGGGTCCTGATGTAAACGTGTTCAGACCAGAACGGTGGCTTGATAAGGAAATGCAATCCAAACTTGCTAGCCTAAACTTCACTTTTAGTGTTGGGCAGAGGTCGTGTGTAGGTATGTTATCACTTTATTGACTTGTTTCTTTTTCATACATGTGTAGTGTTTATAGCATGCAACCGTGATTATAAAATAGTCTTAATTCAATTCAAGTTTACACACGTAGAAAAAATATTTCTTTTGTATTCTTCCTTTAAATATAAAAAATAATTGCTACAATTGTTTGGGTCTCGAAAATCATTGGCGATTTCTTGTTTGATCTTATCAGCTCCTTGACTGTGTATGCCCAACTCAAGGACTGCTAAATATGATACCTATTTGAGTTATATGAGCTTCTGAGTTTATTTTTTTGTGTCATCAACAATTGCTAATACTGGCAATGGTACAAGATACACTTATTTGACGACCGGTTGGCGCAGCGGAAGTGTAAGCGACTGCTACGCCGAAGGTCGCGAGTTCGATTCCCGCTCAAGTCAAACATTTGTGTGCATGAACTTGGATGTTTGTCTTGGTCTGGGTGTTTCTATGTATAATATGTATGTATTTACAAAAAAAAAGTATATATGTATGTTTATCCATTATCTAGTACCCATAACAAAAGCTCTGCTTAGCTTGGGACTAGATGGTGATGTGTTTATGTGGTAGAATATTATTATTATTATTTATAAACTGTTTCTAGTGAAACAGTTCCTAACGGGAAAGCAACACAAGCACTACAACTTACAAGGTGATTTTTGTTTTTTTAGGCAGGAGGTATGCTATGGCATCAATGAAAATCACTCTAGCTCACATGATACGTCTATTTCGGTTTAAAGGCGACTACACCAAAATTAAATACGCTTTTGATCTAGCGACAAGAGTTGAAACAGGACATGAGGTAACAATAGAGCGAAGAAATTCAAAATACGATTTAAATCACAACATCCCTCTGTCAATATTTGAAGAAAAGAAGGAAAATCATTATGGATATATTTAGATGTTTGATGAACTAGCAGTAAAGCTGACGGTGTGCGCTTGTGATGATTACAGTTGATGTATGCAGCTTATAAGAGGATTCGGTGAAATACGTATTACGTCCCTTATTTTTTTTCCTTCTAAGAACCCGTCAGCAGTTGCAGGACAAAGGCCTTCCCACTCTTCTTCCATATGTCCCTATCTTTTCCCTCCTGGAAGCAATCCTTTTTGAAGGAGTCTAGCTCATCCCGCTATCTCTATCTACGCCTGCTGCGATGTCGCCTGCCGTTTAAGGGGGTCCATAGGGTTGTTAATTTGGCCCATTTGTCATCTGACAGTTTTTTGTAAATCAATATAATAACAAATAAGTGGAAATTGTTCTATAATTTAATTGTATATTTATGTATGATCTGGTTAAATAATTTTGGATGTACACAGCGTCTCCTCATCAAGCTTAACACTTTGACCTTTGTATAGTCCTTATGGCGTAGGTAATAATTATCAAAATCGTATTGTGACTGTTAAACTTGATTTGTCGCCATGTGTACATACTTCTATTATCATCATTTCAGTCCAAAGACTTGTCATTGATCATACCCGAATCTTGAACCGCCCGATTCCAACCGCTTCCGATCCCAACAAGGTCGTTGAAATAATTGTACATACTTTATGAAATAAGATGTTGTTAAAAATGTTCTAAATAAAAAAAAATATAAACACAAACTGTTTTATTTGATGCTGTAAAACTTTATTCCACATGAAGGATTGTCAGATTCACCTCAAGAAATAAATTCGATAAATACTTTAAGATATTTTAGCAGGCATTATTTTTGGCTGCACGCAGCTACATCCACAAATTATTCGTTCGTTCTCAATCTTTTGGGAATTTCGGGAAATACCTCATTAGCACCCCTACTGTTCCCAACGATCATACCTAATAGTTTCGGCTGTAGCTTGTATATAATTTTTTAATTATTTTTTTTGCCTGACTGCTGTCAATCAGGCAAAAAAATTATATACGGGGTGTAAAAATACCCTTAAAACATTGAAACCCCTTAAATAAAATATATGTAGATAGCCCAACGGTGACTAAAAAGGATTTATGTTATTGCTTCACAGGAAATTTGAATGCAAATTCAAAACTCTTGCTTTGCCTTACTCTTATAGCTGAAGTAAAACGATGAATATTTATATTCATGAACTCAACTTGTGCTTATACAATTTGACATGGCAATATAAAGATTTTATTTTATTATTTGACATTAATAATTTTATTAGTAATTATACATTGAACAAAGATACTATGTATCTGCCACTATTTTATAGAAGACAAGTTGCTAAATTATTAGCATATAATTTACAAAATGACACAGGTACATGTAGGGTATCCAAGAATTTAGTTTATGTAAATAGTTCCTATCTTTATAATTCTTCTATTGAATATACTGACACAAGTTCTGTAAACTTAAGACTAGGACAAAGGGTAGACACATTCAACTAAATGTAGCACATCAAAACATACAAGGGCTATCTGGCAAGGATTTAGAATTAAGTTTATATTTAGAAAATCACAGTATACAAGTTATGTGTATTACAAAGCACTGGCTACAAGAGTACCAAACTAAATTCTTAAATTACTCGCAATACACGGTACACAGTGCCTTCTCTAGGAAACACGGTATTCACGGTGGATCCTTGATTATTGTTTCAAATAGCTTAACATGTAAAGAACGGAAAGACATAGCAAGTTTGTCTATAGAACGCACCGTGGAACTGTCATGTGTAGAACTTGAGCAGCATATTATTATATGTGTATATCGTCCACCGTTAAGTAACTTGAGCTTTTTGAATCGGTTATTGATTGTGGTGTATATTATAGTTTGTGGTGATTTTAATGTCAATATTCTTGATCATTCAGTAATGATTAGTAGATTTTTAAATCTATTTAAATCATTTAATTTAAAAAAAATGTTCCTTGAGCCAACTAGAATTACAGCAACATCATCCACCTGTCTTGACAATATATTTAGTAATTGCACAGTTTCGAATAAATTAGTTACTTCTGAATTAACTTCGGATCACTGTGGTCAATTAGCAAGGTTTCCATATTATAGTGATAGAATTGTACAGAAAGTGTTAGTTAGGCCATTACCAAAGCATAAGTTTAATGAATTCAGGAATAAAATTTTGATTGGAATGAATGCTATGAATCCTGATTTAATGGGGATTGATTAGCCAAATAAAAATTTCAATAATTTATTTAATGTAGTTAACAACGAATTTCAGGATACTTTTAGGACTAAGGAGAAATTAGTTAAGGAATCTCGAGCTTTTAGTGAGTGGGCTACTGCAGGTATTTACAAAAGCAGAGCAAAGATGTCCGAATTGTACGGTATGAAGAGATACAATTCTGAATCGAACTTCACAGAGTATGTTAGGAATTATTCCAAGATATTTAAAAGAGTGTGCAATACAGCTCAGGCATTATTCGTTAGGAACAAAATTAAATAATCCTCGAATAAAATTAAGGCAACCTGGCGAGCTATTATTGAAGCAACAGGTAAGACAACACTAAGAGGTAATAGTTTTAGTTTATTTGATAGTGACAAATTAATTCATAATGACCAAGAAGTCGCACACACATTTAATAAATTCTTTGCTAGCATACCGATTACTACTACTAGAGAATTAAAATCATCAGCTACAGTCGCAGAAAACTTATAAGAATCTATAAAGAAATCGTGTAGGAAAATGTGATGTATTATTTAAATTCCATTGTATTAATTCTACCGACATTATAAGTACTTTTCAATCTCTAGAGTCTAAATATAGGTGATCTCTGGGGCATTTCTGTTAAGGTTCTGAAAAGTATAATTGATGTAGTAGGTAGTAGCTCCTTATTTAAGCAACTTATTTAATAAGTGTATTGAATCGGTGTTTTTCCCGATCTTATGAAACACAGTAGGATAATACCTCTTTTCAAATCCGGCAGTAAGACTGATCCTAGTAATTATAGGCCAATATCGATATTACCTGCCTTTAGTAAGATTTTTGAAACGATCATACTCAAGAAATTACTTAGAGATTTTAATCTAAACAGCCTCCTTCATAGTGAGCAATATGGTTTTACCAAGAATCACTCGATAACAGATGCAGGAGTAGCGTTACTTAAACACACGCCTTTGTAAATACGCTTCCGGGACATGCTATTCCACCATAGCCCTGAACAGTCATGTTCGCGAGTTGCCTACATTAAAAGACGTAAGTGGATGCTCCTGTTTCACCATATTCACTTTGGGAGGCTTACCAAATGAACATAATTTATTGCTTGAGCATGATATCAATAACTATAATTTTTTGCATTAGTAGATAACTCACAATGTGAAACAGTTGCAGCTCCGTACAAAGATAACATGTAAAACCATTATACTGGCAGTTAAAAAGAGTGGCCATGAGTTTTATTGCCCGTTCTTTCTCGTGGTTCTACCTATTGCATTGCGAACGTGGCAGTAAATGTAAATGTAGAATCATCTAGTGATTAACTTTAATTTTTAACGTTCATAAGCGTCACTTTGTGGCCTAAATGAATAAAGGATTTTGACTTTGACTTTGACATAAAGTCAAAGTCAAAATCCTTTATTCATTCAACCTTTACGAATATTTTTTACTCAGGCACCATACTCGGGAAATTACTGGTGCAGGAGATATTGAGGCTCAAACTCACCATACAATTTTTCTAACTAGGTACAAAATCGATGCCTCCACCGCGTCAATTTGTTCTACGCAACTCTAGAAATGTACCTACATATCTCGAACATTGGACGTGCGCGCTTTAAATTGTGTCTACTTAAAAATAAACCGGTCAAGTGCGAGACGAACTCGCGCACCGAGGGTTCCGTACAAACCTGTAGGTATGTATAATTATTTAAAAAAATATGTGATGTAACTAAAAATGTAAGGTTTTCGAAATTTTTCCTATGTGCTATAAAACGTTGCTTTATGCCAGATTTCAAGATTCTAGATCGACTGGAAGTACCCTTTAGTTTTGAATTGAGCATTTGATATGAATTTCAATTTTATATCTCTACGGGTTCATGAGGAATGGGATAGTTCCTTTAAAATTATTAAAAATATTTTAAGTATAATTATGATGTAACTAAAAATTTACGGTTTTTTGCAAATAATCCTTTATCTCTTTAATTTAATACCTCTACGCGTTCACAAGGAGAGGGCTAGTAACATGAATATAAGATTATTTTTATTATATGATGTAACTAAAAATGTACGGTTTTCGCAATTTTTCCTTTATCTGTGCTTTAAGAAGTTGCCTCGTACCAAATGTCAAGATTCTGAGTTCACGGGAAGTACCCTGTAGGTTTTGAGTAGTTGCGAGAAAATATGCGGCTTAAATTGCTGTTTCTTTTTATTGCGTTGACATAGAAGTTTGATAGATAGATAGATAGATAGATAACAACTTTATTGCGCAGATACAATTGTTACAAATTATGTACAGATATCTTAAATTTACAAAAATAAAAATAGTAAATGCACAAGGGCGGCCTTATCGCAAAATGCGATTTCTTACAGGCAACCTTAGGATGGACAGACTGGAAAGGATAGGTTTGATGGTGTAGTTATCAAATATATGTGGAATCTTATAGTTATTTGAATGCAATGTACATACATATGTAGATACCTATATATATTTGTATAAATACATATACAAAAAACATAAAGTATACATACAAAATAATACATATATACATACTAACGATACATAATTATAATACATACATATATATATATATACACATATATATATATACATATATATATATATATATATATATATATATATATATATACATACATATATATATATATATATATATATATACATATATACATATATATATATATATATATATATATATATATATATATATATATATATATATATATATATATATATATATATATACATATATATATATATATATATAATTCCATTATAAAACATATACTTATATACATAATTATAGATAACAGATTAAAGTGACAAATAGTGCTTATTTAATGCATTTTTAAATATATTGAGTGATTTAGCTTGCCTAACTTCAACCGGAAGCGCATTCCACAAACGTACAGCTTGAACAGCAAAGGATTTGTCGTAGAAGTTTGTGGAATGGGTTGGCATCTGCAGTCTCAGATCCACCGACGACCTCAAGGTCCTTGAATGTGTGTCATGGAGGAACTTAAAACGTTCTTTGAGATATGTAGGGGAAATTGGATTAAATAACACATTATACAGTAACATAAGAATATGGGTATTCCGGCGAAGACGAATTGGGAGCCACTTGAGCCTAGATCGAAATTCAGATACATGATCATATTTGCGTAAACCAAAAATGAATCTTATACAGAAATTTTGGAGACGCTCAAGTTTATCAAGTTGGTCCTCATTAAGATCAGGATAGCTGACATCGGCATAATCGAGTATTGGGAGAAGCAAGGATTGTGCAAGCGCAATCTTGGTGGATGTGGGAAGAAAGTTCCGCAGCCTACGCAACGATCCTGCTGAGGCAAACAGTTTGCGACTTGTTTCCTGTATTTGAATTCCCCATGATAGAGTTTTATCCAGATAAATACCTAGGTTTTTTACACTATCTGAGATTCTTAAGATTTTACCGTCGAACTCAATCTGAGGCAGCTGCGGCCAGTTTACCTTGGAAATTATCCTGGAACTGCCGATCAGAATAACTTGAGTTTTTGACGGGTTCACCTTTAGGCCATACTTTCTGCTCCACGTACAAATTTGCGCCAGATCCAAGTTTATGTTAGTAAACGCCTCTGAAATCGTCCCAAGTGGTGCCTGTGAATATATCTGTAAATCATCTGCATAAAGGTGGTAGGACGAAAGTAAGTTTTTGGAGATAGAATTTATGAAAATTGCGAAAAGTAATGGTGATAGCACTCCACCCTGCGGTACACCGACAGATGTATTACACCATGAGGAGTACGACTCATCAACGCGTATACGCTGTCGGCGTCCAAACAGATAACTACGAAACCAGTCAATTACCGTTGGAGATATGTTAATAGAGCGGAGTATGGCAAGCAGGATGTGGAAATCCACAGTGTTAAATGCGTTACTAAAATCAAGTAAGGAGAGTAGCGTGAGTTTTCCACCATCCATGCCCAGCCTTATCTCATCAGTAATATGAACCAATGCTGTGGTGGTACTATGTCCAGGGCGAAAACCGGATTGGAAAGGATTCAGGAGAGCATTCTTGGAAAGAAAAGAAGAGAGTTGTGCGTGTACAAGACGCTCAAGGACTTTGGAAAGGAAGGGTAGTATGGATATTGGACGGAAGTCAGTATAGGAACAGGGTTTGGATTTTTTAGGTATCGGAATCACTTGGGCATCTTTCCATGCTGATGGAAAGACACCGCTAGTAACAGAGTAGTTCAAGATATGACAAAGGACAGACAGGATTTCATCAAGGATAGGTAGGATCATGTTTCGACTGATACAGTCATTGCCAACAGCATTGGATGAGATCGAAATTATGCTCTTTTTAACATCACAACCGGAAAATTGCTCGAAAACAAATGGGGAATATTTGGGAGTTGGGATACGTGAAAGATCTTGTAAAGTGTTTGTTTTTGTTGTCCCATCAAAGTTGGACGAAGCAGTGAAATGTGCGTTAAGCGAATCGATATTTATATCTTTGGGGATTGTGTCATTGCGTGATTTGCCAACTCCCAAGGTTCTCAGAAATTTCCAGATTTTAACTGGATCTCCATTTTCAACCGATTTGTGAATATGGTGGCGCTGTGCTTTCCTACACACCTTATTGCAGAGATTCCTGGCACTAATGTATTTTTCCAAATTCACAGGGGTTGGACGACATTTATATTTCGCCTTGGCAGCAGCTTTCTTAGACATAAATATTTTGATTTCATCAGTGAGCCAAGGTGCAGGTAGATGTTTTAATTTAATGGCACGGATTGGTGCATGCTTATCGTACAGCTGAGTTAATTTATCTGTAAGTATTTGTACTTTGTCATCTACACAGTCTGATGAGAATATAGGAGACCAATCAATGCTACGGGCATCTGCGCAGAGCTTCAACCGATCCATACCCCCGAAATTGCGCTGCATAATAGTTCTCGGTTTTGCCTTTGGTGGGCGTATTTTATAGGAAATATATATTAAATCATGGTAGGAGAACGCATCTGCAGAGCACTGACCATGCTTGGAAACAAAAGTAGGGGAAGAAGTGAAAATGAGATCAAGAAGAGAAGGTACAGAGTTTGGAAAATGATGTGTAGCATTAAGGGGAAGAATAGATAAATTACTAGAATTTAAAATACGCTCAAATATGGTGGAACGACTATCCTGTTTTAAGAGACAGGTGTTAAAATCGCCCATTATAATTGTGTGACTGTAAGAAGGTACCAAAGTTTCTAGGATATGTTCAAAAGAAGGGAAAAAATTTAAACGTAACGAAGGAGAATAATAAACACCTAGAAGAACTTTAGTACAATTTAGTTCCACTTCTAAAAAGAGATGCTCGCCGGCATTCGAGGGTGGGGGTTGTGACGAGATGCTTGCTATACGGTAAGGAATTTGAGCACGTAGGTATATAGCAACCCCGCCACCAGCACCAACCGCACGATCATTTCTAATTAGGTGGTACCCCGGAAGAGAATATGAGGCTGATGGGAGGCATGGTTTGAGCCATGACTCTGAAACGAGAATAGCATGTATGTTCTTACAGTCAAAGGTAGTCAGCATATCCGGGAAATGAGCTGGAATACTTTGGGCATTTATATGGACTACATTAAAGTTCCCCGCGACGTCGGAAACCTGAGACTGAAGAATTTCTGCAAGTGAAGGCAAACTAGAGAAGCTGTCATTATGACTACTAGCTGTTAAAAAACTTTCATTATCACTATTTGTATCTAGCATAATGTCTACTATAATATATAATATATATAACTATACCTAGTATATATATATACTTATAATAATAAATAAATATATATTTATGATTTTAATACTTAAATAAAAAAAAAAAATAAAAAAAAAAAAATATATATATATATATTGTAAGGCTATGTACTCAAATGTCCACCCGCCAGTTGCGTGTTACAATAAGAAAACTAACACAACACAACACAGCTTTACAGCACTGAGAAAAAGAAAATTAAAAAGAAAAGAAAAGAAAGAGAAAAAAAAAAAAAGTGAATTTTATGATACGGACTAGGTGAATTTATTTTTTTTTTGTTTGATTTCGTTACAGCTTAAAGGTATTATACACTTGAGTATTTAATATGAATTTCAATTTAATAACTTTACGCGTTCATGAGAAAATGGTAATAACTTTAAAATTACAAAAATATTTTTATGAAATGATGTAACTAAAAATTTACCGTTTTCGCAATTTTTCCTTTATCTGTGCTATAAAACATTGCTTCGTACCAAATTTCAAGATTCTAAGTTCACGGGAAGTATCCTGTAGGTTTTGATTTCCTTGAGAGTTTCGAAAATTGCGGTAATTTGCAGCATAAACGGCTGTATCTTTTGATTGCGTTGGTTTAGATGTTTGATTTTTTCACAGCTTCATGGGACGGCAAACTTGACTATTTGATATAAATTTCAGTTTGATACCTTCACGCGTTTCTGAGATAATGGGTCTTGACTTGACAGACGGACGGACAACAAAGTGGTCCTATAAGGGTTCCGTTTTTTCATTTCGAGGTACGGAACCCTAAAAATCTTTTCCCAGCAATTATTTCTGCTTAGTATGAGCATGACTTGGAATGATATGCAAAACGGGTTGCCTTCGGCCTGGTTAAAGTGGCGTTAGTGATGTATTGTGGACCCATCAGATAAGTTTATATTTGAAGCTTATCGGTAGGCGCCGATTTGCGCGCTGAATCTACTTAGGGTTTCGTTAAAGGCCGTTGACTCCAATCCGATATTTGAGACAATCTCAATTGCAAAATATGCCTATCCTAATCTGTAATTTGCGTACCAATAACGAAATACGATAACCCGATTTCTTTGTCTTAAATTACAATGACATTAATACACAGTTCTTAAAATACGTTCTTTTATCATATATCTCGAAAGTGTGGATTGGATCGGTTACTCATATCGGATGTCAGATGATTAATTACTTACAAAAAACTTTACCAGTTTGAATTATTCGCATCATTATATAAACCTAACTTTCTTGTAAGTGCCACTAAATTATTCTTGCCTAATTCTTTTTATAACTCAAATATGCAAATAAGGGATCTTGACCATGTTCAAAAATAACTTGTAGGTACTACTTCAATATTCATCCAAACTTGTTCTAAACAAATATTGTGAAAATAGATTCGACATGAATAAATTATTGACCAATTTAAGCAGCGCCGATAGCCCAGTGGTGTACGTAACGGACTGCCGAGACGATGGTCTCGGGTTCGATCCCCAGTTACCCCGGGCACACACCTCTTTTCGAAGTTATGTGTGTATTAAAATGTTAATTATCGCTCGTATGTGCCCGGTAGATGGCAATAGGCCCGCGCCCGCCCCCTATTACATTGGGACCGAAACATAACTGTCGAAGTGTGGGTGTATAATACACCTCTGCCTACCCCTTCGGGGATAAATGGCGTGAAGTTATATTATGTTATGTTTAAGTTTTGCATTTGAAGTTTTTTTTTCCGTAGTCGGTATTCTACAAGGAACCCTTCGAGTTTCGCCATGTCCATCTGTCGGTCCACAATTTTACGCGAGTACTATAGATAGGCACTTGAGAGCTAACATTTGGCGGGATTATACATTGTGAAAACGTAGACAAAACTGTTTGATACAATTTTGATTTTTTTTTTATATAAGAGTAGCTCCCGTACAAATTCATGTAAAACTTATTATTTTTATTTTTCTGTTATATCGCGTAGACTAGATATCGTCAGATAGGTCTTTTAAATACACTAAGGGTTTCTTAAACCGTTTATTATACAGGAATCTATTCGCGAATTATTTAGCTAACACCACTAATTACAGTGTTGCCCTCCCTTTATTTTCTAAACCGCATACAAAAAATACAAACTATACAGTTTCATACATAATGAAGTCTTTATGCAAATTATTCCGACTAATTAGGCTGTACTAATGAAAGAGTAATATTCGACTTCGTTAGTCGACTATTACTCTTTCATTAGTACAGTAACATTTGAAGATTTTAACGATTAATAATTAACACTATTTACGCAATAATACTGCAGTATTTAAATTTATTAACTTAACTTTTGATACTATCACTAGCCTCTTCACGCGGTGGTACTCAATTAGAAATAAGTACGTTTTTTTGACTTCCCTTGTAGCACACTCCCACACTTTCTACCACATAATCGCAACATCATCTTATAGTTCGTGCCGCGAGAACATATTATTTTTGGAAACAAAGAATTAGAATTTCTACTAAGTGACTTAGCGACAGTTCTATCAAAAACAAATAATGTCAAATCCAAGAGCTCAACAGCAATGAATACAGATTTAGACAGAAGCGCAGTTCTTAAAGATTTCGTGTGCCGATGCCAAGTAGGGACTGTCTCCAGTTTAGTTCGTAGTTGGCGCCGTTGGTGGCTCTGGCGTCGTTCTCCGTCTCTCTTGCTCTCGCAGTTAATATACACAGGAGGAACGTTCGTCTCTCTTGCTCTCGTAGAGACAGCTGTCACAGCGTGACTGCCACGCCGCCAAGCGGCAATTTGGGTCATAGAAAGTTTGTCTTCAGAGCGCCCATAGGAAACGTGCCTCTATGTAAATATCTGAGCTCTTTGGCAGCTCTTTGACGGTACATAGATATGTGTCATTGGACACTAATATACATGTCAATTGATCGGGTTTTTATCCAGAGTAAGAGATCCGTAGAAGATCGACCTTCACCCATCTGATAATTGGATGAACACTATTTTATATAAAAATTTGCATGTAAAAAAATATATCGCGAATTGGTTGGTAAACAACATTTTGCGTTAGTCCATTGAAATATTACATTCTTGGGCTTAGCGGGCATTTACCAGAGGATAAAACAATTTTTTTTAGATGTCAAGAAGACGTTGGTTTATTGAATTTCGTAGTTGATTGAATCAGGCGTTACTTGGCGGAACTCCTTTGTAACCTAATGGAAGGAAAGAGGAACCCACCACGCACGATTCCCTATCCATTTGCATAAAATTTTAAGACCTAATATAACTTAGCATAATTTTGTTTGGCATAATTATATTTTCGCACAATATAATTACGCATAACAGCTTACGCATAATTTTTTTAATCATAATTTCTCTGACCATAATAATGATTAAGCATAATATTCTAAAGCATAAATTTACTAAGCATAAAGTTCTAAAGCATAACTTTTTTAAGCATAATATCCTAAAGCATAAATATATTTACGCATAATGATTACAATACAAATTGGATATAATAACTTTGGCAATGTATCTTTGGCATATTTTTCGCTGTAGGAAGCATGAAGCATGCAAGCAAGCATACAGCATGCAAGCAAGCATGTAACATGCAGCAGGCAGGGTTTCTGTCACGGCTCCGGCGCTGCGGGCCTCCGGCGGCCCCACGCGCCTACGCGATTTTAAATAACACTCTAGGGGTAGGACAAACAAGACTACGTGTAGTCGGTTTTGCAGCAATTCCGTTCTGTCACTAACTTTTGTTGCACAGCATATAACATTTTTAAAAGTTAAATACATATATAAATATTATGCTAATAGTCATTAGGCCTACTAACGTTATGCGAATCAAATTCATGCCAAAACAAATTAGTCTTTACGATGATTATGCCAACATAAAATGTATGCCTAAGAAAATTATGCCGAAGTATTATTATGCCAAAACAAATTGTGTCAAAATAGTTATGCCGAAGTATATTAGGACAAAGAACATTATGAGAAAAGAAGGGATCCCACCACGCACCCTCGGATTGAACACCCCAACTATTGCAATAGAAAAAAGTTGACAATACCGAACTCCTCTAAAAGGATAAGGAATATATAGGAATGGTATGGGTTCCAGAAAGACCCAGAGATTCCTGACGGTATGCGTCGACTATTCTTCGACACGTGTTTCACCTCTGCTCACCCATCGCTCCTGAGGATACGTCGTGCGTGGCCCGACATGTGCCCGGTCAAGCGCATATTGGCTTAGGTAGCTAAAACCGGTTTTTAGATTTTTTTTCTATGAATGGTAAGTACAATGTACTCGCAGTGTGACTTGTCTTGCAGTTCGATATGAATATAGAGGAAATGAATAGTAATCAATGAACATAATAATAACCGAATGCTTCAGAGAGTCGGTCAGGGCCTCGTCTCCGGCTTGCCTTTATTGGCTGGTTGGAGTGGATTTCCAAGAGCGCCCGCAGGACCCTCGACTCCAGCTTGCCTTAGTTGGCCGGCCAGAGGGAAGCCGCAAGAGCTATTAGCTCGGCGGTGGAAGTGTCATTGTCAAGGGCGTAATTACGAGGAAACCCGCTCCGGGTCACGAGACCCGCGATGGCGAAACCGGTGCCGCACCGCTCTACACCCCTAGCCGCTCACACTGGTGATGCCCTCTTGTTGCCTTTATGGTAGAGTTTGTTTGCCTTGGCGGCTATTTAGAGAGCTGGGCCCATCTAGTGAGTTGGCGAGTCACCGTCTGCCCCTTTTCGACGTATTATAAGAGTACTTAGGGCAGGCACCGGCATTCATCCATAGTTTCCATATTCACTTTTCAATTGAACACCCATAACAATAGCCAAGAGTAATTAGTTTCCATACAAGTAGCAATAGTCCTACACCTGCTGCGGCTAACCCGTGACTAATAGTGCAGTGTGCAGAATTAAGTACTTAATAGTGCAGTGATGGAGGCGCCTCAATAGGTGACCCATCAGATTCTAGATTAAAACTCTCAAAGGGCCTCTGCGCGTTGGACCTATGTCTCCGTGTACGCCTGCCAAAGGGCCGGGTATTGTTCTGACAAATTAGAATAATACCCGTGAAAGAGAAACAAATATACATAATAATAATAATAGTTGTTTTGACCACGTAGTTAGAATAAAACAATACCTGTGGAAAAGAGAAACATAATAATAATATTATATATCTTCTGTATATTAAATTCTTTAGCGTTACTTACTGACTAACAGACAACGCACTGCCATTGAGCATAGATATTTAAATAGAGGCACATTTCTTATGGGCGCTCTGTAGACAAACTTTCTGTGACCAGTGTGACCCATATTGTCGCTTGGCGGCGTGGCAGTCGCGCTGTGACAGCTGACTCTACGAGTGCAAGAGAGACGAAAGTTTCTCCTGTGTATCTTAACTACGAGAGCAAGAGAGACGGAGGCGCCAACTACGTACTACACTGACAGCCGTCAACACGCCAGTTAGAATCGGCACACGAAATCCTTAAGAAATGCGCTTCTATTAAGTAAATCTGTATTCATTGGCACAGCCTAAGCTACTAGGCGTAAGAAACTGAACTTTGGCATGAGTAGCGTAGTACCCAAAATCCCATGAGATCAAGGTAAAAGAAATAACGTGCGGACGTAGCTGCGGGCATCCTCTAGTTTAATCACGTAATTGAACTAGACGAGCCCGCAGATACACCCACGTTATTTAGAGCTACTGCTCCGCTCCCGTGGCTCATAGCGTGATATTATAGCGATAAATGGGTTATCTAACACTGAAAGAATTATTCAAATCGGACTAGTAGTTCCTGAGATTGGCGCATTCGAGCAAACAAACAAAGAAACTCTTCAGCTTTATATATTTGTATAGATACAATATAGTGTTATCAACATAATTAAAGCTATTAAATATTTTTTTTCGTTTCCTTTTACGACATTTTTATTCAAATTTGCTGCCGAGAAATACACTGTTACACAAATTAATCATGCCATTCTCATATCCAACACTACAGAAATAAAATACATATTAATATATGTATTTTATTTCTTATATTATAAATAAATAAATAAATATTAGTCCCAAACTAAGCAGAAGCTATGGGTACTAGATAATGGATAAACATACATATATACTTTTTTTTGTAAATACATACACATTATACATAGAAACAGTATACATATTCTTAGTTGTATGTATAATTTATTTTATTTCGATAGCCTTTCAGGAGATACCAACAGATAGAAGATAGAAGCAAGTGGCCTTTCGGTGTCTCTGCCTACCCCAACGAGAAAAAGGCATATGTATGAATGTATTACATTCTGCATTCGGGTATCAAAAGTGGCGACGTAGGAAATACATAAAGCGTATAGTATTTTGCAAATATATGAAAAAAATGACATCAAACGTTTTACCAACCCGTCTAGCCAACCTTATATAGTAGGCCAAATCCTTTTTTTAACTCCCAATGCTGTGTAAAGTAAATTAGCAAAGCTTTTAAGGCTTTAAGGGAATTATATTGGAGGCGAATGAAAAATAAATTATTCATATCTCATTATCATCATCAGCCTTTAACAGTCCACTGCTGGACTAGGTCTCTCCTTTGAAAGGAGGAATTGGCCTACTATACCACGCTGGCCAAACGGGTTGGTATAGGGTTTGTATCAAGTTTTCCTTCTCTTACAGTGTTGATCTCTGTATAATATCTGGTGACATACCGTATTCTTAATCCGTCACCACACGGACATATTTCATTCATATCTATAGTTGATTAAATCAGGCGTTACTTGGCGGAACTCCACTGTAACCTAATGGAAGGAAAGAGGAACCCACCACGCACCCTCGGATTGAACACCTCAACTATTGCAATAGAAAAAGGTTGACAACCGAACTCCTCTAAAAGGATTAGGGATATAGGAATGGTATGGGTTTCAGGAAGATACCTACCTGACTTGCAGTATCCCGCTGTGAGCGCCGACTTTTTTTCGACACGTGTTTCGCCTCTGCACGAGGCATCCTCAGGAGCGATGGGCAACGACTGAGCCTTCTGAGTCATTGCCCATCGCTCCAGTTGGGGCGGTCAATCCGAGGGTGCGTGGTGTGTTCCTCTTTCCTTCCATTTGATTCATATCTCTCCTAAGCAAAATTAGAGACAAATAATGAAGGGATTTTAACATCAGAATAGCTACACACCACAAATAAGGGAGTCTTATTATCTTTGCCGTTCTCAATTAGGTATCCAGTTTACCTAATGTAGACCTTCTTCAGACTACGCTTTCCCATATTTATTTATTAACTAGCTGTGCCCGCGACTCCGTTCGCGCGAATTTGTCTTTTCATTGGGCTACAGAATTGATACCCAAAATGTTTTAAGTTACATATAATATCTACCTATATTGAACAGTGTAAATGTCCTAAAAATAGCTCAAATGACTTTCACTTGTTCGTGCAAGTCCTCACCGCGAAGTTACCAATTGCGAGTAAAAGATCAGTGAATTCCTGTGCATGTTTGTGGCCTCATAATCATGCTCGCATATTTAATGTCAAAATGAAAAGTCTTGCCGTTTCACCCGGAGCATCTACAAATAGTATTTTTCTCAAATCACTAACCACGCTACGACACACACGATCATAATTATATTAAACGCTGTTCTTCAGTAAGTCTCGAGAAATCATTTTTACACCAGCAAATGATGGTTCGTATCAGTCATCGTGGTCGTTCATATTGAGTAATAGGATAGATATAACTATCTCTACTGTCAAGCAATGGTTTATTAGATTGTTGTGGGAATCTAAAAATGTCCTCGGCGAATTTGTCTTCATATTTATGCCATAACTATGCAGCATCTCAAACCCATGGCGTAATCGATGAGGACTATTACTTATACTTGCTTCAGACAATGTCATCCCAGTGTTTTTATTTATTTATTTATTTATTACAGTTTTACAATATATTATTAAAGTAAAGCCCATCCAGTAAAATAAAATGACTCGCCAGTCTTCAACCTGCTTACATTTACATGTGCGAATACGTCCAGCCTAAGCTGAGCCCTATTTAATATAATTAATCATACAGATTTAAGCTCAATTTAAATTGGAAGATCCAAATATTCGAAAATATCCTATTTATAATCTATTAATCTTTCAACCCTCGCAATTTTACATTTGACTGATCATAATATATTTAAGTTTCAACCAATTCAACTAAAGAGTTACTTTTATAGAACTAATTTTAACCGAACAAATGTTTAATTTGACACAAACAAACAAACATCAAATGTTAAGTGGGGCTTACTACAATACATCAGTGAAAACCACATTCCAATTCTATTAGCCGTTTCTTAAATTAGCGTGCACAAATGCACAGACTAACAGACAAAAAAAATTATAATTATATTTTTGGCTTCTCTTCTTTAATGTAGACCCCTTAAAATAGATTTCTTCTGAATATCTTCCATGTACGGACATCGATCATTTACAGATTTATTATATGTAGGTATAGACAGCCGTTTCGCGCGTTCAACAAAAATCAACCGTATAGCCGTACCCATACTGGCGCGGCGAGATTTGGAAGTTTTATTTCATCTATATCTTGTGTGTTTATAAACCGATTTCTATTTTTTTTAATATAATATACATATTAAAGTGAATTTTGAATATGGGACTTTGATAAAGATATATCTATGTGAAATACAATATATTGATGTATTTAATACACTTTGAAGAAATGCCTAACGATGAAACCCGTTATTGTGGCTAATTTATAAAAGATGGATACATACTATTAAGGACTGTTTTGTAGATCTTCTGAAGACCATCATCTTTGTGATACATACTTTTGGTGAATGATCAACGTATGCGAGGATAAGAGCTCGAAAGCGCATTTTCATCCGACTTGCTTCAAATTTATCGTCACTGCTCAGCTCCTATGTGTCTTAGCGTTATGTTATATAGCCTATAACCTGCCCAGGAGTATGGACTACAATCGTACCAAGTTTGGTTAAAATCCCTTTAGTAGTCTTTGACCCATGCGTGCACATACAGACAGACAGACAGACAGACGGACAGACAGACAGACAGACAAAAAAAATACTGATTGCATTTTTGGCATCAGTATCGATCACCATTCATCCTCCAATATTAATTATGAATATATATCCAATGTACAGAATTGACCTCTCTACAGTTTTATTATAAGTATAGATTAAACATAGTCCCCTGTTACTTTCCTGTATAATGCCAATAGATCAATCATTATTATAAAAAATAAAAAATGGCGTCTATGGAAATGGTCCCGATGTTTTCCTTTTTTCATATTGGGCAAGTGCGAGTCGGACTCGCACACGAAGGGTTCCGTACCATCATCTATAAAAGAAAATCACGTTTGTTGTATGTATACTTAAATATTTTTTTTACTTTCTACCTGTTTATATAAATCGAGTAACAAATTGCTTAATAGTAACGTTCGTTGTATGCGAGCCCCCCTTTATTATTTACTTTTTTAAATTATTTTATTTGGAAGGTAATATACAACTACATATTCTGTGAACATTTTAAGCGTCTACCTGTTAGTAATTTTGAGCAAAAAATTTGAAAAAAACACGTTTATTGTATGGGACCCCCCCTTAATATTTTTTATTTATTTATAGTATTTTGTTGTTATAACGGCAACCAAAATACATAATTTGTATACGGTTTATGAGATACAGCCTGGTGACAGACAGACAGACAGCGGAGGCTTAGTAATAGGGTCCCGTTCTTTACCTTTTAGGTACGGAACCCTAAAAAGGCAGTCGCTGTTGGAAAATGTTCAGCCCCTGGATTGAAATTGCGATAGCGCTATGAGAATGAATTATTAAAAGAGACCTGAACCATCAAAATCCTTAAATGTTGGCTAGGTTTGTCGATGTGTTTAAACATTCAGAAATGGAATTTGACTACGTTTATATAAAAAATAAACCGGCCAAGTGCGGGTCGGACTCGCGCACCGAGCGTTCCGTACAAACCTGTAAGTATATCTAATTAGTTAAAAAAATTGTGATGTAACTAAAAATGTAAGGTTTTCGAAATTTTTCCTATGTGCTATAAAACGTTGCTTTATGCCAAATTTCAAGATTCTAGATCGACTGGAAGTACATTTTAGGTTTTGATTTTTTTGCGAGAAGTTGCGAGTTGTATGCTTATATTGCCATTTCTTTTGATTGCGTTGATATAGAAGTTTGATTTTGTTACAGCTGAAAGGCATTATAGACTTGAGTATTTGATATGAATTTCAATTTAATACGTCTACGCGTTTATGAGGAAAGGGGTAGTAACTTTGAAATTATTAAAAATATTTGTATTACATGATGTGACAAAAAATTTACGGTTTTCGCTTTATCTGTGTTATACGACGTTCCTTCGTACGAAATTTCAAGACTCTGAGTTCACGGAAAGTACCCTGTAGGTTTTGATTCTCTTGCGAGTAGTTGCGAGTTTGAAAATATGCTCATTTTAATACCTTTACGCGTTCATGAGGAAAGGGGTAGTAACTATAAAATTATTAAAAGGAACTTTATAAAAAATATTACATGATGTAACAAAAAATTTACGGATTTCGCAATTTTTCCTTCATCTGTCCTATATTAGGTTGCTTTGTACAAAATTTCAAGATTCTGAGTTCACGGGCAGTACCCTGTAGGTTTTGATTCCCTGGTGGGTTTCGAAATTTGCGGAAATTTGCGACATAAACGTATATATCTTTTGATTGGGTTAGCTTAGAAGTTTAATTTTTTCACAGCTTCAAGGGACAGTAGACTTGAGTGTTTGACATTAATTTCAGTGTGATACCTCAACGTGTTCCTGAGAAAAAGGGTCTTGACAGACGGACGGATAACAAAGTGATCCTATAAGGGTTCCGTTTTTTTCCTTTTGAGGTACGGAACCCTAAAAAGGACCATAAAACTTTTACTTTTTAACGAAAATAGTAGTTTAATCGATCAAGTTTTAAGTGAAGGAATCAGGGGACTACGAAACTTTTTTCAATTCTCTCCACCTTATAGTCGTATTTTTAATTAGACGAAGCCAACTGACAGTAGCTAATGTCTTTTTGTAAAATAATGTTGCCATATTTAAAGTAATAGTGATGCGTTTAGTTCTCGTTCAATCAGATGAATGAACAATGAGTGTGAATAGTTAATCATTTCAAACTATAAGAGAATATTACTTCTATTTTACAATAAAATTGTATAAAAAGCTCTGATATAAGTTACTAGTAGTTATGTAAGTAGTTACATCAGTTTTTTGACGGCTTATTACAAAGCACTCATTACAAGGTATATTTATTACCAAGATGAAACCTGGATCAACGAAGGTAATTACAATGTTCTGTTTTCTTTACATTAAATTGTACTTTCAATCGTTAATTGATATTTTTCACTATCTTAAAGGTTATACACCGAAGAAGGCATGGATTGACCAGACAGTGTTATCGTCCCGCCAGGCCTTCCTAGCTGGCTTGACCACTGGCTTAAAACAGCCTTCAGGAAAGAAGGGCAAACGATTAATTATAGGCCATAATAATAAAGGCGGAGAAGAAGGATTCGTAGAAGACAGCTTATCAATATTTGAAGCCAAAAAAAATAAAGAAGATTATCATCAAGAGATGAATGCCGATTCCTTTGAAAATTGGTTTAGCGGGTCTTGCCAAAACTAAAACCAAATTCTGTAGTAGTGATGGATAATACCCCTACTACCTGCCCCTAATAGAATCGCTGCCTACAATGTCTTGAACTAAACCTAGAATACAAGAGTGGCTAACGAGCAAAAATATTTCATTCGACGCAACAATATGGTTAAAGCTACTCTTATAGACATTGTACGGCAGCACAAACAAGAACATTGCGATAAGTATGTTGTGGTCGAGATGGCAGCGCAGCATGGGATAATTGTTTTACGTCTGCCTCCATACCACTGTGAGCTCAATCCTATTGAGTTGGTATGGGCGCAGGCTAAAGAATATGTTGCAAGAAATAACAAAACCTTCTAAAGGACAGAAGTAAAAAAACTTTTTGAAGAAGGACTTCAACATATCACTCCTGAAAAATGGAGTAGCTGCGTGTCTCATATAATTAAAGAAGAAGACAAAATATATGGTCTCGACCACATGATCGACAATGTTTCAGACAGATTTATAATTAATGTCACCGAAAGCGATAGTGATGGTTTTTTATCTGATGATGAATAAAAATAAATTATGTACCTAATAAGCGATGTTTTTTATTTTCATAACCTACCTATAAATTGTTATATTTTATACATCTATAGTTTCAACTAAATGATGTATTGAAAATAAGACAGTCTTATAAGTTTCATCGCAATGTTTTCCTTAATGTTTAAAAGACTCGGTATTCAGTACAGGTAAATACTATAGGAACACAGTCTTCGAAATCTCGTTGGTATGTACAAAGCACGACTAAAATTCGAACACTGTACCCGATATAGGCCGTTCGGCACAATAACTATTCACTAGACAATTGAGGCAATTTCATTCATTGAAGAGTTTTTTCAATCATTCACTTTGTCACAACACTATTTTTATTTCATCATAAACTGACAACACAGTAAACGTCAGTTGACTTCGTCTAATAAAAAATACGACTATAGTGTTTCCTATGAACATTTTATTTTATGAAGAGTCAATGTATTAAAAGATTACAAGATCGAAGTTTTTATCGTAGAATGCTCGCCAGAACGCTCGTCAAAAACAATCATTTTTTTCTGTTTTATAACATTCGCAAGAATGCTCATTACATGTGGATGCTCAAGTGTATATGCACCAGTAGACATAAGGATAGAGACGATAGAGTAGCGAGAAGTTAAGGGACGTAGACTCCGTCTTTGATGTATAGGAAGCCACTTCAACGGAGAATAGGTTACACACAAATCATGTATTATACATGCGGCAGTGATTTTTTAAGTGATGGTTTAGTTTGTTAAGATGTTCTATATTCATGTTTCACCATACATTACCATAAACGGTCAAGGTGGAAATCAAAGTTTACACAAGCTATCAGGCTTGCCGAGCCTATCAAGATTCGTTAGAAGGAATTACCGCGATAACGGAACATACATACATACATAATTTAGCATTTAAAATTTTTAAGTGGTAGGCATTGTGCAAAAGAGGCGTTCAAAATAATTATGAGGACATCTTCGTTACGACAGCTTTGCTGAAAAGTGATGATAGGGCAATTAATTGCGCTAGATTTGGAGATTTTGATTTATGAACACTGATGAGTTTGGTTTGTGTTATGTTTGCGAATGTGCAAAGAATGTGTTATAAATCCGGTAACCGTACTTATGTGCGTGATTTGTCGCACAAAAGATCGTATTCGTAAAAGTATTGATTTGTAAAAGATCGGCAAAGTTTAACAATGCTTCCACAGCTCCCTATGTGGATGTTTATTCGCATGTGGTATTAACAGCAGAGCGCTACTGTGCTTCAGAGGGCACGTAAAACCTCTATGTCCCGAAAGGCCAAGTCGCAGGCATTTAGGCGGTCCAAAAATTGCGACACCAGAGTTGGCCACAGATTCACACGAAAAAGAAGAAGACCACATTACTACTGAAAATAAAAATGTTTTCCGATGTTGACTTGCAGTTATAAGAGTACCGCCAGTTATATAAAGCGATGTGTGCGAAAACATATTTAATTAGAAAAAATATTATTTTCGTTTACCTACTTATTATTTCAAAATTATCAACTTTTAGATGAGCCAGTTGGTGTAATAGTAAGTGACTATGACGAACCAGCGGTCGTGTGTTTGATTCCCTCCTAATACAAATCTATCTAAACAAGATTACATGTTCGAGCATCAACCGATGATGATGAAAAAATACAACAATGCTTGGACGATTGCGTTCCTAGCGTTATTCCATTTCGGCTTTCATCATGGAGCTCTGTGTCCGCTTTCTAGTCTAACGAGTTATGGCAGTCCCACAGAGCAATTGCCGCAACCCAAAGGGATAGCAATATGCCATGGCTTAGACCAGAGTGCTGACTGCTGTCAAAGATATTCATGACAGTCAAAACAAAGGGCCTAAAGTGCTCGGCGCGGCTCGGGGCAAACTGTAATTAACAATTGAATCATAACTATGTAGGTAATATTTCTGCCTGTAATTTGTTCATATTATGTATGAAATAAAAATCTTTTTTTTTTTTATAGTCTTACGCTTGTATCCCCGAAGGGGTAGGCAGAGGTGTAAATAATATTACACCCACATTTTGCCATGAATTTTTAGGTCCCACGTAATAGGGGGCGAGCCTATAGCCGTTACCGCACATCACCAGATTCCGTGCTGCTACTGAGTATTCGAAAAAATCCAGTAACACTTTTGCCCGACCCGGGAATCGAACCCGGGAGCTCCGATCAGCAGTCGCATACGCTAACCACTGGACCACGGCTGCAGTCTTAATTCTATAAAAAAATTGGGCAACGATTTTGATCTCTACAACGGCCCATAGAAACAGCCACAGTACTAGTGATGTAACAATTTCGATATTCTCACGGGTGCGCGCGAGCCTAGCGTGTAGGTACTTATCCGGTTTTTTATGAAAAGGGAACGTAATAACATAACATAACTTCTCGCCTTTATCTCCGAAGGCGTAGGCACACACCCACACTTCGCCCGTTGTTTCGGTCCCAACGTAATAGAGGGCGAGCCTATTTCCATCATTAAGCGAGCTATACCTAAAACATTTTCAATACACACAATATAACTTCGAAAAGTCAAAAAAGAAGAGATGTGTGCCCGGGGTACATGGGGATCGAACCCAAGACCATCGTCTCGGCAGTGCGTCACGTACACCACTGGGCTATCGCCACAAAGAGAAAGTGTTACGTAAAAAAAGAATGAGAACATGTTGAAATGTATGACCGCCTGAGCCTAGTAGTTAGAACAATAATTATACGTCAATTTCAAAAATTTGTTTGAATTAATAAGAGTATAATTGGGTACACCCAATTATACTCTTATTATTTCTAACAACATTGTTAATATACTTCCTTGGTTTTATTTGATGTTTCGCTGAGATGTACTTTTTTAAATAAAACACGAGCTTTGGAATAAATCTGTTGTAATATGGAAAGCCCGTTTTAAGGTGAAAAGTTAAGATGCTTTGTTCTAACTATTTTTGTACTTATGCTTTTACTTAAAAAGAAATAACAATTTAATACAAATGAAAATCGTAACCATATGTTAATAATATATAAATTATATAAGTAATTAATACATTTTGCTGATAAGAATTGATGTTAGATGGCAAATGATTGGTTTATTATATTATATTTAACGGAGCAATTTAAAAACATAGATATTTTATCCTTTTATAATAATTTATTATCTCTTAGTTAATGTGTGTACTGTGAGTAGCAGTTAAGTCTGCAATATGATTTTGCACGCCGAAAGGTTGAATATGTCTGGCGATACAAAAATTGTAACATCCATTTTAATGTACCCATATTCGCAAAGTAAATGTATTTGTATTTTGTCACCATTTCTCCACTTAGCTACAATGCTTCGCTAAACATTTACATATTACTTAAGTGTTGTTCTTTTCAGTTTGTATATTTCAGTCCTGTTTAAAAATGCCATATTGAAAACGAATGATTTATACGTCTACTTTTAGCGTTACGCTTAAGATTTCAACATTTAATTTTAACCTATTTATAGTATCTAGAGAAATACTAAAGACACCAAGCGTGAAAAGCACTGCTTTTCGTACATACTGAAGCCCCGACATACTATTTCTAATTAGTATTCTTATTTTCTATGGTGAAAAGTATTTGATTCAGACCAAAATACATCGCAAATGGATTAGCTATAATATACTCATTGGCAATACTATAGGTATTAATCGGAAATTGAGAAAAGACTTAACATTGACTTGATAAAACATTGCGGTATCGAATGGTTTCAAAGAATTAATTTGTTACCTGCTAATAGTGGGTTTATAATATAATGAATCATAAACATAAGTACTTAGACTAAAATATGCAAATCGTGTGTTATAGTTTTTTGTGGCGTAACTACTTGTTTGGCGGTATAAACAGTATGTTGATACAAGCCGAACTAGTAATTACTACCTTTTTTTTTTTTTTTTTTTTTTTTTGGTATCGGGTTGGAAAATCCTCATGGAGTCCCTCCGCCCCGGGGGGGAAGGACGAAGGGGACTGTCAGACTCTTACTGACTAAAAACCAACCCGTGCTCCTCATGTACCCATGTGTCGGAGGGTAGGGTTTCACCAAAGCATTCCTCGCTACCCCCCGACGGGTATTGGCCCGCCAGATGGTCAGGCGGGCCCCGAACGAAACCCCCTTGGCGGCGGATGAAGGTGTTGGGCTCCGCCGCCAAAACACCCAGCGGCCGCAGAGGATAGGGAGGACGGCAACGCAACACCGCATCTCCTCTTCCTCTGCGGCCCCACCGCGACGCAACGATGGTGCGCCCCATTTGGTCGCGGGAGATAGGGCGCGGGGCAACGCAACACCCACACGCCTCTTCTCCCGCGACCGCACCCGACTGCGAGGGACACACAGAACTGTCCCCCGCACCCGCACCATGGGACGCATCCTACGCAGGCCTCTACCAAGCCCACGTGGAGCGTCCCCTCCCGGGATCCCGCTTAGCTTCACCGTGGGTGGCTTCTAACCCACGGTTACTGAGCCCCCCCACCACGACAAGGTGGAGATCCCACGGGGGGGAGTAATTACTACCTACTTCTATTCACCCATTTGTTACGAATATATTATGTTACATATTTAATTAGGTATTTTCTAGTTGGTGTTAATTTTATTAATTTTATAACAATTTACATATTATTCAGATATACAATACAACTTTTAACTACATAATTAGGTAGTTATAGCCCAGTGGAGATACCAACAGACTGCCATGCAGAGGGTATCGGTTTCAAATCCACGGCGCGCACCAATGACTTTTCGGAGCTATGTGCGTATTAAATTGTAAATCATCGCTTGAAGGAAAATATCGTGAGGAAAAATTCTCGAAAGTTCTCGAAAGATGTGAAGTCTGCCATCCCGCAGTTGGCCAGCGTAGTGGACTGTGGCCTTACCTTTCTCACAGAGAAAAAAGGCCCGTGCCCAGCTGTGGGACAGTATATATTCAGGGCTGATGATGATGATACGGAAATATAAGGTACTAAATAAGCCCGCGGTTACATCCACGTTTTATAAGACTCCTGCTCCGCTCCCGTGGCTCATAGCGGGATGTTATATAGCCTATAGCCTTCCTCGATAAACGGGGTATCTAACACTGAAATAATTTTTGAAATCGGTCCAGTAGTTCCTGAGAATTAGCGCGTTCACCCAAACAAACAAACAAACGCTTCAGCTTCTTATATTAGTATAAGATTTTAACCTTATATTTCCCTCGACGGTTCAGCATAGGTCACCAGATAATGAATATGAATATGTAAACATTATGGAGATTTATCTCTTTACATAAATACGAATATGTAAACAGGAGATTTATCTCTTTAAATAAATATGAATATGTAAACATTATGGAAATTTCACACACATGTTGGTTTCTTCATGATTGATATTTAAAATAACTAACATTTTCGAAAGTATGTGCTTGCGTGAATTGGTACTCGAGACCCTTTGCAGAGCACTCTGTTGGCTGTACTAGGTTACAACTTCTTCTTCCTCTTAGCGTTATCCCAGTTTTCAATCTGGGGTCCGCTTATTAGTCTAACCGGTTTTGGCTGAATATTAGCTTTTTCACAGAGTGACTGTCTGACCTTCGCATCCCGAAGCGATAGCGATATTCCATGGTTTAGATTAGTGCCAGTTTATTTAGAAGGTAGTGACGCCCTGTAACGAATGTCGAAGATCTAGATGACAACCCGGACCGACGGCTTAACATGCTCTCCGAGGCACGGGACAAGCGATAATCAACAATTCAATACGCACATAACTCCGAAAAGTCATGGGTGCGCGCCCTGGATTCGAACCCTATACCCTCTGCATGGCAGTCTGTTGGTATATCCACTCGGCTATCGCTGCCTGTACTAGGTTACAACTAGATACGTAAAATCAGACTGAGACAGTGATAGCTTAGTGTAGAGATTGATAGAGTGCTATGCAGGGGGTCCACGATTTTTTAGGTCACAAAGGCAGTTAGCCAAAGTGTTACTAGGTATTATGCTACGAGGTATTATGGTATCTTTAGCGTGCGGACGGCGAGCCAATGCCACCGCTCTGACTACGGGGATGTAGCAGCATCTATGCTGGTGCGTTTCTTTCGGCGAGTGGGAGTGCCGGATTCCCCATCCTTCTATGCCTTTTCCCAACCTTAGAGCGACAAAGTACTTGGTACTCCTTTGCTGTCCATGTGCGGCGGTAATCGCTTACCATCAGGTGGCCCGCTTGATCGATTACCGCTCATTATTTATAAAATAAATATAAAAAAGCTTAATATTGTGCCCGGTAGATGGTAGTAGGCGCCCACCCATATTACATTGGGACCGAAACATAACTGGCGATGTGTGGGTGTGTAATAAACAACTTTCCCTCTTCGGGGATAATGCCGTGAAGTTATGGTATGTGTGACGAAATTTAAAAAAAAAAAGGCAATAGGCCGTTATTACGAAGTGGATACAGTCACCGATTTGCTATCAGATTGATCACCGATAAAAGTCATGACCAAAAACCTGTTTCGGGCATTTTAAATTGGGCACTTAAGCAATTGTTTAGAAAACACACATTCAGTGGCTTATTATTTCAATTATTAATAATATTTAAAAATTTAAGTCCTATCTAACTTTTTATGAGAAATAGTTATGGCGATGAAGACCTTTTATATAATATAAGTAACAAGAGGATGTCCGCAGCTAAACATGATCTTTTTTTTTTATTTAGCCTTTTCCTCCGATTACGGGGAAAGTTCGTAAAATCCGCTTTTTGTGCCCATCAGTTTTGGCTGTGCGTTATCTTTCAGTCAGTAAGGAATGCAAGAATGTTATACATGCCGATAGTAGTAATTCTGTTTAGTTCTAAAAACTACCGTCACAGTGCGAAAGGTTCAAAATACTCACTGTTCATTACTTTTCTCTTATCATCTTTACTGCCGACCTTACATAATATTTATGTGCGAAAAGTGGATTACGCGTGTGAGGCCGAGTCTGCGTATCTGCGGAAAGCGTACTACGGTTCTATACCTAATTATGCCAGTGAGTAACCGGGACCGACTTAGGAAGTGTAGCGTGATTTACCGCCTTTTGCGCAACAAAATTAACGCATGTTGGTTTTTGGATTAGGATTATGTTGATGTTGTTTTTGGCTGTGTTCGTTGGCGTTTGAAACTTTTTTTTAAACTGTACCGTCCCATTGTTGGGCACAGGCCTGCCCTACACTACTCCAAAGGATCCTCTCTCCAGCTATCACTGTCCAAGTTTTTGAGAAGGCACCCAGCTCATCTCGCCAACGCGTCCCTGGTTCTACCCCGATCACGACGTCCGTCCCTGCGGTGTCCACAAACTGGCTACACATAAATTCCAGTTGTTCTTCATAAATAATTATACTCGTGTACAAGGTATGTTATGGAGTAAAATATACCTTAATTAATTACCGATTATTATGTTTAACTGAGGGTTTTCTCTGTGAGAATACACTGCTACCAAAGAAAATCAAAAAGTAAATATTTTTTATTTCTTTTTATTTATAGTCTCACGCCTGTATCCCCGCAGAGTTAGGCAGAGGTGTAAATATTACACCCACATATTTTCGACATGAATTCTTCATCGAAAATCTTGAAGGTTTGTTTTTGGTGAATGTAGTATGTTTTGTAAAAAGTCATAGAACAAAAGTTGTTGATTGTGATGTTGGTAACATGGTCCTGAGAAGTTGGCGTGTTTTGCAAAAAACCCTGCATGTTGCTTATATATTTTTTTCACCACAGCAGCTCAAACATGCCACTTTTGCTGCGAGACAACAGTGAACAAAACGCGATTTTGATTCGAGCGTGAGGCAAAGTAGCTTTTTAATTTTTCAATCATCAGTGTCACGAATTGACATTGTTCAGCCATAAATTTGAAACATTCGAATTTTACTGTGCTCTGTCTCTTTCACATGCATATAAAAAGTGAGTGAAAAACAAACCCCTTCGAATTCGAAATTCGATTTTGGAATTCGACCTCAAAGAAAGCATCTTCGGAAACGCAAATAAAAAAAGAGAAAATAATAATAATAAAGAAAATTGTAGAAAAGAAATAACTTTTTTTATATGTTATTGTTTACATGTTTAATTTATTATTGGATTTTAATAAAAATAAGTCTAATAAATAGTATAAAATTGGTATTTAACCAATACATTTTTATTTCGAATTACAACAATGATACATTTGAAAAATAACCATCAGGGACGCGGTATTAAAACGCGATTTAAAAAAGTAGCGGGAATAAAAATTTCGCTGATGCTGATAGGGTAGACCGAGGCGAATCGGATCAGGGGGTGAATCGGATCAAAATAAGAAATTTGTGAATATTTTTAATACAGCGTTGACAAGGAATGCCAGCTACTGACGTCTCACAAGCCACTTTCATCCCGCACCTCCTGCCATCGATGGCGTTTCGATCCGACCAGTACATGAGCATCAGCGCCGCTCGCCAGAGAGTAACTTTTTGTGTGCGTTACAATTTTCACGCTCATCTAAAGTACATGCTTACTATTTGTTGGTGTTAATGTAAAAAATTGTGTTAAACTTTTGAGATATATAGCTTAAACGGTTTGGGAATAGGTCTATTTTAGAAAACATTTAAATTTTTAAGCACAGTATTAAAGGTTTATATGTGAAATGTTTATTTCAAAAGTCTTGAAGATGGGATGATTCGGATCGCGTCATCGGGGGCGAATCGGATTACTTATTTAAAATGATTTATTTTACTTTTGAGAATAATTAAGTATGTTTATTCAATTAAAGATGGTTCACACATATAAAAGAGCAAACAATAAGGAGAACAACCAGGAAAATGGTCCCCAAACAAAAATTATAGCCCCAAGTGAAGTACTGGCCTAAGAATAAATCTTGGGTCGGGCTGCTGAGATTAAAAAATTTCGATACACAATTTTACAAAGAATAATTTCTCTCTCCAATGATGTCATTAAGATACGTGGTAGACAATAAAACCAATATAGCATTTGTCTCCACCTCATTATAAGATTAATCTTGACGAAAGAGAAGTAAGAAGAAACTTAAAACTGCCGAAAAAGCTGTGAAAAATGGAGAAACAGACTGATACCAAAGAAAATATTAACGCGAAGAATAATAAAAGAACATCTTGAATAAGAATCGAATGCGAAGCATAAAGATTGGCTTTGTATTTACTGATAAAAAAAAATATTCATCCACCATCACGTAAAGAATGGTGCCATGAAAACGTACTGGTCTGAGTAGGAAATAAGGACCGCATCCATGTGATTTATGTTTTAGTAATTAATATTGTCCTGATTATTTATTATTTTAATATTGCCATTGATGCAAAAGCTTATAATGTTGAGAAAACCTTAATTTTATATCCGATCCTATTCGCCCCGATAATTAGGGCGATTCGGATATTTCTCTCTTTTTTAATTTTGATTAATATTTTGCACAATTTATGAGTTATTTTAGTTTTGAAATGTTTAATATGTAGCTAAATAATTACTGCTTACCGATATGGCAAATAAAGTTACATATATTACACTTTAGTGTGATTTTTATGTCCTCCAATAAAAAGTGATCCGATTCGCCTCGGTCTACCCTACAGTATAGCGTAACGTGTTAAATTAGTACAAAATAATCTAAAAATATGAGTGAAACTAGCGATGATGACTGTACTTAAACACCAGTAGAGTTAAATCAACAAGTGATTAATGCAGAATTCAATCTATTCCTCTTCATTTCTGTCCCCTAAGTAATATGTGTTCTCACTGCTGTGGTGAAAGTTATGTGTGCTACACGAGAGCAACGTTTTTTGTATCTCGTGCTGTTGAGTCCTTCACTGCGCTCAGGATTCTAACTTTGATTCACTCGCAACGCTCGTGAATCAATCATAGAATCCTTCGCTTGCTCGGGACTCAAAATCAGCATTCGAAACAAAAAACAACTTTGCTCTCTTGTTGCACAAATAACTATTTATTGATGTATATGTATGTCTCTTATAATATGTATATTATATCTCTTATCTAAATATTTATGTAAGTTCAAACTCAATGTTCTTTTTTTTTTTCATTTATTTATTTGTAAACATAGGTATATACATAGTTGGATATTACAGTGCTCTTAGATCGCTATGTCTGCCAATTCTTGGCGTTCAAATTAATTTATGTATAATAATTCCATATTAAAAATTCATTCAAATTAATACATAATGTTGTTAGGTTATGTCAGTTAAATCTTACAAATTAGGGTTGATAATTACAAATTAAATAAAATAATTAATACATACATAGTCAAATACATAGATTATTACTTGAGGATTATGATCATTACATTCATCAGGAACAACATGACATTCAAAATTAAAGGAAAGTATTAGATGTAGGTACCATTATTACTTAATTTTACCTTTCAATATAAGCTTGTACATTATTTGTCACATTAAACAATACCATCATAATTCATAATTGATGAGAACTTATTTCTAATTATATTTACATATTATACTCCTTTTTTGTGGCAGGACAGATATACCGAACTATTTGTGTTTATCATTTATGTATTCAGTGACAGAGTAATAACATTTTGCTGTTAAGAATTCATAAAGGCGTTTTTTAAATGTGTGCAGGTTCTCAGTATTACGTATCACATTCGGTATGTTATTATATATTTTAGGAGCCATTCCCATCAGGCTTTTGCCAAATAATGATGTGTTGTGTGGTGTGACATGAATGTCAATTGCCCTGCGTTTAGATTTAAGAGTTTCAAACATACTGATGTTGCTTTTTACGAACACCGCTACTTCGTAAATGTACATCGATGGTAATGTTAACAAGTTTAACTGTTTGAAAAAGGGCCTACAGCTGTCTGTTGTTTGTAGTTTACAGACTGATCTCAAGCACCTTTTTTGAGCTCTAAACGCAAAATCCTTGTCAGTGGAATTACCCCAGTATATGATACCATACCTTATATTCGAGGCAACGAACGCATTATAGGCAGCTAGAACAGTAGAGCGGTTGGATATCCTTGATAGCTTATAGAGAGCATACGCAAATTGATTTAATTTATTACACAGCATATCTATTTGATGTTTCCACGTTAAGTTCCTGTCTAGGTATAGTCCAAGAAACTTGGCTTTATCAGTTTCGCCTATTCTGGTATTATTATAATTTATATTTATATTTTTCATGTCAAGCTTATTAATTTTATTATAAAATGTCATAATTTTCGTTTTGTCTAGATTTATTTTTAAGTTATTTTTGATTAGCCAGTTAATTAAATTTTTGAGAGCACAATTTATATCGCCTTCATAATTGTTAAGTTCTTCGCCCGAGTAGATAAGGGTACTATCGTCCGCAAATAAGAGCATTTGGTGTTCAGTACATCTTGGCATATCGTTTATATATATAATAAATAATAACGGACCTAGTATACTGCCTTGTGGAGTAGACATCGTACTGTATCTGGCCTGCGACATATATGTTGTTTCTAGTTTTGTATTTGGACATATACTATTGATAGAAGTTATTTGCGTGCGGTTTTTAGATAAGATTTGATTAGTTCTATCGCTTTTCCGCGCACCCCATATCTCTCAAGCTTACACAGTAATATTTCATGGTCCACGTGATTAAATGCTTTCGTCATGTCGATTAGGAGTGCTGCAACAGGAATCTTTTCATTATATGTATTTATATAGCGCCTACGTCTTTTTTTTTCTGCATCATTCAAAGGTAAAATGGGAGATAATGCCCATGGCATTAAGTGTGCCTGTATACGCTGCGTATATAAAGTTAAAAAAAAAATATATAGGGGGCGAGCCTATTTCTGTTACCGGGCACATCACCAGACTCCGGGCTGCTACTGAGTATTCGGAAAACCTAGTAACACTTTGGCCCGCCCCGGGAATCGAACCCGGAACCTCCGATCAGCAGTCGCATACGCTATCCACTGGACCACGGAGGCAGTTTAAATTTAGTCTAAGAAATGTAAATGTGTGCTCCTATAAACAACAATGCAGCATGTGCATACTGTCTCACTTTTATCTGATGCCTAACGACTGGTCCCAATATTTGATATATCGATTTAACTATTAGAGATACATATTTGACATAAACTCAATACAAAATATGTCAAATATCTAGAAGCCAAATCCATAGATAGATCCATATATATGGGACCGGCCCGGCCGTTAATTGATCTTGGTAGGACCATAGAGTAGATTTTGACCGCGATCGCAGAATAATTAATAGTCCTTGCTTTCTTAGGTCCACTGAGTCTGATTTCTACATAAGACAATGCTTTGTGTTTTCCACAAAATGTTCTGTTTTTGGTCTTCGCGCCCGTTTGTCAGAGTCCGCGTATATAACTTTTCAATGGACTAAAAATATTATGATGAAGGTTAATTGTATTGTTTTATCTGAACCTTAGGCCTCACTCTCATTAGACCTTAAGATCGGTTGTCAATTGTTTACCCGAAGATTATATACGTAGAATGTTTTGTTTGCCCTAAAAGACATATGATATACTTTTAATTGCCCGAAAGTTAGATACTATAAGATACGATTGCCATACGTATTGTTTTTCATATTTTTAATTGCCATAATAATTATTAGACACAATATTAGATACCATAAGATACGAGTGTCATACGTATTGTTTTTCATTTTTAATTGCCATAATAATTATTAGACATAATATTTTAACGCCATAATGATTATTAGACATAATATTTAAATGGGTACGTATCAAAATACCGAATTTTAAAATACCGATGGACGAAAAAAGCAAACACACTAGTTTAATAAACTGAGTTGATGGAGCCCTGCGAAGCAGGGCTCCTATTTTCGGATTAAAGGTCAAAAGAGAACCTAACATAACCTATTTAGTTACTGGAATTACAGTCGGACCTAACCCTAGGCACTCGAAATCAAAGAAATCATTATTAGTCTAGTGAAACATTAGGTACACACCCAATGTCGATGGCAAATGATGTTATGGCATATGATAATTATTATGGCATATGATAATTAGGCCATGTGATAATTAGGACTTACAATGATTATGACAAATTATGTTATGGTAAGTGACTTTATGGGAAGCAAAGCTTCTAGCACGTGACTAATACATATATAGCAAATAAGAGTAGGGCAAATAAAATTCGGGCAAACGGCGGTATACCCTAAAGATCATACAAAATTATACATTTAACTCCAGGATTATTCTTACTTCTCTATAGAAAACTAAATAAAATGCCAAATAAGAAATTATGAGATTTATTTTTATATCACATGATTTAAGATTTGTCTACACTATTAATTCAATCACTATTATTTATCACTGTAACTACATCTCTTCTCTTTGTCATCATCTTTAGTAGTGAATTTATCACTATTCTGGCCAATTCAGATACCATGCATGTTAGTATTTTCGAAACCGCTTACAAACATTACGTTTTGATTTCTATCATATTTGGAAGCTCTTCGTTCTAAAGTGATCTCGTGTCCTGATTCCGGGCGCGACGCGCAGTCAATTCTCAGCTTCATCTTAGTATGGTCTGCTTTTAGTCGGAATTGCCGTAAGATGTGGGCCAATGAAACTTTTAGTGATACGTACGCGTATTTTCTGCCTGTAAAGTAAAATTTTCTCTTGAAATTCCTACACCGTTCTTATATATCTTTGCGTTTAAGACGGTCGTCACTACGTTTAGAAGGACTCGAATGCGACTAAAATGCGAGAAAACAGAAATGATAATGAAGGTATTACTTCCACCTTTGTAGGTATTTTTATTATCAAATAATTGCACGATGTAGACCCATTACATTAACTAATTTGCTGTCTAGCGTAGGACAATAGAGAATTTATTGTTATGATCCATGTATGAAACAGTACAGGAAAACTGTTATATTTCAAAGTCAAAGTCAAATTATTTTGACTTTGATTATATATGATATTCATCTAGGCCTCAAAGTGACGCTTATGAACGTCAAAATTGAAGTTAAGCATTTACATTTACTGCCATGTTCGTAATGCAATAGGTAGAACCACGACAAAGAACGGGCAATAAAACTCATGGCCACTCTTTTTAATCGCCCATATAATGGTTATACATGTTATTTGTGTAAGGAGCTGCAACTGTTTCACATTTTAAGTTATCTACTAGTGAAAATTCAATAACTATTGATATCATACTCAATCAGTAAATTATGTTAATTTGGTAGTTCATAGTGATGACGGCTACTTACCTAAACATGACCTTAGGCCATAACTGAAGGTGAAGTTCAAGCTGGACAGCTTCGAGTTCATCTCCGGCTCTAGCCAACGTTCAGGTCTAAAGGCTTCGGCGTCAGAACCCCAGGCTGGATGCCGGTGTATACCACTGGGTATTAGAAACACTTGGGAACCAGCGCGTAGTGTGTAGTTCTCTGAAACAGCACAGACATTTCTGACATTTATCAATAAATAAATTTAAAATTATTACATGTTAAACTAAACTGTGTTTAAAAGCATATTATAAAATTTCCGATTATATAGACTATAAAAATACTTGGGATTGAGCTGCTTTAATTGAACACAATAAATAAATTCTGTATAAACTGAATAATTTTAATTTGACTTTTCGTAAGCTCTTTAAAAAATCTATAATTAAATAAATAAATAAATCCAGCCATAAATTGGGGTTGCTCTGGGTTTTATTTTTTGATTAAACGTTTGTAATTTTCGCGTAGACATAGCCGCCGAGAAATGTTTCTGAATGTTGTCGACCGGCAGCGTGCCTAAAAGCTTAGTAGCATTGCCGAGTTGAATGGCAATGCATATTCTTTCTCTCTCATTTTGAGTTATATAAAAATATACTCACTCAGTTGTAGATCTTTATCTACGTATCTTGCTATTAGAGGTATGGCCGGAATAATTCTTAAAGCCTCTTTAATTACAGCCTCTGTATAGACCAACTTTGACAGGTCCTGCTTTTCTAAGTTCCTGTCACCAATCACGGTTATGATCCTAGAAATAAATGTATTATTACTTCTTCGTTCTTTTCGACATCTTACTGGTTAGCAGCAACATTTACGCCTGAAAATTCTGAGGGATCCAGTGTTTTATTTTGATTTAGGAGAGGCTTGATCTGGGTGAAGGAGGGCTGCATTAGCGGAAAGATTATAAAGTCATTTATCTTTGTGGGGTCTGAGTAACAATTTATTGTTTCGAGTACGGTTGTTCTTTGTGTTCGTTAATTAAATGTGCATAAAGCCCCATGTGATATAGGATTTATTCCTAGAGCAGGAGTTGTCCTTTCTAAGTAAAAGGAATAAAAATTGGTTTCCGCACGTAACCATTGGACACGTGGTAGTATTGTAAACTTGCTGGATTTTTTTAAAACTTTTTTAACGGCACGTATCGGATTCCCGTATAGTTTTCATAGGTTGTTCATCTACTTACTCTTGATACATCTTTTCCTGCACCTCAGGATACGATCCCACAAAGCTGAGAATGAAACAGAGTTGCTGTGAAGTAGTCTCAAAGCTGGCTGCCACTACTGTGTTAAGCTGATCCCTTATTTCTTTATCAGACAGAGAACCATCCGCTGCTATCTCCATTATTACGTCTACGAATGGCTTATGACCGCCCTCTGAAAGACAATATTATTTTAATTGGTTTCTTCTTGTGGTCTTGTATGTACTATTGTATTTTTCTGAGCACAAAATATAATATGACTTCGTAGTGGATAGCGTATGCATCTTTTTGTTTTTTTTGTTGACTACGGTGGAAACTCTCCTAATGAGTCATCTCAACTCGACGCCAACCCGGCCAGTGTGTAATCGACCGGGCTTGGGACTGGCGGATGAGGTGTGTGGAGACACTTCCTCCGCCACTCTCCCCTAAAGGCGTTCGAGGCATACCCACTAAAACCACCGCGGTGTTCTTACGGGTCCCGTGTAGTGGCGGGGTCCCGCGATTCGCGGATAGCATACTTTTCCGTGACCCCGCCCGAGATTGGCCCGCCGTTGGTGTTGGCGGGCCCCGTCTCGTTATGACTTGGGAGGCGGCGCGGATACTACGCCGCCTCCTTGCTTTTTCGCAGGCACTAAAACGGTCGCAGAGGATAGGGAGGACGGCAACCTGACAACACCGCATCTCCTCTTCCTCTGCGGGCCCACCGCATCTCCTCTTCCTCTGCGGGCCCACCGCAACGCAACAAATGGTGCGCCCCCATTTGGTCGCGGGAGATAGGGCGCGCGGCAACGCAACACCGACATGCCTCTCCTCCCGCGACCGCGCCCTACTGCGAGGGACAGAAAGAACTGTCCCCCGCATCCGGACCTTTGGACGCATCCTGCGTAGGCCTCCATCAAGCCCAAGCGGAGCGTCCAATCCCGGGATCTCGATTAGCTTCACTGTGGGTGATCTAACCACGGTTACTGAGACCCCCACCACGTCAAGGTGGAGATCCCACAGGGGGGAGCATATGCGTCTGCTGAGCGGGCGGTCCCGGGATCAATCTGCTGCTGCTGTCTGCAATTGCCTGCAAGCTCGTTCCTTTGTACATATTTTTTTTCTTCACGTTGTAAACATAAATTATGGGCTATATGGCTGACATTCGTTATAGCCTATACCCACTAAAACCAGTGCGATGATTGTCAAAGTTCTGTTTGCCACGATGAGGAAATAAAAGTTATTTACCTGAATCAGCAAGGTTGCCGATCAGTTCTTTATTTTTAAAATCAGTTTTCTTTCTGTGAATTACCTGAAAATAAAATTTACTTTACTTAGCATTTTTTTCAAGAAAATTATAGGTATCCTGCACATTCGAATTCAGATGTTGACTGGCCTGTTGGCCTAATTTTTTAAGCCCTTAATAAGTGATATGCCGGAGGTCGTGGGTTAGATTACCCTAATCAGTAGCTTTTGCGTGAAAGAATTACAAAGATTCATCTATTCGCAAAAACTGTCATATTTATAATATTAGTCATACTGAACAGAAACGTACCTCATAGGCAATTTCGTCCAATACTTTGATCAACTGGTCCTGTTTTTTCTTAAGGCTCGAGAATTGGAATAGAAAGTCGCTGTGTAACCAAGCTCTCTCGATCCTCATCATCACGATATCGCATATGGCATCCATTGTTACTGCATATCTATTGATGAAATCATTATCTTTTTCGTCATTATCACCAAACACCGTTACTGAAAAAGACAACTTATTCATTATCTAATCTAATACATAAAGTAATATATAAAGCTGAAGAGTTTGTTTGCTTGAACGCGTTAATCTTAGGAACTACGGGTCCGATTGGAAATATTATTTCAGTGTTAGATAGCCCATTTATTGAGAAAGGCTATAGGCCATATAACATCACGCTATGAGCCACGAGAGCGGAGCAGTAGCCTTAAATAGCGCGGGTGTAACCGCAGGCTCATCTAGTACTTAATGTATAAAGCTGAATAGTTGGTTTGTTTGCTTGAACACGCTAATCTCAGGGACTACTGCTCCGATTTGAAAATTCTTTCAGTATTACGTAGCCCATTTATCGAGCAAGACTATAGGCTATATAACATCACGCCATGAGCTACGGGATCGTAGCAGTAGCCTTAAATAACACGGGCTCATCTAGTTATGTATAAAGCCAAACCTTTTAACAATAATAAAATAAATAAATTAATTAACAATCAAATTATTACTATAATTTACTAGTCTCTGCTATAATACAACGGGTGTAAGGGACGGTGTACCGAAAACTGATATACCAGTGATTCAGTACATTATACTGAGACCCTTGGCGGTCAAATTTTCCGGACAAAATCTAAGAACACGACAATTTTCCAAAAATTTGCGATGTATATAAGAAGATGAAGATGTAGTGACAAGCATTGAGAAAGGCATGTTAAGATGGTTTGGCCACATGGAGAGGATGGATGACGATAGACTGACAAAGAAGATATATAAGGCAAGTGTGAATGGAACAGGACAAAGGGGAAGACCTTTGTCCTGTTCCATTCACACTTGCCTTATATATCTTCTTTGTCAGTCTATATGGCAAAAATTTAAAAGAAAAATCGGAAAATTCATGAATTTTTTCGGAAAATTCGACCGCCAATGGACTCAGTATCATGTACTGAATTACTTGTATCGGTTTTCGGTACACCGTCCCTTACACCCTGTATTGTCCTATATATTGATTATACAGTTACAGTTATTGTTAAACAATTTGTAGAATCGGTACCTCATGTATTAACAATTGTTATAAAACATTTAAAATTGTTATTACTCAGTTATTACTATAATTAAAAATTTCAGACACCTTTTTAACATTTTGTCTTTTAAATTGGTTAGAACCAAATAAGAAGTTTATGAGTACACTTCCAAGCAATAAAAAGATTAACAAAATCTGTTAATAAATTACCGAATTTTGTCAACAATCACAACAAAATACAATCGTATCGATAATTTTATTATCTAAACGGAAGCATCTCTATGAAGGCAATTAAAACGTTTTAAACATGTTACGGCCAACACCGGACGCTGCGCTGCATACATTTTCTTTATCTTCAACGCTTCAAATCAAATAATTTATTGCAATTTTTTTCTTGGTATCAATTTCTTAATTTTAAGTTACTTAAGTCAAATTATATTTTGCAATAGCTTTAAATAAGTATATTATTTTTATAGCTAATTTAGGTTAATATACGTTGATTACTGAATGTCTCATGATCCCAATGACAATTTTAAATGTTAATCCTATTTAACATTTTAAAGTCTATCTAATTCAATTAAAAATATATATGAATATGTTTTTCTTACTGCATGAAGTTCTAAGAGTGATATCTCTAATAATTGTTACGGGGTCCACAGGACCCCGTCCGACATGACTCTCCATTATTTCCACTAATCTCCTGGCTTGATCGTTGAAAACTTCCAGAAATCCATTGACAACTGGTTGACTGAAAGCTGGCAGTAATATTTTGCGATGACGTTTGTAGACGGCACCTGAAAATAAAAATATTAACGAACATTTACTTTGTGGTCTTTTTTAAATTGTTCTTGTGGTAACACTCTGGTGCGTCTATCCTTCTGCAATTTCTCAAAATGATGTTTGGGGGAGGTGCTCGAGACTCTTATATAACGAACAGAAGGCCTACTCACTTAACCTACTAGATTCATCTACTACCGCGAGTTGCAGAAGCAGATTTTTTTTAAAAAGATTATATAAAAAGTAAGAATTAAATAATTTATCGAATTAATGACATCAAGCCACTGGATGTGTGTTTTCTTAACATATGCTAAGGTAGCCCAATTTAAAATGCGAAAAAGCAGGTTTTTGAGCGTGATTTGAAAAGGTGATCAATCTGATCGCAATCTCTAACTGTATCCACTAACGTAACAACGTCCAATTGCCTAACATCCTCGTAGTAAGACGGATAGCCTCATTGGCTTTCCGTCCCCAGGCTACAGATACCATAATACCTTCTAATACTTTGGCTGAACTCCGTGTGGTGACGGAATAAGAATACAGAGTGTCACCACCCCATTTCATCTCGAGGGTGTCGTATGAGGCGACTAAGGGAAACACACCACGCAAAGATTATCATTGCTAAGAGAGGGAAATCTCGAAATAAAACCCTATACCAACCCGCTTGGCCAGCGTGGTATAGTAGGCCAAAACCTCCATACGGAGAGGCTTAAGTCCAGCAGTGGACTGCAAAAGGCTGTTGATGAAGACTTTGGCTGACTGCCCTTGTGACCTAAATATTATAGGGTTAATACTCATTGTATTTTCAAGGTACAATAAAAACTCTTCCAAAAGGGCAGCGATAGCCTAGTGGAGATACCAACTGCAGTCTGTTGGTATCTCCACTATGCTATCGTCATATACCCTCTGCACGGCAGTCCGTTCAGAGGGTATCAGGTTCGAATCCACGGCGTGCACCACTGACTTTTCGGAGTTATGTGCGTATTGAATTGTTAATTATCGGTTGTTCCGTGCCTCGAAGAGCACTTTAAAGGTCACAGCTCATTAGAGCCACCCGGCACCCACTCCGCACCGCCTCGCCTCGTTCAGTTAGTATTCTTTATATGGATTTGTATGGGTATGCGCTCACTACATCAACTCCGTAGCGTCACCGGATCGCCTCTGTCGTAAGCCGTCCACGCGCGTGGACGGCTCGGTGACAACTCGCTGCTCGCATGCTTGCCGCGCGTTGACTGCGCATCGCCAACGCGCGGGTCCGAAGCGGACCGCGCGCTGCCTGCGAATGATTCATCGACGTCCACTCGTTGAACACGCGGCGTACACTCGTTGACCGCGCGTGGTCCGCTGGTTGACCGCGCGTGGACGCCGTGCGGAGTGGGTGCCGGGTGGCTCTAATGAGCTGTGACCTTAAGTCGTCGTTCCCGATTGTCATGTTATAGTGCGCCAGTTCCTCTAAAATAAAATGACGCTAGTCTAAACCATGGAATATCGCTACCCCTTCGGGTTGCGTAGCTCAGACAGGCAGTTGCTCTGTGGAAAAGCTATTACTATTCAGCCAAATCCGGATAGACTAGTAAGCGGAGTCCAGGTTGAAACTGGGATAACGCTAGAAGGGATGAATAAAAACTGTTCCGTTCCTTGAGACGTGGGTTCGACTCATACCGGTCGCATTACCCACAAGCACGAATTGAATTGAGTGTCTAAACACACTATACCGAAGGTACGCGACCGAAGTTCGGAATGATTACGCCTGCAATGCTATTTGAATTACTGACGACACATACCGTTTAATTACGTTGCGTTATAGCGTACAGCTTAATTAGGTCAGGCGTAAGTTCAGCGGCAACTTTTCAGGTAGTAGAGCACAAGCGTAGTTCGTAGCAAGAGCACGAGAAGTTCGGCACTTATGGTGTGTCATATCAGCCAAGTACATCGGAACATAAAATCAGCCGCGGAACTTTGGTACGTACCTTTGACATATTGTGTTTAGACAAGTCTTGGATGCAACCGGGATAATATATATAGATAATGATGGCTACTAATTCATCATCAGCCTTTAACAGTCCACTGCTGGACTAGGCCTCTCCTTTGAAAGGAGGAATTGGCCTACTATACCGCGCTGGCCAAACGGGTTGGTATAGGGTTTGTATCAAGTTTTCCTTCTCTTACAGAGCTGTTCTCTGCATAATAACTCCTGTCGGCTCTTACGACACCCATGGGATGATATGGGGGCGTGACATTCCGTATTCTTAATCCGTCACCACACGGACGACGGACGGCTTCTTATTAGATAATAATTTTACCTGAGCTTGTGACCAATCCTTCTCCGAGCCAAGGCTCACCGAATTTGTAGAATGGATGTTTCTGCAATAATGTGTTGGCAACTGTAGCGGCATCTTCCGGATCGACTACACCTGAAATATATGAAAATGTTCTATCAGTACCAAGTAAAATAACTTAAAGTAAGATAACTTTGACAATTACGCGATATACCTAGTAATATACAACATGTAACAAATTTAAATGCACTTCCTGAAAGTAGTTTGTTCAGAATCGGCTACTGAATCCATTACTGTAATTTTTAATATTGTTTATTTTTTGTTCTAAAATAATAAAAATAACGTAAATTATAGTCACTCATTTATTTCAAAAGTTGAAATATGCGAAAATAAACCTTAAGTCAAAGCAGAACGCCTTCTTTTAAAATGCATTTGTTTAATGGTTCGACGTTCGGTCACACGAACGCACACATTAGTAAAACACAATAGCGGCAAAAAGACAGTACACACAATTTACCACGAAAATATCTATCATCTATCTTTCGCTTACGTAATAATCAACAGGCAAGAGCGAGACGTAATGTGTCGCCCGCGCTGGCCAATGACAAGCGCTGGCGATGCGCTTTGACAAGTTATGACATGACAAGTATCTAGTCATCCATCGGGAATCTGTCAGCGAGAGTTGCGAAAAAATATTTTAATTGTGTGAATAAAATTGTAATTATCAACATGACGGTGCTGGTGTGGAACGTTCTGCATCATCTTGATGTTAACCTGTCGCCCCCGGACTTTTTTACTGTGGGAAAATGTTAAATCACTAGTTTATTGTGAGGGGACAACAAGTGCCTAGGAGTTAAGTTGATACCTACATATTAGCTGCTTTTGAAACAGTGAAAAGATGTGATGCGTGAAGGAACAGTGAAGTTTTAAGTGGATTAAAATAATGTGATTTTATCCAGTAAGTTATTTGATTATTCTATTAATGTAACTATTAATTTACAACTTTAAACCCGTCGATCTTGCTTTATTCTCTCATTGATATTCTTTTACTTTATCTATCAATAATGCTAGGTAACTAAATAGTCATTTACAATATTATGACACAATGGATCGTGTGCATGTTATTAACAAACAATAAATAATTTTATACCAAATCGACTGTCCACTCCAAAGCCGAAAAGTGTGATGGAAAGAAATAGGTAGTCATATCTTTGGAAATATCAACAGTAGCTGACAAATTACTCAAACATCATTCTTGTAAACCCCACTCTATCAGAGTGTTGTATAAAGACTAAATTTGAAACATTTTGTTTATATCGTATCGTATTTCGTTCCTATCAGATCGCTGTCGTCTGTTTACCATAGCAACCGTTTCGTGTGTTTGTGTGCGTGCGCAAATTTATAGTGACCACGCTTTTTACTTTTAATCGAGTTTATACTTTCTTCAAAAAACAATATTTACGCAAATAAAAAACAAAATTCAATGCATGCATTATGATTGTAACAAGTTATTCTAATTGGGGTGTCTGAGGATGTGCGTTATTTCATTTACACATTGTATATTACTGTTTTTTTTTTTTATAGACTCACGCCTGTATCCCCGAAGGGTAGGCAGAGGTGTAATATTACACCCATATTTCGCCATGAATTTTTGGTCCCACGTAATAGGGGACGAGCCTATTGCCGTTACCGGGCACATAACCAGATTCCGTGCTGCTACTGAGAATTCGGAAAAACTCAGTAATACTTTTGCACGACCCGGGACTCGAACCCGGGACCTCCGATCAGCAGTCGCATACGCTATCCACTGGACCACGGAGGCAGGTATTACTATGTGAACAACTATTTTTACAACATTATTACTATGTAGTGGTTTGAGCGGTCGTCTCGTCGCTGAACACTGCGTCGGGTGTTGTGGGTTTGATCCCGCACGAGACAACACTTTATGTGATCCATAAATTGTTGGTTCAAATCTGGGTTGTTCTTTGCGTTGGTTGCATTTTTGTAAGTCTCCCTCGACACAAAATTTTGTCTAGTGCGGGTGTTGTTTTTATTATTTAATTTTAATTATTCTTTCACAGTACACATCAGTCTGCTCGTTGCGTTCGTGAAGTGTGAACGTGTGTTGTACTTATTCCCTGTACTTTATTCCTATTGGCTAATAAGCCTCAGTACAAATCTCTGTCGCACATCAGGTGTTTAAATGGACAGACCACTCCTTATGGGCGGTACTAGAAAGAGATAAACTTATTTTAAGTGACACAACTTAAAAATCAATTGGCGAACATTAAGTGATTGGTGAGGATTTGAACCTCCGGACATAGAGGCGACGATAGAGGGGACGCGCTCTTAACCACTCAGCCACGGTAACGACAAGCGCGCACTGCGAAACAGTGAACAACCCACGAGCGGCGAGCGCTACGACGACGTCACACCGCCTGCCGCCTGCGCCGGCCGCTTGCTTCGAACCGCAGAGTGAATATCTCCCTTTGCTTAAGCTACGAGGTAATATCTACCTGTGTATTTTTATTTGCTGCGCTATATCGGTGGTCCAATAGACATTGTTCTGTCGATAATCATATTTAGGATCATGCAACACTCACCACCAAACAAATCACAAAAATACCAAAAATCAACGATGGACCTCACACAATCTGTACCAAATATATCACAGTCAGCGAGTGATTCCGAGCATGTTAACCCAAACATCCGCCAAAAACGTCCCCGGCCCATTGATACTTCAAATGAGAAAACACTTGATGAATTTAAGAAGGAAATCAAAGAAATGCTTTCTTCTTGGAAATGTGACCAGGATAAAACCATGGCTACATATATGGCAGAACAAACGGTGCTAGTGACTAAATTAATCTCCGATGTTGCTGAGCTGAAGCTACAAAACTCACAAATACAAAAAACAAATAACGAAATAGAAAAATCCATTACAACAATCAGCGATCTTTATGATGACATGCAGAGTAAAGTAAAGCGGCTCCAAGATGAATGTAATGAATATCGCAAGTATACTGAAACCCTAGAAAAAACGGTGAAAGACCTACAATACAAATCTCGCTCATCTAGTATCGAATTGCGTAATATTCTTAGCCGTGACAACGAGTCCACTACGGACCTCACAAAAATAGTGACTGCCATCGGAAACACGGTAGGTCTCCCGATCGGGCCCACAAACATTAGAGACATCTACCGTATTCCAGGGAACAACAGCCCAGCAAAACCAATCGTCGCAGAGTTTACAAGTGTACACCTGAAGACCGACCTTATATCTCGTGTTCGCGCATTCAACGTTAAGCAATCAAATAGCGAAAATAAACTGAACTCGGAACTACTGGGAATACCTGGCCAAAAACGCGCCGTGTATGTGGATGAGCATCTTCCAAATTCTACAAAAAAGCTATATTACTTGGCGAGAGAATTTGCAAAACAACACGAATTTAAATTTTGCTGGATAAGAAATGGTAATATCTTTCTGCGCAAACAACCAGGCCACCCGCATATTCTTGTCAAAGGTGAAACAACTCTGAAAGAGCTACAAGAAAAGAAATGACTAGATATTTTTAAAGGTATTAATGTTCATTTAAAAATTATACACTGTGAAGAGATTTGTTTGTTAAAACTCTCCCAAATTGATCAGATCTTTGTAAACTCGAAAGGTATTCTACTTCTATTTTTTATAACATACTTACCGCGCATTCACACCTCAAAAATATACACAGTAACATATCATTACACACTCTCAACATACTTAACAAAAATATACACATCCCCCAACATAAAATACCATATACATACACAAACACACAGACGTTCTGTCCTGATAGAATATAGTTCTCTGCCTCTATTCATACATAGCGTTGTAATAGTAATTAACAACTTACCTTGTTTATATCTGTATCATTTTTTTTTTGTTCTATTTTATCAATTAAATGGCTAATACAATGAATAATATTTTAACCGATCTAGAAGATATTACAGTTGCTAAAGCATATACCTGTATGCCGGCGGATTGCAGGAGCCTTGTTGAAAGATCGAGCACTAATCATATCACTATTCTTCATATTAACATACGTAGCATAAAAAAGAACTTCGATGAACTGTTAACCCTATTACACATAATTGAAATTAACTGCGACATTTTGATATTAACTGAATGCTGGTTGAGCAAAATCAAGGATCTTCCTGTACTAGAGGGCTACACTTCTCACTATACAAGACAAATCAAAAACCAAAATGATGGAGTGGCTATGTATATAAAGAACTATATTAATTGCACTATAAACGAACCGGTTTTCAACAATGGCACCTGTCTTACCTGCAAAATTAATAACGATCTCGCAATAATAGGTTTGTATCGCTCACCCTCATACAATACAAATACAGAATTTAATGGCTTCATGGAAAGCTTGGACTGTGTTCTCTCGTCATTCAGTACATTCAATAACACTTACCTTATCGGTGACTTCAACATAGACATTAAGCCCCCAAACTCAGATGAACACTGTGCAAATTACCTAATCCTAAACGCTGCTCATGGATTACTACCCGGGCACCTCCTACCAACCAGAACAAACAGTTGTATAGACCATGTTTTCGTAAAATCAATAAAGAGCACTAATATTGTTGTCCTAGAATCCCAAATTACTGACCACCTCCCACTACTTGTTCAAATTGATTATGGAGGTTCTATGAAACGCCCCGTTCCCTATTATAAAAGACCTAAAACCAATTATATCAATGTTATAAACGATCTCGAGAACCAAGATTTCTCTGCAATATTTAATATGGATGACCCTAACATCGCTTCCATGAACCTGGTTACAATCCTACAAACGATTCTCAAAAAGCACACTAGGGTAATCAATGCCCCTAAAAAGTTAAGAAACCTCAAACCTTGGATTACCCCAGGCTTATTGAGGTGCATTCGCCATCGTGATAAACTACATGTCAAAGCTCGCAGATCACCTGATAATTACATATTACAAACCTCATATAAACGATATCGGAATCATTGCAACAAACTCTTAAGAAACTTAAAAACAGAATATGACAAATTTGAATTAGAAAAAGCGAAAACCAACCCAAAATCTCTGTGGAACAAAATTAAAGAGATAACTAACACAAAAAAGGTTTGCTTACCCCCCTTAGAATTACTGCAAACATCCACTGACCCTATAACTGCAGCCAACCTCGTTTGTCAGTTCTTCGCTTCAATAGGCGCAGACCTTGCCTCTAAAATTATGACACCTTTACACTCAGTCACACCGCAACGCTCACCCCCCCTTACCTCATTAGTCTTATTGAAAGTGGACGAGGCGGAGGTTGAATCTACTATCCTAAATTTAAGACACGATAGTGCCCCCGGCTGGGACGGTATACCCTCTAAACTTCTCAAATCATGTCGACAAAAGCTTGTACCTCTTATCACACATATCATAAACCTATCTACCGACAAAGGAATTTTCCCAGACCCATTTAAAAAAGCCCTGATACATCCAATACATAAGAGTGGGGACAGGGACTGTGTGAACAATTACAGACCGATCTCAGTACTCCCAGCCATCTCCAAGGTTATGGAAAGGTTGATAAATAATCGCCTTGTTGATTACCTGAATAAACATAAATCAATAGCTCCAAACCAATACGGTTTTAAAAAAGGTGTCTCGTCCGAGGACGCAATTGCTGACCTATCGGAATTCGTGGCCAGGAAGCTAGATGATCGTAAAAAATGTCTTACTATATTTTTGGATTTAACAAAAGCGTTCGACACTGTCCCTGTCCCCAGACTTCTTTCCAAACTGGAAAACATAGGTATCCGTGGCACACCTTATAATTTATTTAAAAGCTACCTCCACGGTAGGAGACTCAGTGTGAAAATAGATTCAATCATCAGTGAAGAGCAAAACGTAACATACGGTATCCCTCAAGGTAGTGTGATCAGTCCAACGTTGTTTCTCATTTATATCAACGACATATGCACGTTGCCGCTCTCCAACTCCAATATCTTCACATACGCTGACGACACTGCTATAGTAGTATATGGTAACACATGGTCTGAAGTGAAATACTACGCCGAAAAATCATTACGTACAGTAATACAGTGGTTGCAAGAGAATTTGCTTTCGCTTAATCTGTCTAAAACTAATTTTATTCCCTTCTCTATTAGCCAAAGGACAAAAGCACCTTCCAACTTTACTATTACAGCACATACATGCTCTGACCGCTCCAAATGCTCATGTACAACGCTCTCTCGCGTTACCAATACCAAGTACCTCGGTGTAGTACTTGACGAGGAATTGAAGTGGTACGTCCATGTTGACTCTTTAGCCACAAAAGTTAGAAGGTTGATATATATCTTCAAGTCACTAAGACGTTGCGCAGACTCAAATACATTAAGAATGGTATATCTAGCACTTTGCGAGTCCATCATCAGCTACTGTATTCCGGTCTGGGGTGGTGCCGCTAAAACCAAGGTCATAGCGCTGGAGCGAGCGCAGCGGGCTCTACTAAAAGTTATGCTAGGCAGACCATTAAGATCACCCACCATTGAACTATATACAGATTGCAAGGTGCTCACTGTTCGGCAACTCTTTGTACTCCGTACCACTCTTCGCCGACATAGTCAAACAATTAAGCCGGTCTCTTTAAAACGTAGATGCAAAACTAATTGTCTTCCAGTATCACACAAAACAGCGTTTGCGGGTCGCCAGTTTCATGCGGTAAGTTCACTTATTTACAGGAAAGTCAGCAAGTCCATACACACTGACAACCTTAATAAACACCAACTCAAAAGAAAATTATTTCAATGGCTGTCCAAACAGAGCTATGATAGTACAGAAAACCTACTCTCCTACATATCCTAAGCATACTACATTCATATACACAGAACGCACACACGCACATACACACACACACACACACACACACATACGCTACACACGCGCACACGCACACACACACACACACACATACGCTACACACGCGCACACGCACACACACACACACACACACACACACACACACACACACACACACACACACACACACACACACACACAAACATGCGCATAAAATGTTTTTTTTTTTATATGTACTTTTAAATTCTTTTTTACTTTAGCTACGTTAGACTTACCTACCTGAATGTAGACACACACAGAAAGGATAATTTGTAGTTATGTAACAGCAGAACACTGCCTCCCGAGTCACAGGGTATCCCTAGTTCGGGAGACAGGGTTTGTATCATTAGTGCCACCTTTATAAATTAATGTAAAAATGTATGTAACCTAATGTAACAAAGGTTTTTAGTATCAATAAAGTTATTATTATTATTATTACAGGACTCCATAACATTAAAAAGCTTACCATAATAAATGTCTCCCCCAAAATATCCGCATGTCACACCGCCAGATTTCAAGCAGTAGTCAGCCATGGAGTTAATGAAGCCGTATATATCTGAAAACAACGATGACACCATCAATCTATACTAATACTAGCTGACCCGGCAAACGTTGTTTTGCATTTTTTTTTTTTTTTGAAAAATAGATGTTGGCCGATTTTCATAGATACCGGATAAGCACAAAAAAATTCATCAAAATCGGTCAAGCCGTTTCGGAGGAGTATGGGAACGAAAACTGTGACACGAGAATTTTATATATTAGATTATAAATGTGAAGAGTTTATTTGTTTGGTTGAACGCGCTAATCTTAGGAACTACTGAGGCCGTTCCAAAATTCACGGACTGCGTGAATAGGTATTTTACGCCAAGCGCGTGGGCAACGCGATCGAGGTGTCAATGTGTGCGTCTGTGTAGCCCAACAAAATCTACCTTGCAGTGAACTCACGGAGACAAAACAAATTGATACTTTGACCAATAAATTTTATGATCATTGAATTAGTACCTACAGAAAGGCAGTTTTCAAACAACGCGAGCTCAGAAGCTAAGCCGAAAATTCGCTATGTGTGCGGCACTGAGCTGTGTTTACTTGCTGCATCACGCACACAGACGCCATTATAGAGTTGCCAGTTACAACGTCTTTCCCCTAAAAATAGGGTAAATTCATAATTTTTGCATGAATATAAGTAATTGTATATTATAACTTCTAGTCACACTGTCTGCTTTTTAAGTTTTTACGACTGACTAACGATGGCTAAATCAATCTTGACGAAACTTACTCAAACGTGATCACTAACAAGTGCCGAGTGATTTACTAGTTAAATGCTCGTTATAGTACATAAAAAAGTATTTATGTATATTTGTGAGAAAAAGATTACAAAAATCAACAGCGAGTACTATCTGTGCGCCGTTGCGCTATGGTGACCAAAAAAAAGGCGACAAGTTTAAAAATTATAATATAATTCGGTCGGTAACGTCATTCCTTCAACAACGAAGTTAGTTACGCGTACCTACATTACAAGACAATACTAGACTTTAGATACAAGCCTTTCAATACAAAAACGGAAAAATCGAGTGCTTTGAGACGATGTCGTCTTAGCCGAGCTCGGCTAGAGCTTGACGTGACAAATTTGTCGTAACCGATTGGTATGTACCAGCCAGCGGTGTTTGAAAGCTTAAGTTTATATATGTAACTACCTAATTCCTTTTTTTATTATTACTGTCAATAGAATAAATTTTGGTAAGGAATGTGTAAATTAAACAGGGACAATTTCACACCCAACTGGCAACACTCCGCTCGTACTTATTATGATTCACTGTATTTGTATTATTAGACAATCTACGTAATAAAATTTATGTCTGACCGGTGAAATGATACTCCAGCAACTTTATAATCTTTTTCTGAAGCATTGTGGCACAAAACACTGTACAATATGTCATAATTTCGATTATTTTGCGGGAGATGCTTACGCTACCGTGCGACTCGGACCACAGACGACGCGGCCGCCGATTGGGTCAGATTCTGACCCAAATGAACGGCGCGTATTACGTGCGCGTACTTGGTTTCTGTAGGTAATAATTCAATGTTTATGATCGTAACACAGACTTATTTTGGCTAACGTATTTTGATGTTTGAATTCCAGGTAGATTCCATTGTTGTTGTTAAAAAAAAGCCGACTTCAAACAGTCATAGAAACATGCAATCTCATTTACCTACTTAGATTACAATAAATACTAATTCTAGTTATTCTGTTATAAAATCCAAAATACAGAACCGATTTCGGAAAACTTTCGATGAGACCAAGCTGGAAGTAATATCATTATATCCTATGAAATAAAAATAAATTCAAATCGGTCCATAAATGATGCATTAGTGAGGTAACAAACATTAAAAAATATGAAAAAATAATACAACTGAATTGTGAACCGCCTCCGTTTTGAAGTCGGTTGAAATATTAATATACAATATAAATGAGATGTTACTTAAGCTGATATAGTAGCCGAAATTTTTCTGGGGTATCCATCTCCTCATTTATTGTACTTTTACAAATCAACTGTTAGCCATCATCGCCGCTATGTACTGTTTGCTAAAATAAATAAGAAAATTGGGCAAGTGCGAGTCGGACTCGCGCGCGAAGTGTTCCGTACCAAAATTTATAAAAGAAAATCACGTTTGTTGTATGTACACTTAAATACTTTTTAAGTTTCTACCTGTTTATTAAGATCGAGTAACAAATTGCTTAAAAATTACGTTTGTTGTATGGGAGCCCCTCTTTATTATTTTTTATTTTTTTATTTAATTATTTATTTTGAAAGGTAATATACAACTACATATTCTGTGAAAATTAAAAGCGTCTACCTGTTACAGTAAGTAATTTTGAGCAAAAAAAAAGAAAAAAACACGTTTTTTGTATGGGACCCCCTTAATATTTTCATTATTTTTATTTTTAGTATTTGTTGATATAGCGGCAACCAAAATACATAATTTGTGATTGTGTTTTCTAGCTATCACGGTTTATGAGATACAGCCTGGTGACAGACAGACAGACGGATTGACAGACAGACAGCGGAGGCTTAGTAATAGGGTTCCGATTTTTACCTTTGAGGTACGGAACCCTAAAAAGTAACGTCTTAATGTTTTGTCACATGTTGTTTTCAATACCATGCTATCACCATTTATAACTAGTGATCGAAGTTTATAACACAAGAATCATATACCTACGTACCAACATTTTGCATTCATACAAACTTTCATCCCCTATTTTATCCCCTTGGCGGTAGAATTTATCAAAACCCTTTTTTAGCGGATGCCTACGTCATAACATCTACCTGTATGCCAAATTTCAGTCCGATCCCTCCAGTGGTTTGGGCTGTGTGATGATAGATTATTATGTCAGTCAGTCATCTTTGAGTTTTATATATATATTTAGATACAATTTCTGACATTCATAAGAGTCACCTTGTGACCTAAGTGAATATAGTATTTTTGAATTTTGCGGTATTTATTTTATAAGAGCATCGATTTCGTTACCTTTATTTTATTATACATATTCAACAATAATAACTCACATCAAGAAGGGTTTGTCGCGCTATAAATATAGTGGTGTTTACAAGGCACGCACACAGACGCAGTGACAACGGCAAACGGCACACGTCCTACCTCGATGAGCGCTCAGCGCGGTCTAAAGTTCCGTAGACGCGTACAGGATTTATATAACGATTTCTGGCTTTGTTTAAAAATTAATTTAAAATATTTGTAATCACATTCAGAAGCTGATTTCTTTTTCCTAGCAAGGTATTATATCAAATCTTATTAGAGACAATTTGTTTTTTATTTATTAGTTATTTTATGTGATAAAAAATTATCCATTTAGACGTAAACTGACAATTTAATGACATTTTACGTAATATTTTTTGGTTTATTTCTGAATGAAACCTAACATTCTGGTACAATCATACCAAGGGGCAGGATCTTGTTATGTTGTAGATGCATTTAAAAGTTAATTACTCACATTATTTTCGATGTCATGGACCATCGCGTAATGCTCATAAAATGATTTCTTCAAAACATGCTTTGCGGAAACTTGATTTTTCTGTTGTAGGTAATCAAACACTTATTTTTACTACAGTCATACAATAGTAAACGAAGTGATCTAATAGTATAATCGTTAATTTCTTAATTTGTTGATATATCTGAGTCACAATCACGTATCTCCGCACGTGTTAAACGCCAAAATGGCTTAAAAAACGGGAACGGCCTCTTAATATTCTACCACATACACACATCACCATATAGTCCCAAGCTAAGTAGAGCTTGTGTTATGGGTACTAAATAATGGATAAACATACATATTATATACGCCTCGTTGGTCTCGCGGCATAAATGTGCGCGTGGCATTGGGAGGTCTCGGTTTCGATTCCCGGGTCGGGCAAAGTGTTATTGGGTTTTTCCGTTAAGAAATTCTCAGTAGCAGCACGGAGTCTGGTAATGTGTCCGGTACGGCAATAGGCTCGCCCCCCTATTACATGGGACCTAAAAATTCATGGCGAAATGTGGGTGTAATATTACACCTCTGCCTACCCCTTCGGGGATATAGGCGTGAGACTATAAATAAAAAAAATATATATACTTTTTTTGTAAATAGTTACATACATATTATACAAATTAACACCCAGACCAAGGCAAACATCCATGTTCATGCACACAAATGTTTGTCTTGAGCGGGAATCGAACCCGCGACCTTCGGCGTAGCAGTCGCTTACACTTCCGCTGCGTCAATCGGTCGCCAAATTCGAATAATTATTTTTGTGTTACATAGCCCATTTATCGAAGAAGATTATAGGCTATAACATCACGCTATGAGTCAAGGGTGCGGAGCAGTAGCCCTAAACAAAGCGGATGTAACCGCGGGCTCAGGAAGCCACAGTCTATTTCACGTGTCTAACTTCAGTTAAGCCCACATAACAGTGCCCACACTGCGATGATATGTATTTCAGTCAGGACAAGTAATTTTATATATTTGACTAGACTCTACCGGCGTAAGACGATTTTACCCCGTTAGAGTGAGATGTTACACAAAATCCTTTTAACGCTCCTCTACAATGCCCGAGGAACATATAACATACATGACAAACAGCTTCTTGCACCAAGTAGTTTCAGCCTAAGGTTTTGCTTGTGGGTTGCCTGTCAGTCAGTGAATAACGCAAGATTTTTATACATAGTTACGGTAGATTTATAGACAGTATTATCTCCGGGCAAGAAAATTAAATTTAGTAATATAATAGTTTCACTGTCCCGTGTATATTGTGTCTCGCGTCGGACAGGGAATGGGATAAAATAAACAGTTAGCATCATCCTCCACGCGTTAGCCCAGTTGACAGCTGGGGTTAGTTTACTAGTGTAACCAGATTTCACTGAATGTTAGCTTTTCCACAGAGCGACTGTCTGACCTCCGCAACCAATAGGGATAACGAAATTACATGATTTAAATTAGTTACTGTTTATTCATAGTACTGATGACCTAATACCTGTTAAAGATATTCTTGACAGCCGACACCGACGGACTAACTTTCTTGCCGAGGCACAGGACAAGGTACATAACCCGGAAACATGAACGTAAGTGGTGCGCGTGGTGGATTCGAACCTGATACCCTCTGCATGGCAGTCTGTTGGTATCTCCACTAGGCTAACGCTACCTAATTATGTAACATATAATACTAACTAGTAACAAATGGATGAATAGAAATAGTAGGTAATTACTAGTTTGTCATTTATCAACATACCTACCTGTTTACACCGTTAAACTGATAGTTACGCCAGACAAAACAATTATAACGCACGATTTGCATATTTTAATCTACTTATGTGTATGATTCATTATATTATAAACCCACCATTAGCAGGTAATAAATTAATTCTTTGAACTGATTCGATACCGCAATGGTCGTTTATCATTTTTCAATTAATATAGTCTTAGATGAGATATTAATAGAGTATCTTTATAATGAGATTAGGTATTTTTATTAGGTAATCAATTCAAGATGTATTTTGGTCTATGTCAAATATTTTTCACGCGTGAACGTTGTATTTGGTGTTACTCTAAGTAATATAAAAAGGATAAAGAAAAAATATTGCGTAAGTATTTTTTGGTAGATACTATAAATAGATTAAAATTAAACGTCGAAATCTAAAACGTGATACTAAAATCATCATTCTCTTAGCGTTATCTCAGTTTCAGCCTGAGGTCCGCTTACTAGTCTAACCGGATTTGGCTGAATATTAGCTTTTCCACGGAGCGACTGCCTGTCTGACCTCCGCAACCCGAAGGGATAGCGATATTCCACGGTTTAGACTAGTGTTCATTTATTTCAAGGTACTGACGCCCTGTAACGACTGTCAATGATCTTCATGACAACCGGGACCAACGGCTTAACGTGCGGCTCGGGACAAGCGATAATTAACAATTTAATACGCACATAACTCTGAAAAGTCATTGGTACGTGCCGTGGATTCGAACCCGATACCCTCTGCACGGCAGTCGGTTGGTATCTCCACTAGGCTATCCCTGCCTTTAAAACTTGATGCTAAAAGTAGACAGATGACAGACGATAAATCATTTGTTATAAATATGGCATTTTGCAAAAGTACTGAAATATAGGCATGTGCTGAAAAGAACAACACTTAATGATTACCAAAGCTTAATTATATGTCGAAACGTAGTATAAGTAATCTGTAAATGATTGGCGTAGCATTGTAGCTATGTGAAGAAATGATTTCGATTTTCATTTTTAATTAATATTTTTTTCAGTAAAACAATAATTTTGAAAAATATATTTAAAAACACTTAACTTTCCTTTCACATTACCATCGGGCTTTCCTTATTACAACAGATTTACTCCAAAGCGCAGGTTTTAAAAAAAAAATCATCACACCGAAACATCAAAAGAAACCAAAATTAACAATGAAGTAAGAATAAATATTTATGCAATAAATCCATGAAGAGTAACAGCCTACACCCAATTATGCTCTTATTAATTCAAATTTTTTGTAGCACACGAAATGTACGCATATATAATTATTATAATTAGTGTTCAAACTAGTAGGCTCAGGCGGCCGTACATTTAACAGTTTTTTTTACGTAACACGTTCTCTCTTTAAAAAAAACCGGATAAGTAACTACAAGCTAGGCTCACGCACACTCGTGAGAATATTAAATTGTTATATCACTAGTACCTATTATGTCTGTTTCTATGTGCCATTGTAGAGATCAAAAGCATTACCCATTTTTTTATAGAAGTAAGAATTTTATTTCACAATTATGAATAAATTACAGCCAAAAATATAACCTAGTTTTAATAAAATTGTTAATTATGGCCTGCTCTGTGTACAGCGAGACACTTTAGACTGTTTGTTTTGGCTGATAAGAAGATCTTTGACTCTTATAATGGGTAATCAGTTACTGATTAGGGTACTGTACCCTCGAACACACTAACACTGGTCTTGACCATGGAACATTTGCTTGACTGGCAACCCTATCAAATACGCCAGGAAAAATTTACAACCCATTGTTAACGTACTCTTTAGGGTTCATACATTCAGGTAGTATTAAATTTATTCATAAAACGCGTATATGCAATGTTAAATGAAAAGCCAAATACATTTTTTTTCTACATTTTCCTAGTCTGGACCGGATTTCCTTTGCTAACCATTCGCGATATAAATTTTGACACGCAAATTTTGATATATACCTAAAATACTTTTCATCCAATAAACAGATCAGTGAAGGTCGCTCTTCTACGGATCTTTGACTATTAGCTCCTGAGTAGTGTACAGGGGTTGAGAGTAAAAATTACACGAAGTCTTGCATAGGCCCGTTGAGTTTTCTTAACGTTTACGTGTAAGCTCCTGAGGTAAGAATCCCGGACCGACAGCTTTTACGTACCCTCCGAAGCACGGTAGCTGTTATTTTTTTTATTTTTTATTATTACGAATGGCAACAAAAGTTATGCATCTATTTACAGTTACCGGATTTATAACAACTTCTTTGCACATACGCAAACATAACGCAAATTGTTCACAAATGCAATGGAGCATACGTTCAAGACGCTGCACTGGAAAGGACGCGGTATTAACATAAAAGTACCTCTCACACTTAAGATTTGCAGACGATATCGTTATCGTGGCTGAAACCGTGCAAGACTTGCAGTAAATGCTGAGCAGCCTGGCTTATTCTTCTGCTCGCATCGGTCTCCGGATGAACTTGGATAAAACCAAGATAATGTTCAATGAACATGTCTCTCCGGAACCAATAATCCTAATTGGGGTCCCTCTCGAAGTTGTTCAGGAGTACGTCTACCTTGGGCAAACCTTGCAGTTGGGTAGAAGCAACTTCGAGAGGGAGGCTTGCAGAAGAATACAGCTCGGCTGGGCAGCATATAGGAAACTCCGTCAAGTCTTTTCGTCATCCCTACCGCAAAGCCTTAAGACAAAAGTCTTCAACGAGTGCGTCCTGCCCGTTATGACTTACGGTGCCGAGACGTGGACACTGATGGTGCGACTAGTCCACCAATTTAAGGTCGCTCAGCGAGCTATGCTACAACTCCGAGCATAGCCCACTCGGCTATGCTCGGAGTTTCTCCGAAGGATCGAATTCGTAATGAAGTGATCCGACAGAGAACCAAGATTATCGACATAGCTCAGAGAATCAGCACGTTGAAGTGGCAGTGGGCTATGGTCACATCTGTCGCAGAACCGATTACCGATGGAATAGTCGTGTTCTAGAGTGGAGACCGTGCCTTGGCAAACGTAGTGTAGGACGCCCTCCGGCTAGGTGGAGTGACGATATATGCAAAGTGGCTGGCAGCGGCTGGATACGAAGAGCCAAAAATCGGACTCAGTGGCGTGCCATTGGAGAGGCCTATATCCAGCAGTGGACTACGGCAGGCTGATGATGATGAAACATAACGCAAACCAAACTCAGAGCATATAAAGCAAAATCTCAAATTCTTAGCGCAATTAATTGCGCTATCATTGCTATTCAGCATAGCTGACGTAACAAAAATGTGCCATATTTGAGCGCCACTTTTGCAAAATGCCTACCACTTAATATTTTTAAATGCTAAATTATGTATGTAGGTTCCGTTATCGCGGTAATTCTTTACATCGGAGCCTATCAAGCTTGTGCAAACTTTGGTTTTATCTTTGACCGTTATGGTAATATATATATGTTTTATATACTCATGCCTTTATCCACATTTCGCTATGATTTTTTAGGTTCCACGTAATAGGGGGCCTATTGCCGTTAACGGGCACATCACCAGACTCCATGCTGCTAATCCATCATCAGCCCTTTATACTGTCCCACTGCTGAGCACGGGCCTCTTCTCGCTATGAGAAGGGTAAGGCCATAGTCCACCTCGCTGGCCAAGTGCGGGTTGACAGACTTCACATGTCTTTCGAGAACATTATGGAGAACTCTCAGACATGCAGGTTTCCTCACGACGTTTTCCTTCGCCGATTAGCAAGCGATAATTATCAATTTCATACGCACTTAACTCCGAAAAGTCATTGGTGCGTGCTGTGGATTCGAAGCCGAGACCCTCTGCGTAGCAGTCTGTCGGTATCTCCACTCAGCTATCGCTGCGTGCGAATTTTGAATACCCAGTAACACTTATGCAGATGAGTAGGTGCATACGCTATCCACTGGACCACGGAGGTAATATATGCTAATAGAAAATGAATATAGAACACTAGAGAATGGCCGCAGCTACGGCTGCACATTTAGTCAATTGGCCTGATCCCGTGGATACTTCGGGGAATCTCTTCTTAGTCTCTCTGTACGCTCCCCAACGAACAGACATGCAAAATTTTATCTTGTCTGTCAGTCATTCAGTAACGCAAGAATTTTATATAAACTCAAAAGATATTAACTGACAGATGATGGTCCACATCATTTAAAATAAAAACAGTTTCGCATGTGTGATCATGATTTGTGTCTACCTATTTTCCTTTGAACTTGCTTTCAATACAATAAAGACGCAGTCTTCGTCCCTAACTAGTCGCTACTTTATCCTTACCTATAGATATTATGCCGAAATACTTACTTAAGTATTTCGTCGAATAATATAGGTAGGTCTTATTTATATATAGGTCTTATTTTCAGTACTTTACTCTAGGTGCTAGCGAACGCAACTTTGATCTAATAACTTTCTAATATCTGCACCACTCAAGGGTAGACTGATAAAAAACCGAAAAAAAATTGTGTTCAGAGGAAACACTAAGGCACGGTAATAATATCTAACAGTATTGTAACTCCATACAAACGCACGAAACTCGAGTTATACCTACACGCCTCGAGCAGAGTACCCATTAAGGACGCGTTTACGCTTGTATCAAAAAAACACATATTTCCGGTACATTTTACGACAATTTTAGATAATAACTAATAAAACGAATAATTACGATAAATTGATTACTTTTTTATCTATAAATCAATTTGAAAATAAATAAAAAATATTTAATTAATATTAATGTAAAATCGATTCGAAACGGCCTCTTAAATCAAAAATAGGCATATACGGCTATTTTTGGGTACAATTTTCTCTCTATTTTTACATTTATTTAGATTTTCAAAGATAGAATAGGGTAGTAAATATAGTCAACTCAAAAACAATTAGATATTTTTTTTTCAAAATATTGTAAATTGACTCAAAAAAAGCAAAAAATCATCTTACATTTTTCTTATATTTTGCTCGCATACGTGTGTCTTAATGTGTGGCAATAAGGTTCGTTTTATTTAGCCACTTTCTTGATTTATATATCCAAATTCTGCAATGAGATCTCAGTCTGCGCTTGAGCGCCGTCGGGAGTGGACTCTATGTCGCTTGTCGCTGCAGTCCGAAGACGAAAAAAGCAATATACGAATACGAAATATTCGCTAAAATCAATTTGATACTTCTCGTATTCTGTGCGAATTACGTACAAGTAAATTTCTTTTGTATAAATGGACATTATTACTTTATTTTCTCCGTTATGTTGAGTCAGGATATATTTCGGTATTAAGATATTATTTTGTTTCTTGCGTTGAAATCTGGTAAGATTATCTGGACTGATGGTATACCATCCCGTTCAAGTGTTGCGACTGGAACTCATAAAAGAGTAGACCTAGTTATGCCAGGTTGGGGCTAATTTTATTTGTTTTGGTGAGACCCTACCACTGGTACTAGTGAAGTAACCTTCCAAGGATATTCGATGAGTCTTGCTGGTACTCATATGTGAGTAAAGCTACGCATGTCGAGTTTGGGCTCATTTTGTTTGTACATAAGAGACCCTACTACCACTGGAACTTATGAAGTAACCTTCCAGGGTTATTCGTTGACTCTTACTGGTACTCATATGTGAGTAGAGCTAGGCATGCCGAGTTTGGGCTCATTTTGTTTGTACATAAGATACCCTACCACTGGAACTTATGAAGTAACCTTCCAGGGTTATTCAATGACTCTTGCTGGTACTCATGTGTGAGTAGAGCTAGGCATGCCGAGTTTAGGCTCATTTTGTTTGTACATAAGAGACCCTACCACTGGAACTTATGAAGTAACCTTCCAGGGTTATTCAATGACTCTTGCTGGTACTCATGTGTGAGTAGAGCTAGGCATGCCGAGTTTGGGCTCATTTTGTTTGTACATAAGAGACCCTACCACTGCATTTTATGAAGTAACCTTCCAGGGTTATTCAATGACTTTTACTGGTACTCATATGTCAGTACAGCTAGGCATGCCGAGTTTGGGTTCATTTTGTTTGTACATAAGTGTACCTACCACTGGAACTTATGAAGTAACCTTCCAGGGTTATTCGATGACTCTTGCTGGTACTCATATGTGAGTAGGGCTAGGCATGCCGAGTTTGGGCTCATTTTGTTTGTACATAAGAGACCCTACCACTGGAACTTATGAAGTAACCTTCCAGGGTTATTCAATGACTCTTGCTGGTACTCATGTGTGAGTAGAGCTAGGCATGCCGAGTTTGGGCTCATTTTGTTTGTACATAAGAGACCCTACCACTGGAACTTATGAAGTAACCTTCCAGGGTTATTCAATGACTCTTGCTGGTACTTATGTGTGAGTAGAGCTAGGCATGCCGAGTTTGGGCTCATTTTGTTTGTACATAAGAGACCCTACCACTGCATTTTATGAAGTAACCTTCCAGGGTTATTCAATGACTTTTACTGGTACTCATATGTCAGTACAGCTAGGCATGCCGAGTTTGGGTTCATTTTGTTTGTACATAAGTGACCCTACCACTGGAACTTATGAAGTAACCTTCCAGGGTTATTCAATGACTCTTGCTGGTACTCATGTGTGAGTAGAGCTAGGCATGCCGAGTTTGGGCTCATTTTGTTTGTACATAAGAGACCCAACCACTGCAACTTATGAAGTAACCTTTCAGGGTTATTCAATGACTCTTGCTGGTTCTCATATGTGAGTAGAGCTAGCCATGCCGAGTTTGGGCTCATTTTGTTTGTACATAAGTGACCCTACCACTGGCACTTATGAAGTAACCTTCCAGGGTTATTCGATGACTCTTGCTGGTACTCATGGAAGTAAAGCTAGGCATGCCGAGTTTGGGCTCATTTTGTTTGTACATAAGAGACCCTACCACTGATATATAAGAACCAGCAAGAGTTATGGAATAACCCTGGAAGGTTACTTCATAAGTTCCAGTGGTAGTGTCTCTTATGTACAAACAAAATGAGCCCAAACTCGGCTTGCCTAGCTCTACTCACATATGAGTACCAGCAAGAGTCATCGAATAACCCTGGAAGGTTACTTCATAAGTTCCAGTGGTAGGGTCTCTTATGTACAAACAAAATGAGCCCAAACTCGGCATGCCTAGCTCTACTCACACATGAGTACCAGCAAGAGTCATTGAATAACCCTGGAAGGTTACTTCATAAGTTCCAGTGGTAGGGTCTCTTATGTACAAACAAAATGAGCCCAAACTCGGCATGCCTAGCTCTACTCACATATGAGTACCAGCAAGAGTCATCGAATAACCCTGGAAGGTTACTTCATAAGTTGCAGTGGTTGGGTCTCTTATGTACAAACAAAATGAGCCCAAACTCGGCATGCCTAGCTCTACTCACATATAAGAACCAGCAAGAGTCATCGAATAACCCTGGAAGGTTACTTCATAAGTTGCAGTGGTAGGGACTTTTATGTACAAACAAAATGAGCCCAAACTCGGCATGCCTTGCTTTACGCACATATGAGTACCAGCAAGAGTCATCGAATAACCCTGGAAGGTTACTTCATAAGTTTCAGTGGTAGGGTCTCTTATGTACAAACAAAATGAGCCCAAACTCGGCATGCCTAGCTCTACTCACACATGAGTACCAGCAAGAGTGATTAAATAACCCTAGAAGGTTACTTCATAAATTCCAGTGGTAGGGTCTCTTATGTACAAACAAAATGAGCCCAAACTCGGCT